>VDFB02373365.1:157650606-157672818 GCA_007258455.2 Sequoia sempervirens
TCTCTCTCTCTCTCTCTCAAGTATCTCCCTCTCTTAGGTATCTCTCTCTCTCACTCACTCCGTCTATCTCTCTCCCTAGTACCCTTAACCCTCTACTCTATAAATGTACCATATAAAGCTTAAAAAAACAAAATTTATCGTAATGCGAGCACATTATTTACTAGTAGAGATATTTCCATTAAGGATTAAATAACACATTCTCATTATAATGCGCTTTCATTATAACACGAGCGCATTTTTTACAGCACTAAAAATAGTAAAAAGGAACAATATACCCGTGATGTCGGCCCACATTCTACATATTCTCCTGGTTCTATGCGTGCTCTGACAAAAAAGTAGCTTTTTGGTGATTGAGTGAAGTGTGCATGCATGATTTTTAGATTCCACCACCTTTTGAATGTTATTTCCATCACCTTTGCATGAAATAGCAGAGTTTTCACATTGAAAGGCATATAATATCAATTCAAGTTTGAATTACAGTGATAATTGATATACAATTGAAATTTGGAGGGGAACAAGCTTTTGAAGAAGTCAAATTTTTGAGGAGTTTGAGGAAGGAAGAGGCAAAGGTTGCATAATTGGGTAGAACTCCTCCATTTGAAACTTTTCTTTTTTAGGTATGTGAAATCTTTGTACATTTTCTTTCATTCTATTATGGCTTGCTTTCATTTTTGTTGTTTTTTCTTATTCCATGTTGATCAAATTGTTTGTTTGTCATGTAACAACCTTACATTGTCAATGGACATTTTAAATCACAAAATTTGATACACTTTCCTATTACATTTTTAAACCACATCTCTTTGAGGCATTTTGTTAAATTTAATAATTGACTTTCTTTGTGTGTGCTTCCAAAACTTTCATTGAGTTATTTTGTCAAACAGTTATACAAACCAGTTGATTGCCTTGTCTATGCTACCAAAATTTCCATACATGTCTCTAAAAAAATGGAATATACTCCTAATCATGTAGTAGGAGAAGGCTTTCAACACACAAATAGACTCAAGGAATCAAGTTCCAACTCAGATTCGAGTTTCCAAAACTACTTTCATCAAATCAACACCATGACTTCCCAACTCACCAAATCAACAAAAAGACCTATCTTTTAGAGAAGACTGTAAGAGAACCATCCCAACATCCAAATAGCATCTACACAACATCAAAAACAGAGACCCAAGCTTACATATGAGATTCTCATGCAACAACATAGAGAAACTTCAAGTCACCCTGCTCAATAGGCTACTATAATTAGCCCCATTTTACAAGAAAAGTACCCTTTAGACTTATTTCCACCTCAAAATCTCTTGGATAGTCTCAAATTGTGATACAAAACCACAAATTCTTAGGTCATTTCTTCTGTACAGGTCTTCGAGGGTGTTGTTCTAGCAAACCCTCCAATTTCACCCTAAAACCTAGGGTTTCTCTATATTTACGCTCTAATAGTCACGAAACCTCAAACCAAAGTTCAAAACACCTTTTCCTAGGTCTGCACAGACCCTCCAAACCTTTCTACACTCAGTCCCTTCACAAATTCACCAATACACAACATTTAGCCTTCATTTTCACTTAGCAAAACCTACATACCCAACCTAGGGCATCACTATAACTTGACCTTGTGGACCCCCAGTTCCTTTTAACTTTATTGAACATCCAATATACATTTATACATGTCATCCCACCAAAGCACAAGTCTACACAGTAGGTCGGATGACCAAAAAATCCACATTGCTCACAAAATAGGGGTATTTTTGACTTTAGGAGCATGTTGTCCCAAAAAAATCAAGATTTCTCCCACAAAATTGAATGTTAGAAGCTCACAATTGATGAAAATAAGAGCTACTAAAAAAAAATACATAAAATAAATAATGTTAGAGCCTTTATTGAATGTGTGGGTCCGTATGTACAACTGTGGTGAAATTCTATTAACGCAGGAAAATATAGAAAACAGTGAAATAAAAGAATGGAATGTTAAATTCTTCAAAATGATTCACCAACCAATCTTCATTCTATTTCCAATGAGACTTTTAAGGTCTTTAAAAATCTTTTAAAATGATCGTTTTTCCTTCCCAGTGGGCATAAATATCTATTCAAATTTTGACCCTTCAAATTCTTGTATTTTCACAATTTTACTCTTCACAACTTTTGTTGCAATTTTGCAATTTTTCCAATATCATGTGAAACTTTTGAAAAATCAATCCTAAGACATCTAAATACATGAAATATGGTCTCCAAAGACCTTATTTGACCTGAATAACATCAAAACACCTAAATTTCTAGACTCATCACATGAACCATCTCATTGAGAAACTTTTACATTTTGGACTCCATTGACCTCCAAATCCCTAAATATGTTCAAAATGGTGTTTATAAACCTTATTCAATGAAAATAGTGACTTAAAACTACCTATGACACACCTACTGATCAAATGATCAACATTAAATGATTCAAGTTTTGAAAATATGGTGTTGGTGCTCTTGCACCAGAAACCCTATGTTTTATTGAAAGTAGCACTTGCCAAACACTCCAAAACTTGAAAACTATTGAAACGAGCCTAAAATACCCTACTAATGCTCAATCTAACATAAAATTACGTTTCCCAACTTAGAAACTCAATTAGTTAATTTGACAACTTAGCACCTTTTGCACAGGTAAAATTATTCGTCATGTCGAAGAAACAAACTATTAAAAGGAAAAAACTAACAGATGATCAACTCCAATCCTTTAGAGATAAAGAGAAAAAATGGATGAGGGAATATCATGAAAATAAGAAATTGGGAACGATTGATGAAAAAAATCTAGTTGTAGAGGAACCTCAACCGTCAAAAAGAGAGAAGAAATTGGCAGCACAAAGGGCACAACTACGAAAGAGTCATGCTAGGGGAGATGCAAATACTGTAGTTGGAGACACACCCTCTACCACAAGTGAATACAAAGGGACAGCATTAAGCACAAGCGAATATGGAGGGACATGATCTACCACAAGTGAGTATGGTTGGACACCATCCACCACATTTGAAGTGGAGAGTACATCATCACTTGGAGTTGATGAACCAGGTATGCCATCATCCCCATCTGAACCTCAAGGTATATCTTCTATTCCACCCTCGATCGAAGGTACGCAATCTAGCCCACATCAATTCGATATTGATGAAATTGCTAATGTTGAGATGTATGTACCTAAGAGAACACCACCTAGAATTTTGCATAGAAAGCCAAAGTTTTTGATTAATATTGATGAGGATATTTTGCAGCACATGGAAGGTAAGATTCCATAACACACTTGTAGAAGATATGTTGATAATATTTGGAAAATGTTCTTTGAAAGGCTAAATGAGACCGCAAGATGTCAACTATTTGTTCAAATGATGTAGGATTTAAAGTATAGAAACATCATGAAGACTCTTGGGTTGAGAACATCAAATGCATCAAGTGAAAACACTATTCTGAAGAATCTAATGGATGCTTATGACAATGTGGGTAAGACCTCATGCTCAAAGGATAGTAATGTCGCCCAACATGTCATTACATTGACTTTGGTAAGATATCAAACAAAGAGATCTCCCATCATTAAAAAGACAAGTGAACAAATGGGAATTAGTAGAAAAACTTTATCAAAAGCCATTCAAAGGCAACAAAGAATTGAGGGCACCGATTCAAATGAATTATGGGCATTCTCGGGGAGATTGCCACACAAAGATAAAAATGTTGTTGAAGCATTGAGAACAATAATTCAAGATTATTGGAAGAATAATACAAGGCCATCTCCGAATTAAAGGGATGTCATAAGAAGGAGAATTGGTAGTCGAAACTGTGAGCCACATCCAAAGAATTTTTTGGATATGACTCAAACCCAATTTTTTCATAAATTTCAAAATTCTTATCCTCAAATTAGTATTTCTCAAATATTTTTTGAAATTATTAAACCTTTTTATGTTAAGATAAAACACACAAACACTACTTGTTGTTGTAGACTACATATTGAATTTGTTAACCATTATGATGTTTATCATTCTATATGTTTAGATTTGCATACTAATGATGTTTTGCAGGATTGTGGCATACAAGCCCCACCAAAATCTTCATGAGAGTTCTTATCAAAAAATTTATGTGAAATAGAGGATGGAAAAATCTTCTATAGGACAACATGCTTGGATGGTTCATGCGAGCATTGCGGTGGCTTGTAACGAATGCCAGTATGTCAACATATGGAAATCACATATGAGGTGGGACAAAAACTAGTACAGTTCGGGAAGTATAAAATAGTGGCATATGCTACAAAAGATGGGTTTGAAGCAAAAAGGTGTGAGTTGGTTATTCACAAGATTCTAGTGTATTAGTTCATGTCCATGTTTCGTGAGAATCTAGTGTATGAGTATAAAAGGCATACCCATAGAGCCCGATGGCTGGACACATAATTCAAGCTATGCAAGGACACCTTTCCACTTGGTAGCAAAGTATTAGTGGTTGACTTTGCAGAGAACAACACTCTACAGCCACAGCGTGAGGTGCAGTCATAGTATTACAACTCCACACAGGTTTTGATATTTGTGCACATAGCATTCATTCATGCAGCTGATAGTACAGAAGACCAAAGGAAGGTATTGAGGGAGTATCACTTTTATATTAATGATGATCGCACACACTCTCCAGAGTTCATGCAAGGTTTCTTCTAGATGTTCTACATTCATTTGGCTCAGAGGGGCATATCATACGGTCAACATATAATATGGTCAGATAACTGTGCAACACAATTCAAGAATGCGCGCATGTTCTACTGGTTGTGTAGGATGCATCTCACTACACGTGTTCAACATATATGGAACTTTTTTGAGGCCAGACATGGAAAGGGGGAGCATGACGGTACAGGAGCATGTGTGAAAAGAGCATTAGCATGAGAAGAGTTAAAGTATAAAGACAGTGCACAGTTGATAGATGCAAGATCAATCGTCGAGTGGTGTAATGCTTCGATGGGTCTAGGTAATGAAGGTATGTCTTTAGTTTGTAGAATTTTTTGGTTGATGGATGATACTAACATTTCACCATATGAGGATTGTTGTACACTAACAAGATCGAGTGAGTTGCACTCTTTCCTTAGCTCAAATGCAGGTTCATGTAGTATCGATACATGCAAGATGGCATGCTTTTGTTCTTCATGTACAATGCAAGTTTGGAATGATTGTGAGTCAGGGGAGTGGGTTGACAAATGGTTGACAAGTTATCTTAGCCCACTTCACACGTATCGCCCTCTGATGGCATTGGAACTAACACAGATGGAATCATCGGTCGACTTTGACCATGTATCAGATCTAGTTCAACCAGGTAATATATCTACTTGCTTAGTATTTGAAATTCCATATTTTTATCTTACTTTGTACTGTATTCATAATGTTAACTAATTTCAAGAGATATGTCACACATATAAATGTAATGCATGTTTATGCAATTATTGCAGATGAAGACAATGAAGAGGGAACATACTATTACTTGTGTCGTTGTGTTGAGGAAAAATAGAAATTGGAAGCCCCAATTATAGATGGAGAAAAAATTGAATACCCTACAGGCTTAGTTGTTGTTACTGGAATGTGGCTGAGAAGGTACCCACATAAGAGTGTTAAACATTGGTTGTTTGAGGAATTTGACACACATCATAAGATTCTTCATTACTAAAACCTTGTCATGGCATCCAATGTTCATTTGACCAAATATGGGGGTAGACCTTTGAACAAGACCGTGTGGAAGGTTCGTGAGTCTGACCATGAGGCAATACTTGACACAATAAAGAGTAGAGTAGACCCAGATGGTTCATAGGATTAATTTGTAAGTATATGCACAATGGTTCTTATTAATTTATACTTGTATACACGTCAATTTGGTTGATGCCAATGCTATCATCTTATTTTACTTTGTGTATCTGTATGTAACTAGACAAACATTGATTGGTGTCCCCTTGCATAAAATGCAGATTTATGAGCCATCCAAGAGAATCTCAAGCATAAAAGCAATGCAACATCCTTATTTTGATGATCTTGACAAATCTCAATTATGATTTTAATCCATTACAAAAGTGCGTGCGAATCTTGGTGAGGAAATTTCAATTTATTCATTTGAATTTAACCTTATCATGACCACCTATCATGTAGACATTATAAGAGCCTCTCAAATTTCAAGAAATTCTATTCATGAGAGGTGTTTTCTGCAATAGGTATCTTGGAACTCCCAGTGAAGATGTATGGCCAAGACTGACTAAGTTGAGAGACAACCATGCCTATTTGTAAGTGCCTTCCATCTATTTTGGATGAGCTATTTCTTTTTATTCTTTTCCTTTGCATATCTGTAACTAAACTAGTAAAAATTGATTGGTCCCTACTTGCAAAAAATGCTGATTTTTGAGCCATCAAAGAGAATCTCAGCCAAAAAAGCAATGCAACATCCTTATTTTGATGATCTTGACAAATCTCAATTCTGATTTGAAACCATTATAAAAGAATGTGTGAATCTTTGCAAGGTAATCTCAAGTTACTCATTTGAAGTTAACCTCTAAATGAGAACCTATGATGTAGACATTAGAAGAGAATCTCGAATGTACATGAGTGACATTGTAAAATATCTATGAGAACAACTCGTACCTAAGGCATTGTAATGAGATTTACATGTATAATAACCTTCAATTCCTTGAAGGAGAGGTTTTTGGTTGATTTGTAACCCATTTTTTTATCAATAAGAATGTTATTTTCTAGAAATTTACTAGTTTTTTCTCACTTTTCTTGTTGTTGTGTGGTCTGTACGGATGCTAAGATGATTTGAAACCTATTCCTTACTCTTAACTTTACTCTTAACTATAGAACATTCAATGGTCCCTACAACAATGCTTTCATGTAAATTCCTTGTCAAAGCACTTTTCACCCATGTGTTTATAGTCACACCTGTTGCCCTTACATTATCAATCCTAGGATAGGTAACAACATCAAAAAAAAAAATCTCCTTCATTACATTTATAGGTTCCTTCCTACCACACATTATTACCTATTCTTTACCTTTGATATCTTCTACAAGAGGAGTTAAAACAAAAGAATAACCATCTTTGACTATGGTGTAGGTATTTTCCCTACCATCATACAATTCCCTCTTGTCATATTGCCAAGGTCTTCCTAATAGGAGATGACAACAATCCATTGGAAGCACATCAAAAACAACACTATCATGATAAACACCAATTTGAAAGTCTACAATGACCTTTTCATTCACCAATAAAGATTGGCCATCATTTAACCATGAAATTTTATAAGGACACTCATGAGGAATTCTTTTCAAGCCTAACTTGTTTACCATTTCACATTCACACCATATTTTTAGTTGAGCCAAAATCAATGACCACTCTACATACCTTGTCCTTGCACTTAAAATTAGTGTTGAAGAGACTTTTCCTTTGCAAAGGTGCTTCCTCTTTTGCTGCTTTCAAGATTTCCCTTCTCACCATCAACATTTCCCCTACTTTAGGATCTACCTTCTTACTTGCAAAATAATGGCTTTCACACTCCTCTTGAACCAATTGTGCTCTCCTATCAATCTTCTTGTCTCCACTTGATGAACTACCAACCCTCTTAGGACATTTACATGAAGGATGGCCGAACTCATTGCATGTGTAGCACCTTCCTACAAAATCATTAGTACCTCTACCAGCACTATACCTTTGTCTACCTCTAAAACCAAAACCACCTCTAGAATCAACATTGTGATCTTTACCTTTGTTTGCTCCTTGATCTTCATTTGGCTGCTTTGATGTAGAAATCATTCGTCTTCCTCTTGCATTGAACCATGATGCAATATCAGATTGAAAAACCAGCTCTGATACCAATTTGACACAATATCAATTGCTAAACAACACAAACACAGGGAACTTATGGACCCCAAACTCATCTCGGAGAAGATCAATTGACAAATTCTTCAAAATTCACTATTCATTTCACCAATTTCACTTATCAACTCAACTAAATCCATAAAATTCACTTTGGACTACAAGGCTACCAATCATCAATTTTTCAAATTAGTAATCCACACTTTCATAAAATTCATCATAACACTATTAGAAATTTTGAATCACTACAACTTTCACTATTACCATCCATTTAACTTGATTAAATCAAGGCAAAAAGACCACCACTCATTCAATTCTCCCTTCAAACCTGTTATCAAAATTCCATGACACTGTAATCATCATCATTATAATTGAAACAATACCAAGATCATGTTCACAAACATTTTTTTATCAAATTCCTTACTTTTAACAGTCAAAACACCATTTTGCTTACTCAAAACACCATGATTCCACATTGTTGAAGACATTAAAATGAAAAACCTTGCTTTAGGACTTCTTCCAAACCTTGAGTCACATTTTTCATCATCATTTAGATAGTTACAAACCAAAACCAAACACTCAAATCACTGTCTACACAGAATCTCAATTTCTTGCATTCAAAAGGCCAAAATTTACCAAAACACCAAATCGGGTGTAACTTGCAAACCATAATGAATCTCTAGGATAAATATATTTTTGAGTACCCATTTTTATCATTAAAAACATATATCATTTTCAGGTACACTTGCTTTGGAACACACACCTGTTGTCCTGACTTCTTTGTTACTAAAGAGCCCCAAATAGGCCAATTTAACAAAGGAGACACCTTTAAAACAACTACAAATCACTTAAAAACCATAAATAGTATTTATACAGGTGGAAAAACTCACAAATCATCAATCTTCAAGGTAAGAAATTCCCAACAATATAATTAAATAGTAAACCCTCTTTTATAGGCTTTTAAAGCACAAGCAAGTGAGGGTTGTTAAGAAATATCATCTACAAACCTCCAAATCACCTACCACTATTTCAAACACCTGTAAATAAGTCTTCCTAAACATAATAACCCTTATCCATATCAAAACAAATTCTATTCCAACTGTTCCAACTTGTAGGCACCATCTTTCATATGGAAAACTTAGATGTTCCTCTTGGAGCAACAACTATCTTCATATCCACACCTTCCCTGTTACTTTTTGACACACTTTCCACTCAAAAACATGTTAAATAAACATAAAAAACCATCCATCCCACCATTCTACTATCCTATAATGGTGGGATGGAGAATATTTTCCTTATAAGACTCAAAATCACAGAGTGAGAATCACTACCCTGGACACAAAAAAATGCTTTTCCTTCTTTTATTTCTCAAAACTAACCTTCCAAATTCTTTGTGAATGAAACTAATTATACCTAAAATGAGATCACACAAGGATTTAAAATTTTGAAGTTCCTAAATTACCAATGGGTATGTGTAGGATCATCATGGAAAAAACAGGCCCTTAAGTGGCAAAAAAATAAAAAAAATCAGAGTTAGGCAACTTGACGTAAAAATTTGAATAAGTTATCTATATTATTTGAAAAAATATGTAACAATAGAATTTGTAGCAAATTGAATGTAGTTTCTAGACTACTAGGATTTTTTTAAAACAAAAATCTATTTGGTGGATATTTTAAATTTCAATGAGTACTTAAATTCAGGGAAAAAAAAAGAAGTAGGTGTCTTTCTGACCATCCTAACCACAATAAAATGATAATATTTTTTTATAAGATTTTAGATGTAAGTAGAGGACTTGTGTCCCGATGTGATGCATATTTTTTGTAATTTTTTCTATGTAAATAATTAATTATGATTTTTTATTACAACTTTTAAAAATATAAAACTCATATGTCTGACCACCTTAACTTGGTCAAAACTTCCTGAATTTTAATTTTTTTTTTTCTTAATCCTATAGTATGTGAAGCATAGAATGTGAAACATGTTTTGGATTCAAAAAATGTGATACCGTTTGAAGCTATAGATGTTTTTCAATTAGTCTATCAATCAGGACTTTTAGTCATAATTTGAATAGAAAATGAATAATAATTACCTATTAAATTCAATGTAAGCATAATTTATATTGGTGGAAAGTTGAGAATCTCCTTTAAACCCTTTTCGTTTCATCAATTTTGGGTAAAAAAAAAGTTGTCAGCCACATACCCATCATATTGCCACTTTTTGGCCCATCATGATCCTACACATACCCCAATATAAGATAATAGCCATGGAGAAAGTGCTACAAACTCAGAAATAGGGGATTTTATTTCAAAATCTGATTACAAAGACTCAAATTTTGTTTTTTTCATGCCTTTTCATGCTTTTTATAGCTTTTACAATAGTTATGAAAGTGCCTTTTCAGTTTCCAATCGACCAAAATCTTTCCTCTCCCACTTTGTCTCTTCACATTCTAATTTTTGTGTTCTTTTTTCTAATTTTTTCCTTTTCACAATTTTGACAACAAATGAACAATTTTGGAAACCTTATCACCTAGGGACAAAAATGACATTTTTTTGTATTTCGACTCTATTTACTTCCTAAAGACATTTCAATGACTTAAAATGGCCTTTACAATGCCTTCATATTTTGAAAACTCAAATCTTTAAAAATTTGTTTTCAGAGTCAAGGTGCTCTTACACCAAACCACCTCTTCCTCTCACTGATTTCTCTTGTATCCTCTTAAGCTTCTCCTCCACGCTGATTTCCATTTGATAACAATCCTCTACACTCCTAGGGTTAGCAAAAACCAATTCATCTTGTATGTTTAACCTCAAACCACCAATATATCTTGCAACTTTTTCATCTTCATTCTCATGATGACCAGACCTTAAACTTAATTTATAAAATCCATTTCTTTCTATCCTAAGCTTTGCAATTTCTTAAACATTTGAACTTAATGATCCTTGGGTAAGAATTTACCTTTGAGTTTTGATATCATCTTGTCCCATGAGGTGATTTTAGACTTGCCTTGCATCCTCCTCTCAAATTGAAAGTAGTCCCACCATACCAAAGCATGGCCTTCAACTTTGTCTTTACAATCCTTACTCTTTGCTCCTCAGGAACCTCATCACATTCAAAATGATTATCTAATGCAGCAATCCATTCAAGTAGTTCTTCATCATTTAAACGTCCACCATATTTAGGAACATCAATTTTTACCTTAGGCTTGTCATCTCTAACTGCCCTTACCAACTTTGCAATCCTTTGGTCTTCTGGATCAAGTTCTTATTCCATGTCTTCAAACTCATCATCTTCTTCTTCATCTGATTCACTCTCTTCCACATCCCTTCTTTTTTTGTCTCCAAGGCTATGATTCTTTCCTCCAACTCTCTGATTTCTCTAGCATGTTTGTCCTTCATCTCCTTCATCTCTTTAGCCATATCTTTGTTCTTTGGAGGAATATTTGAATACCAAACTCTTCACCTCTTCCTTGCTCTTCACAACCTAAAAAATGAAAAAAAATCCACTCCTTGAAGCTTTGATACCACTATGATGCAGAGTGGCAGGGGAAGCAACTTCCTTTTCAAAAGCTTCTCTCAAATACTCTATATGCACACACCAACTTCACTATTCCTCTCAAAAATGCAACTTGACCACTCAACTTGACTCATACAACCAGACATCTCAACAGGACTTGGGGATGATGTAAACACTCTTCACACAACAAAACATGACCAAAAAAATAGACCTTGCACCCAAAAACATCCACTCTTCCATGGCTTCTACACAAGCCCATGCAACTTTGCAACATTCACCGACTAGGACAGTAAAAATAAAAAATGATTAAAGGAATTAACCAGTCAATGAAACATGGTTTTATACTCCTAATACCATCCTCCACAAGTTCCCAAAAGCACAAGATCAAACACCCAAAACAAATGTATCAAAAGATTGATTTACAAGCCATAAACAAGGCTTAACTAGGCCAACATAAGGAAGCTTTCAACTTTTCAAGGCACACACCAACACCCCTATGATGCAATATCAAGGTGGAGGAACACACAATCAGGCTCAAGGAATCAAGTTCCAACTCAGATTCAAGTTTCCAACACAACTTTCATCAAATCAACACTATGGCTTCCCAATTCACCAGTAACAACAAATAGACCTATCCTTTAGAGAAGGTTGCAAGAATACCAAATCAACATCCAAATAGCATCCATACATCATCAAAAACACTGAACCAAGCTTACACATGAGATTATTATGCAACAACACAAAGAAACTTCAAGTCACCCTGCTCAAAGGCTACTAGAATTAGCCCAATTTTACACACAAAGTACTCTTTAAACTTCTTGCCACCACAAGATCTCTTAGACAGTCTCAAATTGCGTTACAAAACCATAGATTCTCTGATCAATTCTTCCATACAGGTATTCTAAGGTGCTGCTCCAGCAAACCCTCCCATTTCACCCTAAAACCTAGGGTTTCTCTATAACTCCACTCTACTAGCCACAAAAACTCAAACCAAAGTTCAAAACATCTTTGCCCAGTCTACACAGACCCTCCAAACCTTTCTACACTCAGTCCCTTCACAAATACACCAATACACAACCTATAGCCTTCATTTTCTCTAGGAAAACTCACATACCCGACCTAGGGAATCACTAGAACTCAATTTTCTTGACTCCCAACACTATAGTAACTTATTAGAAAATTATGCAAAGTGCATTCTAAAGACCATTTTCATACATTTACAAGGGAAAAACTAACCTAGGGCATCAAATAACTTTTGCAAACCTCCATATTTCACTCTGAAACAAATTGCAACATGAAGAGGACCCCTAAATCCACCATTCCACTAGGTTTCAGAATTTTCCCACACATGCGAAATTGCTCCAAGCTACATTCAACCAGATCGATCCCTTAAGGGTCCAAAGGGAAAATGGCTGCAAAATTCAGCATGAGGTTACTCGGACACTGTGACACTTAGAAAATTCATGTCTAATTCTATGGGATCATCCTAGGACCCTCTACAATAACCTCTCTCGGTTTTCATTATCTCAGAGTGGTTTTTCTGTGGTGTCCAGTTTCCAGTTGATAGAAAAAGTGTCAAATGCAAGCAGTGGAAAGTTGTAAAGTCGTGCAAATTTCATTCTCCAACTCATGTGACCAAACAAACTATTCCAACACATCTGAATAGGCATTTTTACATTAGGCATGGTCCTCTTTCACACCCAAACAAGCGGAATCGCTTTGAGCTATGTTCAACCAGATTGATCCCTTAAGGGTCCAAAGGGCAAAATAGCTACAAACTTCAGCATGAGGTTACTTGGACACCGTGATGCTTAGAAACTTCTCGTCTAATCCTATGGGATTGCTTTGGGTCCCTCTATAATAACCTCTCTCAGTTTTTGTTATCCCGGAGTGGTTTTCCCGTGGTGTCCAGTTTTCAGATGATTGAAAAAGTGTTAAATGCAAGTAGTGGAAAGTTGCAAGGTGGTGCAATTTTTGTTTTGCAACTCGTGAGACCAAACAAAATGTTCCAATGCATCTAAATAGGCATTTTTATGCGAGGCATGGTCCTCCTTTGCACCCAAACATGCAGAATCGCTTTGAGCTACATTCAACCAGATCGATTCCTTAAGGGTCCAAAGGGCAAAATGGCTGCAAACTTCAGCATGAGGTTACTTGGACACTGTGATGCTTAGAAAATTCTCATTTCATCCCATAGGATTACCTTGGCCCCTCTACAATAACATCTCTCAGTTTTTGTTATCTCAGAGTATTTTTCCCATAGTTTCTAGTTTTCAATTGATGGAAAAAGTGTCAAATGGAAGCAGTGGAAAGTAGCAAAGTGGTCCAACTTTTGTTTTGCAACTCATGTGACCAAACAAACTATTCCAACACGTCTTAATAGGAATTTTTATGCTAGGAATGGTCCTCTTTCACACCCAAACATGCAGAATCACTTCGAGCTACGTTCAACCGAATCGATTCCTTAAGAGTCCAAAGGGAAAAATGGTTGCAAACTTCAGCATGAGGTTACTCGAACACCATGATGCTTAGAAAATTCTCATCTAATCCTATGGGATCACGTTGGGTCCCTCTAGAGTAACCTCTCTCGGTTTTCATTATCTCAGAGTGGTTTTCCCATAGTGTCCAGTTTTCAGTTGATGCAAAAAATGTCAAATGGAAGCAGTGGAAAGTTGCAAAGTGGTGCAACTTTTGTTCTGCAACTCGTGTGACCAAACAGACCATTCCAACGCGTCTGAGTAGGCATGTTTACACTAGGAATGGTACTCTTTCACACCCAAGCACGCGGAATCGCTCCGAGCTACGTTCAACCGGATCGATCCCTTAAGGGCTCAAATGGCAAAAAGGCTGCAAACTTCAGCATTAGGTTACTCAAACACTCTGATGCTTAGAAACTTCTCATTTGATCCTATGAGATCATGTTGTGCCTCTCTACAATAACCTCTCTTGATTTTCATTATATCGAAGTGGTTTTTCTGTGGTGTCTAGTTTTCAGTTGATGGAAAAAGTGTCAAATGCAAGCAGTGGAAAGTTGCGAAGTCATGCAACTTTCGTTCTCCAACTCGTGTGAACAAAACAGACTGTTCCAACACATTGGAATAGGATTTTTTACATTATGAATGGTCCTCTTTTTCACCCAAACATGTGGAATCGCTCCCAGCTACGTTCAACCAAATCGATTCCTTAAGGGTCCAAAGGGAAAAATGGCTACAAACTTCAGCATGAAGTTACTTAGACACCATGATGCTTAGAAACTTATCATCAGATCCTATGGGATTGTGTTGGGCCCCTCTACCATAACCTCTCTTGGTTTTTGTTATCTCAGAGTGGTTTTCCTATGGTGTCCAGTTTTTAGTTGATGGAAAAAGTGTTAAATGCAAGCAATGGAAAGTTGCAAGGTGGTGCAATTTTCGTTCTGCAACTCGTGTGACCAAATAGACTGTTCCAACGCATCCAAGTAGGAATTTTCACACTAGGCATGGTCCTCTTTTGCACCCAAACACATGGAATCACTCTGAGCTACGTTCAACCAGATCGATCCCTTAAGGGTTTGAGTGTAGTATGTTAAATTAGGCCATTCCTCCTAGTGTTCAGGATATGTCTCGGTGATATGGGCCTGATGTAACTTGAATTTTGGTAGCTTGATATGCAGAGTCTATTGATGCTAGGGTTCAATTTGTATGATTTTGAAAAAAGAAGCCAACTGAGTAGAGTTGTCAACATTATTCATAAATCATAAGAATTTGTTTAGTACACTAGCCATTTTGATGCCTTCTTGTAGTCTCAAACATTATTTTGTATCATTGTTACATTGGTCTTCAGAGTGGCAGCTTAATATAGCTCCATAATACAAAATCTAGTGCACACTGATTTTCACATGAAAAAAATGTGAATAAAAGCACGTTGATTTTTGCGTGAAAAAAAACCATGAGACCATAGCTTGTTGCTTATTATTATGCTTTGATAGATTTTTTCCAAGCATCCATAGCTTGTTCGAAAGCACCTGTTTTAGGCTTTTAGCCATAGCAGTATGGAAATGAATTGTTTGATATAATGCTTTGATAGACATGTATGAAAAATGTGTTAGCATAGACAAGGCAGTGAACTCTTTGAAAAAATGCCTCAAAGAAATGTGGTTTCATGGTGATGGAATGGCATGACAAATTCCATGACAAGAAAATTGCTATGGATTCTCATGGCATTCCATCACCATTGATACCACATTTCTTTGAGGCCTTTTTTTCAAATAGTTTGCTGCCTTTTCTATGCTATTGCTTATTAGTATACTTTGATAGATTTTTTCCAAGCATCCATAGCTTGTTTGGAAGCACCTATTTTAGGATTTTAGCCATAGCAACAAGGAAGCAAACTGTTTGATAAAATGCTTTGGTAAACATGTATGATAAATGTAGTAGCATAGACAAGGCAACAAACTGTTTGAAAAAATGCCTGAAAGAAATGTGGTTTCATGGCATGATTGAATGCCATGAAAATCCACAACAATTTTCTTGTCATGGCATTCCACCACCATGAGACCACATTTCTTTGAGGAATTTTCTTTCAAATAGTTCATTCCCTTGTCTATGCTATTGTTTACTATTATGCTATGATAGATTTTTTCTAAACATCCATAGCTTGTTTGAAAGCACTTTTTTTAGGCTTTTAGCCATAACAACAAGGAAATGAACTGTTTGATAAAATGCTTTCATAGACATGTATGAAAAATGTGTTAGCATAGAAAAGGAAGTGAACTCTTTGAAAAAATACCTCAAAGAAATGAGGTCTCATGGTGATGGAATGCCATGAGAATCAAATTCTTTTGATTGTCATGGCATTCCATCAGGTCATGCGACCTCATTTCTTTGAGGCATTTTTTCAAAGAGTTCACTACCTTGTCTATGATATTGCTTACTATTATGCTTTTGATAGATTTTTTCCAAGCATTCATAACTTGTTCGATAGCACTTCTTTTAGGCTTTCAGCCATAGCAACAAGGCAACACTTGAACTATTTGACAAAATGCTTTGGTAGACATGTATCAAAAATGTGGTAGTATAGACAAGGCAGTGAACTGTTTGAAAAAAATTCCTCAAAGAAATGTGGTCTCATAGAATGCCATGACAAGCAAATGCAATTGGCAGTTGCTCCTAGTTATTAGTTATGTAATGTGAATTAATTACATAATTGTTTAGGTTGACTTTGTAAAAACTATATTGTAATTGAAATTTTTTCATCTATCAGCATCTAGTTATTAGTTATGCAATGTGAAGCAATGCTTTGAGTTTGAAAGATGTGCAATGCAATGTAATCAACGTTATGAATATAAACTACAAAAATCTATTTTTACTAAGTTACCGGTTCGGTTTTGGGTTTGGTTCGGGTTCGAGAACCCAGCCTGGTTCGAAATTTGTTTTTGGGGTTGGGTTCGTTTGGTCTGTAATACAAAAACATATAAAATGAAAATATATACATATTTGCAGCAATAATTAAGTTTAGAATACACCACCATATTAATAGTCAAATAACATAGCAAAATACACCACCACTTTCATAGTCGAATATTAAAATATTAGTGATACTTGAATGTCATGATATAAAATTATAAATTAAAGTTCAAACATAAAAATGTCAAGTGTTTACAATCAACCATTATTGATCATTGATCAATCTGAAAAGTGTGAACATTTTTCTGTGTGGAAGGAAAACAAGAAAATAGTGTTACATAATTATTTACATTGTGAAAGAGCCAAAACCTTTTTCTTCTATATCGTAGAAGAATCTCAATGATTTTTTGGGTGTCCTTGCCTTGGAATGGAACTATCTTGAGCCATGAATGATTGACCAAGAACTCTGAGAAAGAAATAAGATAAATCATGCAACTTGTTGCAATTTCTTTCCTTGGGAAAAAGGGTAAAGTTTTCTTTTTAGGGAGAATCTCCTTTAGAGTTTGAACGCATTGATAATTTTCAAAATAGACTTAGCCAAATATGTCATCTAGGTTTGAATATTTTAGGTAAAATTTTTGCTTCTTAAAATTTTGTTCAAAATTCAAGATGCAGGCTCTCCTCCCTTAGGGAAGAGAAGGCCTATCAAACCTAACACTCTTATGCAACACTTCTTAAGTTCTTATTGATGCAATATTAGATGCAAAGTTTCAAAATAGGCATGGTTATATAAATTCTCATCTCAGGACTATCATTGCATCAAATTAATAATTTTCAACCCTTTATGGTCTAGACAAGAGAAGTATGGAGTAGTGTTCCAATGCTAAAGTCTTATTGTGAATCTCTTTGCTACAAGTGGCTCAAAAATGAGGAATTTGTCTTCTGCACCAAATGAGAAATATTCACAATATGTGCTAGGAAGGAATAAGTCCATAAGATTGAGTATGCAAGAATTGAGAATTGCAAAATTGGCTTACGTTTGACTTCCACACACAAAAAAATTCACACTTTTCGATGTTCACATGTAAGTCAAAAAGTATATGTACGTAAGTTGTAAAGTATACACTTGAATACACGTAACTCATATCTATTGAACCATGAATTTATAATGCAAATATGGACACCATCGATGATAAAAAATATTTGTATTAAAAGAAAATAGCCATGTACACATACATTAGTATATGTTGATATAAGTATAAAATATAGTTACAAAATAGCCATATAGGCTTACGAGAATGCCTTATAGGCATACAATGTCAAATATATCCAATACAAAATATGTAAAAAATTTCCATGTAGGCATACAACAAAGGGATTTGCATTCAAAATTCATTTCTCTCCAAGCTCTAGTTCAAATACAATTTTCTTTCCCTTTGCTTGACTATCCAATGGCGATAAGTTTGTCACCGATTTCTGCTTTGCTCGAGGAGTGCTCCTACTGATCCTCCTAGGGTTTAGCTCATAGTGAATTTTTAACAGTTACAATAAGAAGTAAAGACATTAATATATAGAAATTACATTATAAAAATTGATATATTTAACAAAATAATCACTTACAGCCATCTCACGATCACTCTCCTCGATGGAAATATTTGCATGCCGATGTTGAGGCATGCTCAAGCCCTGTATAAACCATCCAAATAGGAATTAAACTATGAATCAATAATGGTTTTATTTTTCACTAGAACTAGTTCATCTATAACAATGAATGTAAATTGAAATTTAGTAATTTACCTCATACCTCCCCTATCAAAGCCATCGAGGATTATATAGTGGAGGAAACACCAATATCCATTGCCCTCGTACGTTTGGGTGTTTCTGTCACCAACATCTGAAAATAAAACAACAAATTATTCAATCACAAAAAAGTTACAATAGCGATCCACGTGATGACTTATAATGTATGAGATCTAATGAACAAAATTTTGAGTACAAGTATTAAACTATATATTTTTGATTATTAGTTATCAAATTTGAAGTAATGCTTTGAGTTTGAATGATGTGTAATGCAACGTAACCAACAATATGAATATAAACTACACAAATCCATTAAACTTATAATTCATTAGTTAAGTTCTCTTTATTCTATATTACCCCTATGAACGTTTGAGGAAATCTACTGGCACTAGGAGGTGTTTCCTTGAAACCTCCAACATTACCTTGTTCAACATCCAAAATCACATATTAAAATACCATTCGTAAAACAATGTTATTAACATGTAATAAATTTATAATTGTTTACTAGTTACATACCCCACAGATAGGTGTACTACAAAAATAAGTAGGGGGACGACTGGTGTATCTAGTCTCAACACTATGACCCTGCAATTTTATTAAAATAATAAAACTAAATTAGTTAATCTTGCATTTCACAATCAAAATTTATTAAATTAAATTCAATGAACATGTTGAATTTTACTTGAGTGTCAATGCCATATGCATCATGCAAAATGTCAGTCATCAGGCTCTCCATCCCCGTAGATGCATACAGATCAGGCTACGTAGTAGCATATGGATCCTGCGTAGCACCCTCGTAAGTGTCGGTAGGGTCATACGAACAAGTTTCCCTACAAGATTGACACACATGGGTTTGAAGGCCACCACCTAAAGACTCCCCTGGATGGCACTGTACAATAGGTCTAGTGTGATGGTTGATACTCTGGGTCAAAATTGTGATCACCTACAATGTCTCTACGTCAACACTCTCCTTCACAATGACAAGCATCACAATTTTCTCACGAGGCAGCCTAGCGAGAGGTCGTCTCCCTTGCCGCGCAAGATCCGGCTATGCACTGGGCCTATCCTGAGCTGACCCCCCACCTCTCCCCTGGAACTCCCTCATATCAAAATAATTTGGGATTTGGCTCAATACAAACTCACTGTATAGTTTCCTAAGAAAATATTGGGGGACTTCACAATTATTGCACGATGGGTAATCAAAGAACAAATACCATCTATCATAAAATTGGTTCCTAATCTCTTGGTGGTGGCATCAATGAATAGGAAACCTCTTTGCATTGAGGGTAAGATTTTGATTTGTTTTAGGGTCAGTGAATAGAGAGCACAAATCACCTTTAGTAATTTTTAAATCTTTTACTTGTTTATATGATAATTTTTCTACATAATATGCCTTGGCTACCTGCCTCCTATCTTGCCATCCAGATATTTGTTGGGTAATTGCATCTACATTTTTTAACATCTCTTTCAATGAATTTTCTAGAAGAATTCTTTCTTTGGTTTGAAGCATTCGGATCACTCAACCTACTGATAAGATCCTCAAGTTCTTTTCTATTGTTCTCAATTTCACTCCTCAAATTTTCTTGAGTGTCAGAAGGGTATTGAGTGATTGGTGGGGGAGGTTGATTTTGTTGTTGAGGTTGATTTTGTTGAGAATTTTCTTGAGGATTTTGTTGAGGATTTTTCTGTTGAGGATTTTCCTCCTCTTCTTGTTGAGGATTTGCAGGATTTCTTACAAATTAAAAAAAAAACAATCAAATCTAACCTAAAACAAACAAAATCAATTTCAAACTAAGAAGTCCAAAACAAATAGAAAACAATACTTACCTCACGCACCTCTTCTCCATCGTGGCACCATATTTGCAAAGAAAATCCAACTGTTATTGATGAAATTCATAGAAATCCTTCCTCCTAGAACGCGAGCATGAAAGTGAGGGTTTTTGGCCGCGGACAGAGCTGAGAAATAGTAAATAGAAAATGATACAGTTTTAACCTTTTTTTTTTCTTTTAAAACCACATAACACGAGCGCGCATTAGCGCTTTTCAAAAACCTTTTTCGATTTGGCCACAAAAGTGCGACCAACTTCATGCACCCGCCCAATGATAATTCTCAATTATAGAACACTAGTTAAAGTGACACCAGTTAAGGTGATTTTTACAAAGGCTCACTGCCAAATTGCTCACTGTAGGTAAGACTCACTACCAGTGGGCTCCCTACCCAATTACTGCAAAAACATCTGATTACAGAATAGTATCATTGACAAAAATGAATTGATGAAGCTACATATACATATGCATGAAGTTAGTTTTGGTTTAGAGCACAATATATGGCTACAACAGATCCAGGCAAGAATCTTCTCCTCACCTTCCTAGAACAACCTTTACACTATTGATTACTTATTCCTAACACTTTCCTTTTGCTTCATTCTCTATTTCTTATCGCATAATCCTTCACAATTTTGTTCACACACACCACACTACTTGTCTTGAATCAAAGAAATGTTCTGTGGGTAAGTGCACCAAGATGGTTCCCAAAAAGGGGCCTTAAGTGGCCACTTTTTTTTTTAAATCAGGAAATACTAACCTTGGATGTGAAATTGAGGATAGCTACACTCAAAATTTTGAGATGGAACAAAAACAAGGATCGAAGTGCTCTGAGTCTACTTTCAAAAATACTAATTTATTTTGAAAATGGTTGAGATTAAGGGGATCAAAAGAGGGACGTACACAAATTGCTGTTGTTTTTGTCAGAAAAACATAACATAGCAACTATTGTACGACCCTAGCACGGTGAAATTTTTTGTAGTATTTTTAAAATTGCTATGGTGAGAAGTTAGCTAATAGTATCTAGTTGATGCACTATTTTTCTGATAAATTTTTAATGAATATTTGATTTTTTGCTAATTTTCTAAGTGGGCACTTCCTAAAAAGTAGAATTTTGGCCATGCTCCCCCTACAAATTTTTGAAAGTAATAATTTTTTAAAAAAAACTAAAAAATTCATAATGGAGTCCCGGGATTTAAAACGCAATTTGTCTTTTGAAATTCCCCGGATGAATGGCTTAATTTATAACAAAACACCTCAAACACTTTTTTTGAAAAAAAAACTGCACATGGCCAAACAATAGAAATTATGGATTTGGTGCTGATTTCAATACTGTTAGGAAAGTGAAAAAAATAGGTCGCTGGAAAGTTTTCAAGAGAGAACCTACTGCGTCACCCATGTGTTTGATTTCCATCGATATTGAACCAGATGCAATCCCGACGGTGAGCATGAACTCCGACATGTGAAAATTGTAGAATTTGAAAAAAATGTCTCTGATCATTGGGAATGCCCTCCAAGCCTTTGGGTTGGTATTCCAAGGCAAATACCAAAGCTAAGGCTCGGGATTCCCCAAGCGAAATATAACACGAGTGCATTATATGTTAGTTTTCACATTTATTGCTTCTCCAGGGAACATTTCTAGCAACACATAACACGCTCGTGTTATGTCTTCCTTTAGTTAAATGCCACTTTATTGAATGTTTGTTGATATGTTTGTATGTATATGTGTGTTGGTGTGTCATGTATGTATGTATGTATGCTTCTGGGAGAGAGTGGGAGAGAGGGTGAGAGAGGGTGGGAGTGGGGAAGTGGGAGAGAGTGTGGGAGAGTGGGAGAG
>VDFB02373365.1:157672918-157777128 GCA_007258455.2 Sequoia sempervirens
TCTGTGTTGACCAACCAGCCTGAAAACAACTTCTTCCCTCCCATTTTGATCTTCAAAAGCATCCATTTCATATTCATTCCTACTTCTATGATCTCTTAAGCATTGGACTTGATTCTCATAGCAATTCACAACATTTTTCTTGAGCAATCCCATCCATCTTGTTGCACTTCTGCCACCATTGGAGTTATGACTGGTGTCCCGAGGGACTGCTTCTTCGTTGTTGCAGCGGTGTAGACCTTGCCAATTTTGCATTCTCCTCTACGTGCTTGAGGGAACCATGATTGAGAAGGTGATATTGCTCATTGATTTACGTAGCATAGTGCTTTTGCAATTGTTTAGTTTCTCTTCATTGTACTCTTTATCATATTTTCTATCTTGTGGCTTTCCTGGTTGTCCGTGGAGGTGGAAACACCAAAGCGAGGGTTTGACTGAGGCAAACCCCTATAGAACCCCAACATTTTTCCTCTCTTGGCTGTGTGTAAATGTATGTGTGCGTGGAGCTTGCAGGTGAATTGGACACTCGGTGAGCTGGACTTCATCATCTTTGTTTTCCCTATCTCCTTTATCATTTCTATAGTCATTTATCGTACTTCATTATTCTGTTCACTTTGTTAAAATTCGTTAGCTAGACTGCAAGCAAGTTTTTTGATAGTCGGGATTGTACTTTTCCACTTTCTGACTGTACAAACACTAGCGCACCAGAGAGACACCAACGCGCCACATTGTTGTCCCAGTTCTGCGCTATTATCCTCGGGTAGAGAGCTGTCTGAGGTATAGTTTGAATTCCAAAAATTAGCTCGTCTAGTCCCATTCAAGTGTTCAGACTAGTAGAGTGACAAAAGCACTTGAGAGTGCTCTTCATTCTCTATCCTCAACCTAAAACACCCACTTATCTTGAGGTAAGTTAGGGCAACCTTCTACTCTCGGCTCTCCATGACCTGGAGCCTTGGTGTGGTTGGTCCCCCTACCTTACACCTAGGGTTAGCCAATTTGATCTTGGGTATGTCGGTTAGAAGAGATAGAGATAATACAACACTTTTGGTCTAGAGTAAATTTGTGAACTCAATGTTGGAGAGATTCAACATGTCAACTTCTAGACCTTTTATGTGTTCCTATTTTTGTGGGGAGTAAGTTATTAATTTATTGGTGTCTAAGTTATCCTAGTGAGATGGTAAAAATGGTCGTAATATTTTATGCTAGTGTTATTAGGAGCTTAATGTATGCTACAATATGTACAAGACCAAACATTGTCCAAGCAACGAGATTCCTTAATAGTTTCAAGTCTAATTTTAGATGAGTACATTTGGATGTAATGAAGATGGTTTTTAGGTATTTGTGGGACACCTTTAAGCACTTTATTTGTCTATAAAGGACCACCACTTAGTGATTTTTAGTAGATTTATGAATTTTTCTTGGGGTTGGAGATCTTAATAGCAAGAGATTCTCCAATGGATATGTTTTCACTATGTTTAGTTTTGGTGGTGTTATAATTGGATGAATAAACAAGAGTCTATGATTTCTCTACCCACTATAGAAATAGAGTACATGATAGCTACTCATTCTTATAAAGAAGTGATCTATCCTAGGTGATTATATTTAAATGTGGAACCAAGTCCAAGAGCTAATACAATTCTAGATGCAATAATCAAAGTGTCATATATCTAGAAAAGAACACGACCTTTCATGTGAGGATAAATCATATTGATTTTCGGTACCATTTTACATGACATGGTAGAGTATGGGAAGGTGATACTAGATAAATTTGATACTTTGTTGAATGTTGCAGGTGCATGGACGAAGCTAGTGAGCACAAAAAAAATTAGATAATGCTATGAGTCTCTTGGCCCTAGAAATTAGTTCAAAATTGTTGGCACTCCCTATGCTGTACAACAAGGAGGACAGTGATAATAAAGGTGTTTCAACCTAGCTCCTAATGTTGAGCATATAAAAAATGTTTTCAAATTATGAAACATAAAACTCAATTTCTAGGCTATAAAATTTATTTTTGGGAAAAAAATATTTTTTAAAGTTTTTTGCCATCAAGTTACTAGGGATGCATGTTGCACAAATATTTTTAATCTCTATAATTTAAAATGGGTCCCCAATAGCTTCCTATATCATAAGTTATGGCTTCTTATACTAGAAATGTAAAAACATATTAAACATGAAAAAAGTTTTAAGAGAGTTACAATTGTTGGCCGACTTATGATATGTGTTATGAAATGTCATAGGCATCTTTGAATGGAGACAATGAAGCCAAAATGGAGCACTTGATTTAGTGAGTGCTATATGATGCACTTGTGACAAGTGGAATGAATATGCCATTTTTAACCAGTGAACTTATCTTGGGATTTGAGACCATATTTTTGGTTGGTTTTATCTCATAGTTTTGTAATTACCATTTGATGGTTTCATGTATTACTTCTACTATATTTAAGGTGCTTTAGATGGAGGTATTGAGTAGTGAGTTTTTAGGTAATGTTATGCTACCATAAATACTCCATATCTCTAGTTGGTGATACTATTGTAAAGGATTGCTTTGTAATTGTATTGTAATTATATTTAGATTACTGAATAATACAATGAGTTGCTTTGGGGTGATTGAATTTTATCTTAAAAGGCTTTTTCCCACATACACCTATGTTGTGGTATGCTTTGTTTATTTTATTTTATGTGTTTCTCCTTTATGTAATTGTAAAGATCTAAAATTTACACAATATTCTCCTCTAACATTAGTTTAGGAAGAATTTTCACGTACCTTGATTTCTTTCAAACTATGGATGAGATTTAGACAACTTCTCCAAATTATTGTAAGCTCCTCTATGGGTATAAAACAATTGTTGGAAGGCATAGTAAGTGGGTCATTTGTAAAAGTGTGGAACTAGGATCAATAAAAGTCACAACTTAAAACAAATATCCTGAATGAATATGAGTAGGAGAAACTTAACAATCTCAAAGCCAGATTTGCAAAAGAAAAAAAAAACTGAACACATAAATTAAGCACATGGAGGATACTTGCACTAGTTCATTAATACCCTTTATCAACATTGCCTTGTTGGTGCACTTCCACCAAATCACTGAAATCCCAACTTCATAACTTAGAGATTTTTTTTTTAGGATTCCAACTCTTATGACACAATGAAAGATTAAGATTGTGCATTAAGGGTGCAAATTAAAAATCTACACACTCAACTTCAACACTTGTAGGATTAGCAAGCCAGTTCACACAAATGATGCGACTCAAGGAAGTGGTAAATATGTGGTTAGCACAATTGACAAGCTTCTTAGTGGATGCTCATAAAATAAAATAATCAAATATGATACTTCTTCTGTATATGAAGTTGAAGTTTTGCTAGTAGAAACGAAGGTCCATGTCTACTACCTTCAATAGGCTATTGTTTAGTATAAAATACTTACAACTTTATATCATCTATAAAAATATTTTTCTATGACCAAGTATGGTGCACTTCAATTTTGATATTTTGTGTAGTGTAGTCTACTATGTAGAGGTAACCAACTTTGTATTTTGATTCTCTTTTGTGGTAGATAGAGCCAACATGTTTTAAGGACAAAACATAGTTTAAGTTAGGGGATGATGTTGGTAGGACATAGTCATTCGAATGATTCGCATTAGATCTAGTTGAAAACTTGAAATGGTAGTTGATTTAATCCCATTAGGTTGAAAACCTAGAAGTGTGGTCTAATAGAGGCAAATTATGAAAACCCGTAAGGGCATCAAAGGATGGAAGTTAGACAACCATTCCCCATATAGTTGAGGACAACAAAAGTTATTGTAGGATAAATGAACAACAATGCAATACACTCATACGATTTGTATTAACTTCAGAAGGGCACAACCATAAAGGAACAAGGTTAGGGACACATCTCTATATGTGGAGAAGCTATAATAAACCATGTGAGGTAATGTAATAAAAGGTAAAATATATACAAAGAAAAAAGGATGAGGTGTGTAATGAGAGCATATGTAGTGAAGAACATATGACAATATATTCAAATGTATACAACTAATAAATAAAATGTTAAGACACTCCATTATGTGTATGTGAGAGATATATGTATGAATGCAAATATATTTTCTATCGCTTCCTTCTATACCCTGTCAAATAATTTATCTTTTCCTTACTACTTCAAAGTAATCACTACAATACGTTGTTAAACTCATACCATGATTTGTCAACAATCAAACTAAATACCTCTATTCATCACATTTAATTATTAATTTAAACAACCATTAATTCATCTAAACTGAGTTATGTTTAATTAATTACATTTATTTAATTAATCTAAACTGATTTATGCTTAATTTATTTAATTAATTTACATTTATTTTTCTTTACAAATAATATCTCCTCATTCATTAAGAATATTAAAAAAATTATATAAGTAGTTAATCATAATCCCGAAAAGAATAAAAAAATCTAATTAAAAATGTCATTGAAACCTTACACATCTAATTCTAAAAAAAAAAACTCTTATAAAAAATAGCATTAAAACCGGGTACCAAAACGAAAGAACAGTAACAAAGGGTTACAGGTCATTCGACAAAATTTATTCAGATTTAAAAATGTCAGTTCACCAAACAATTGTTAATTTTTTTTTAACGAAAAGCTCGATCCAGTTTTATTTTATGGAAGGGACTCTGTATTGATGTAACAGGTTATAGCTGAAGCCAGTTAGCCTGTAATATGCGTGGTATTTGAAGCAACTGGGTTCTTCTCTTTTTTCTCCTTTCTCTAATTGATTGAAGATAGAGACTAGAAGATGCCGAAGGTTCGAACAAACCGCGTCAAGTACCCCAACGGATGGGAGCTCATCGAGCCCACTCTCAGGGATTTAGAGACCAAGATGCGAGAAGGTATGTATTTATCCCCTTCCTCACTATCTATAAATTTGGTTTTTTCATTTCTCAAATGGGTGTAAAATCAGGGTTTAGGTTAAGAAATTCCTGCAACTACACAATCGCTGCAATTTCATCGTCTTTATACTTTTTATCTGGGTTGGGTAGGGCAAAGAGACTGCGGCCATGGCTGCTACAGTTGGAATGTAACTTTACAGTACTTCTCAAATTCTGTGACATAGACCTTATCTTTTGGACATGGCCACATATCCTTTTAGTTATAATCTAGCTAATTGCAGCGCTGGTTGTGCGGATTTGCGTCTTGGTTGTTTTCTTTATGATTGCTTACTTTGCCACTACAGTAGAAGCCTATGATATAATAATCGGTACCACTGCTGTGTTGTTTACAGACAATTGTGCTGATATTGAACATGTATATTATCTTGGTTTTGTTTTGTTTGGTCATTTTGAAAAATAGCTGGTAGGAATCCGTTATGTTGCAGAATAAATGAGCATGCATTTGCTCTGGAAGTTTGTCATAACTACAGTCCAAAGAATGGTGATTGGCATCCATTGCAGTTTTCCTAACACTTATTTTTGGAAAAAATTCGATCTTGATATATTTAACTGTATTTACCTGTGAAAGTCCAGAACCTTGTCTCTGAGAACGTTTATGTGCTTCCCATGATGTCCTATCCATTGAAAAGTCAATACATTCCTTTTTATCCTTTGAAAACTTATTTTTGGATGAGGTTGTACTCTGCCTTTAATACTGTACACCTAAAATCATCTCTCGACAATTCTGCTGTCATCAGTCCAATTCACATTGACACACCTAAATTCATTAAATAAATCCTATTTATTTGATTAATTGTCTTGATTTATCTCCTAAAACTAATTAATTCATCTAATCATTCTTCCAATGTTAATTGATTAAATCAGGACTGTTTGTTCAATTAATTAATCTATTTTTAAAAACTGAACCTTAAATAAATAAATTCAAAATTTACTTATTTAAGCCCATCATACATATTCCCAAAAAATTAAATATATGAAATTATGAATTTTATTTATTTAATTTCACTTTTTTCTTCTCACCAGTTAAATAATCTAACTAATCATTTGCACAAGTCAAAGTATAATTATCTAATTAATCTTGTCTATTTACCTAAAAATGCATTTGTCACATCCATCTCACTTTTCCAAAAGTCTAAAAAAATCATAACCATTCATTTCACTGAGAAGATCAACATCTTCTATCTTACTTGTGATTCACACGTGTGAATTCTTTTACTTGTTTTGACATATCCACATGTGATTTTCACACAAATGTGAGATCAATCACATATCCCCATGATCCTTCTGACACTTGTGTGAGAACTTTCAATCTCCACCCTCTGTTCAAATTAAGAAAATTTTGACCACCCAAATCGCTTTGATCCTTGCTCCCTTTCAAGTGCACCAATCACACCGTGCCTCTTAGAGGCTCCTCATCTCTCGAAAACTCTCATCTAACCCAAATCATTGATCTTTAAATCCAATCTTAGCCCTTGATCATCCTTCTCGAAAATCTATGAATGGACCTTCTTGGAAGCCATTTTAATGAACAAACAACTTCGAATGCAAAGTTATGATGCTTGAATGAGCAACCAAACACAACTTCAATCACACACATTTTGAGCATATCCACACCTTTGGTGTGTAACAAGAGGTATTGGGAGGTGTCTTGCAAGGTTTCTCAGCTTGGGCACACTTCTTCTTACACTCAGTTGGAGGTGCATTTGGATGCAAGGTAAATGCTTAGTTTCTTGCATTTGAGTCTTGATTTCATGCTTTGTTTCCTCTTGTTCACAAATACATTGTGGGATATGCTTGGATCACATTCTTAAGATGTTTAAACATCAGTCATGTTTGAAGGCACCTGGTAATCATGATAGACCTTGCCATGTGTCTGATAGATTTATGGCTTCCTTATTCAGCTGGGGAAATTTAAGCGTAAGACACATTTTTATGAGTATCCCCTGTATAATTATATTTCATCGGGATCAGCTTAATTCATTACATTGAGATTAGCATACCCAGTCCCTTCGAAACAATAAAATGTTGATTTAAATTTTTCCTTGAGAAGAACTGCGATCACGAGTATGAAGATCACCAAGCAGACCTATCCAATGGCCAATACATACACCTTTTAGTTCTAAACAATGTGATTATTTATGCATTCACGCAGCCCTCTTTTTTCCTAATAAACCATAAAGTGTTAAACTAAGGTTTGTAGCATGCTTTGAATCTTACTTTACAACATGAAGAAATAGAATCTGAATGTAGCCTTGTGCTCAATCAATAACAACAATGCCTAGCCAAGTTAAAAGATGCTGTGAAAATATAGAGAAGAGACAAATTACTGTTTTATTGAGATGCTTTTTGTCTCTTTAGTCTTGTCTAATTTTTCTTTTTTCTACTGGGCAGATTGGTACAAGCTTGAATATGAGTTTTTATGCAAAAATTTGCTACAATGCAAAGATTCGATTTGATGTGTTTGATACGTAAGGAAGATATGAATAAAGTTATTGAAAAACATAGTACTATTCAACTGAGGAGTTGCTAGTGTAAGAATAAAGCCAGGATCTGCACTGGTCAATTTAAACTATGCTTAAATTCTAGCGAGGGTTCCTGAAATCAAGATGCTTAATGCTTTCTTCAAGCAACTTTCATAACTTGAAAACTGCAGTGGATTTCATTACTCAAATGTATTTTAAACCAAAATGCCTTAACAGAAGAGATCTAAATGAATTTTTGGATTCCTAGTTTAGGAGACTGTGATTTTGAATTTTATGAACCTTATTAGTTATTACAGTAATTTGCTTTACATATATTGGAAATCACTAACAGGAAGCTGCCTGCGCTAAATGGTCACTTTTTGTATTGAATTCTTTAGTGATTGGATTAAACACATTGATAGGGAGTAGCTATAATAATTAAATTTTGGGATTTCCACAGCTATAAGCATGTTGATGCATTTATATGGCATTTCACATTTGTTTCCAGATAAGTGCATCTGGTTGTTATGCTTGTTGGTTGTAAAATCAATGATGCTATTTCAAATTTAATTTACTTTATTGCTTTAAGGATTTCTGTGGCATGTTTGTCTCTTTCTGTTAAGTGGAATGTGCTAATATGGTTATACTTGCATTACACATGATTTATTTTATCTCTTGATTTATATGATTCTGTGATGATATGAATGGCTGTAAACATCTGGCTTTGTTGGGTTTGTCTTGCAGCGGAGAATGAGACACATGAGGGTAAAAGGAAGTGTGAGACTCTATGGCCTATTTTTAAGATTGCACATCAAAAGAGTCGATATATATTTGACTTGTATTACCGCCGAAAGGAGATATCCAAGGAACTCTATGAATTTTGCTTGGACCAAGGCTATGCAGATCGTAATCTGATAGCAAAATGGAGAAAAGTAAGTAGATGCACCTTCCAATGAAATAAGTACCTGGGAGAAAAATTAATGAAACGTGAATCTAAAATAGGAAGTTTTAGTTGTAAAAAATGTGCATGCCCATATTATGTAGTTCATGTCATGTAGTAGCTAAATAAGTTCTAATATGAATATATCTATAAAGGCAGCTTAGTGCTTTGTTAGTTTTAGGGTAGTTTAATAGATGCACAGAATTTAGAATGAGTCATACTTCACTTGAAGTCAATTATTTTGGTCTTGTCTCCTTACTTTATGCCTTTATTTTTTCTATGCAGTCTGGATATGAGCGCCTTTGTTGTTTGCGATGTATGCAACCTCGTGATCACAACTTCGCTACAACCTGTGTCTGCAGAGTTCCCAAACATCTTAGAGAAGAAAAGGTCATTGAGTGTGTCCACTGTGGTTGTAGAGGATGTGCCAGTGGAGACTGATGGCACAGCAACAACTCAAAAGGCAGCTACAGACAGTGTGAAACTTAACAATTATAACATTAGAAGACAGGTGAAAGTTACTGGCACAAATGATAAATGAGTGCTTTAATGTATCTTATGGATAACGACAGTTTCTTTATCTCTAAACATGCTTTTTACTGGGCCATGTTTTTCCAAATTTGCATGATTCATATATTTTACTATTTTTATTATTTTAATGAGTGATGTAATCCGGAATTCTCACTTTTGCAAGCATATTAAATTGAAATGAAAGTTTCACAATTTTCAAAGTTTTAAAAAGTTAACTTGTTTTATCTAGATTCAAGTTGACTGTATCTAGATTCAAGTTGACTGAAAGATGTCAACAATCTTTGCTGTAGCTATGCTCAGAAATATAAAGTCTTCGATCTGAAGATGAAATATGATCTGACAGTATCATATTTGTGTATGGATTTTGATCTCAGAGAACTTGTACAATTTTAATTTTTTTTAATATTGCTAATTGTTTACAAATATTCTGTTCATACTAGCATCAACATGAGACCAATACAAGCTCTTGCAAGCACAACCATGAGACTAATATTAGCTCTTTTTGAGCAACCACAATTTGTACAATCTTTAGGAAATATGCGTTTGGGTATATGGACCATGGCATCATGGTCAAATATTTGATGTGGGTCTTGATTCAATAACATATTCAGCAGGAGACTCCAGTTTAAGGATGAGGACTGTGTTCCCGGTTCTGTATCCACATATTGTGGTTACTATATTTATGTGTAATATAGTTGTACCTTGCTTCTTCAGGCAACTCTGATATTTTCAGTGTGTCCCAGGGTTTTGGGAATGGGGGGATGGGGACAGAAAGTTCCCTTCCTGTCCCCATATTTTATTTTCTTGGGGATGTTTTCTGGGATGCCCCTCTTTTCTGGGGACTTTGTGCGGATGGCTTGCTGTCCCTGATGCCCCTGTGATTTCCTGGGGACTTCATGATGTCTCCGTGATGTCCTGATGACTTCAGGACATCCCCTGCAGCTGTCAATTTTAATTTTATAATTTTTTTTTTCGACCTCATTTTTAATGCTTTGTTCCTTTGCTTATCATTTTCCTGTTAAAGAAGAGTGCTTGGATGTCTTTGCAATCTACCAAAGCATGGAGCCACAAAGAGCTGTAATAAATAGCATCGTTGAGTAGCTGGCAACTAAAATTTGCAGCAGGCCAACACTGGAATGCAGAGTCAGGCCAGATATATGGCAAGTGGGTTGAGGTCCATGAAACAAGTTCTGGTTATAAATCTGAAACAAAACTTTACTTTAATGGTATGTTTAATAATGGTTTTCGTGTGGATAGTTATAGATCTGAATCATCATAGAAAGTCAAAGACCTTTTTGCTGATATTTGGATTGCTGCCAAAATGATATTGATCTGGCTGAGAAGCAGCACAGTTACTTCTAGCTGTCAACCAATCTGATTTGGATGAATGACTAGCAAACAACATGAGAGATGAATTATGGATGTTTTCTACAAGGTTGTGTCAATATGTAAGACTATAACCAATTTTCCTAGATGATCTAATCCACTTTTTTCTGACTCTGGGTGCATTAAACATTGCTCGGAGTTTGCAGCAGAACTCTGGGCGGCCATCAATTTTCAGCAATTGACTTTATAACTTGCTCTTACAATATCCAATAGTTATGTTCTGCTCGAGGAACCATCATGAATTACTCAGTATCTTATTTTCACTGACTGAAGCTATTTTAAATTTTAAATATAAATATTTTTATTATTATTTTATTAACTGTACTGCCCCCAAAATTTAGGAAGTGTTTTGCCATCCCCTAAACCCTGTCGCCATGTCCCGGTAACTTGGAGAAACACTGGATATTATGTTGATTATAGAAGATCATCCCTCTGGAAGTGACTAATCAACCTTTGTTTGGATGTTTTGCTAGTGAATCAATGGCTTTTTGCATATACAAAATCATAATGTGGTAAGCACAACATAAAGAACAAGACAATAGCCAATTGTGTGTCTATTTAGAAGTAATATTAATATACATTTAGATTAAACATGGAATAATCTATTTAGCTGGTAACTAGGTGGCACAAAACATGGATCATGATGTTTGTGTTATAATGATCTATTTCGTTAAGAATATGACAAATCTAATTGGCATTATGTGTGGATCATGATGATTTACAGCGAGTAAGAATTTTCTCCAAGGCAAGAATGGTGTGAATTCAAGTTGATGCTGTCATGGATTCCAAGAAACCTTTTGATGAGCTGAAGCCTTGTTCCATATACCTTGGTATCAAATTGTTCACCTAGGAATCAAATGATGCTGTAGTTGATGTTCAAATGGGATCATTAACCACAAATATAACATCTAGAATGATGATGAGGATGCTTTCAGGAAAGGTGTGTGGCTGGTGGGATGTAATGAGGGACTATTTATTTAGGCAGAGTTTTAATATTCTAGATTATCACAGAGGTTGCTCAAACACTCACGCTTGTAGTGCTGGGAACCTCTTTATATGAACATTTTATGGCATTTCTAGTAGCTATGCTAGTGGCAGTCATGTTGTATTGGGTTCCACAATACCAACAAGATAACAAATGCCTCGATGGAACAACTGTAGTTGTTAGTCCATACTTTCTCTTGAAAAGGGTTGATCTTATTTTATGTTGTATCGTCTTTTATTTCCATGCTATCTTCATCATATTATGGCGTGGAGCAGGGGCATGTGTGTGATGGTGTAATGGAGACAGTTTTGTTTTGTATGACCTTAGAAAAGGCACTATAGTTTTGCATTGACCTGGCCATAAAAGCCTTGTTGACAAGGCAACTGTCAGATTATAATATTCTGAGGATTAGTAAGGTTATTATAGTGTGTGGATAATAGATATACATTAACAACTGAAAGAAGTGAGATAACTTACTAGAAATTGCCATGAAACATTATAGGGAATAAAGTGAAGGAAATAATAATCATTATTCTTGTCCCTTTATCTTGATAATGTGCTACAAAGATCATTTCTTTATTAAATGTAATGTCCCCTATTTGGTATACTTAGAATTCTGCCCTAAAATTACAATTTCTAAGTAAGAGGCATGTTTATTAGATTGCAACTTCTGATAGACTCTACTTTAACTCTGCAATAATGTTAGCCAATGATCCATAATGTAACATAATCAATTGATTATTAATTTATTAGTATTGTTACATCTATTACAATATTTAACATTTATATGCACTGATCTAGATGAGTAATTCACAATACTGAGTCTGAATTATTATCCCCTCAATAATCCTTCATTGGGGAAGATTAGAGAAGGAACCTCAAGAGAGTGCTGGGAGTCTTTCCTGCTTAGCAAGGAATCTCTCCCCCTCAATCATGCACTTCCAGCTGTAGGAACCTCAAGAGAGTGCTAGGAGTCTTTCCTGCTTAGCAAGGAATCTTTCTCTCTCAATCATGTACTTCCAGCTCTTCTTCCCATTAACAAATTATAGAGGCCTTAATAATTTAGATTAATAAAGCAATATGAATTACAACTCCTATCAAATATATATTCAACATCTTAATGCATGTATATACATGGAATTAATATATTCAGACATAATCAATTGAACTATATCACAGAAAGCAGATGACTCTTTATGTAGATAATTAATTCAGGCGCTTGCTGTAGATATCGGCCTGTAAGTACCTCTTCAATGCTGATCGATTCTGTATTCACTACTCAGAAATCCATCGATGTCTTTTGCATTTTAGATATCCTTCCTGTTATACCCCCGTTGGCTGAAGGTCATGTCTTTTCATACTATTCATTCATCAAAAGACATGTCTTTTTAGTTAACTGCTTTGACTAATCATATTCTTTCTTTAACTGATCCAAAGATAATTAATTATATTAATATTCTCCTTGCTTAAATTGTTGATTCTTCTTTAGAGGAGTCCGCTGCATGATTAAGTATTTCTAATTGTTTTTCAAGAGCAATTCACCGCCATTTATCTGATCGCTGCTCTTGCATAGAATTAATTTGATTAATTAAGGAAGCCATTCATCTCTTAGACCCATGGTTCTATCATGAGGGTCGACTATGTAAGTATTGGGCATAATTTATTGTATTACACCTGTTTTTTTCACGGGGCATCACATTAAAATGGTAAGCTGTATTGATAAAGAATGCCAAACAAGTTAGTGAGTACAAGAGTGAGAGCATAATCCTGATTACAAGATAAGCTAGGAGAAAGATAAGCAAAAATAACTGTGACCCTACTAAGACAAACATGAATACCTAGAAGACAAAAAACCCCACTCCAAACAAACTCCTATTGGGAGCGTACATCTTCAGAAACAAATAGAACTTGTCACAGATTATGTGCTGCATACTGCTCTCCTTTGAGAGTGCTAATCCTGTATTGAATCTCCACTCCGAGGGTGTGTAGTCATGCACTATCATAAGCTCACTGTGTCCACTAGGGTTTGAATTGCTGGAGCAAGTCCTTGATGAGCTGCCCCCTCAACTAACAGGACATCAATAGAATTAGAGCATCAATTTGAGAGTGGAGATGAGCATCAGTGTTACTGAGATCCTCGTTTATCTCTTCCTTGTATCCATGCTGCGCCTGACCTTGAAGTTGTGTGGCATTGGATCTACAAGTCAGCATGTTTCTTATCAAGATTTCATATGCTCTCGTTTATTTCTGGCAGCATATCTGCTGCTGTGTCATACCTCTGTTCTTGCTGAGCTCTAATGGTTGCTCTGGCAATGTTGGCACTTTCCAGACTTCTGCTGTATGAGCTGGAAATGCCTGATATGGCACTAATGGTATTCTGTTGTTAAGCCTTTGCAATGCATTACCTGCCAGGAAGTGGCCTCATCACAATTCTCTGGAATACTCTGTGTTTGCTGGTCTAGTTCCTGTGTGGCTTTAACCTTATCAATTGCGCTGAACTCCCTGTAGGCTGTAGTCATGGTAGCCGTGTCATGGTTGGCTCCTCTATGAACTCATCTCAGATTCCTCGTAGAAGTGAATGAAGTATACGAAGGCATTCTCACCTATGAGCAAAGAAAAATGGTTGTCTAAAATGACTAGTTATCTGAAAGGAATTCTTGTTTCTCAATCAGATAAAAGTATAGCTATTAATGTGAAAATCAACTCAGTGATTGTTAATACTACCCATAAGTTTGCAGACTCCGGGCTGGACTCTCACAAGGATTCCTCGAGTCCAACCTTAGGACTCGGAGAGTCCTGAGGTCAGACTCGGGAGTCCCAACCCAGGACTCTCTTGTGTGGCTGGGAGTCAAAAGGGGTTAAAAAGAGTCCTGAGGTTGGACTCGGGAGTCCCAACCCAGGACTCTCCTGTGTGGCTGGGAGTCAAAAGGGGTTAAAAACCCATGTTTTTTTTTAACTTTTTCTTTCATTTTAACACTCAAGTTTGTGAAATAGAGGTCTGCAAATTGAATTGGGGTTGAAAGAAGCCAAGATTATATGTAAACATTTATAATCTTATGATGCTGTTATACATTGAAACTATGAGTATTTGATGACTATGAATGATTAAATTTCAATTATTGAGTGTTTGATGATCATATGACATGTGTAATCTTTGAATTATGAGTGTTTGATAATCAAATTAGGCTCTTATGTTCTCTAAATGCATTAATTTGTTCTTGTTTTTTTGTAAAACTACGGTTTTTTTTTGCCGAGTCCTAGCCGAGTCTTTTCCCGAGTCCAAGGCCGAAATATATTTTTGGCTGCCAAGTCCACGGCGAAGTTCGAAGCTTGCAAACTATGATACTACCTGCTGTTAAAGGAAGAGAATTTGAACTGAGAAAAATTTGAACAGAATTCCATTAACCCAAGGGTTAACAGACACACATCAGGTAGACAGCATATGAGAGCTTTTATTTCTGTTTGGTTTATTAAAAGCTGTAGAAATGTAGAAGCACGCTTCTTACAGGAATCAAAACCTTGAATAACCCCTTAGTGAGATTTATATATTGTACCATTTTTAATGTCATCTAGAGTTTTCTATTTTACAAGAATTTTTAATTGAAATGACGATTGTATAATGTTCTAGGATTTTTAAAGGTTAAGCTAACTTGTTCTATCTGGTTGATAGGAAGATGTCTAATATTTGTTTAACTATGTTTGGAGATACAATGTCTTTGATCTGAAGATTAAGTGTGATCTGATTCTCTACTTGTACAAATAGTTAGTACATCTAACCATTTTGTTAAGGCTGAACATGTATTTTTTAGATTTTAAAATTATATTAGAAGCTGAATAGTTATGACAGCTGAAACTTATGAAGTCACAATTATGATATGTGGTCATCATACAGAAACTAACATTAATGCTGCATACTTAATGCGGTTAACTTGGTTGTTTGATCTTTACTGTGGTTCTGAATTTGTTTGTAACTTACATAAGAACATGCTTCTCCAAGTCCTGGGATGAATTTGAGGACGCTAGTGGAGATTTCTCATTCATTATGAATCATGGTAGCATTCCATTTATATGGCATTGCTGTGATGTAACAAAAGTGGATATGGAATTCAATTATAATATGTGTGTTTGGGCTTCCATGTACAAGTAATTTGTACAGTTGTTGGTAGTGGTACATTAAACCATTCAATTCTGTCTCTGCCAAGATATGCATTTTTAGGTTATAGAACTACGTTCGAATCTAAATAGTCATGGCAGTTGAAACATATGAAATCCCAAGAATGGTATATGGTGATCATACAGACAGTCATCATGGAGGCTGCAATCATAATGTGGTCAGATTGATTGTTTGATATTTACTGTTTTGAGTTTGTTTGTCACTAACATAAGAATATTTTGCTCCTCCAAGTAGTGGGATGAATTTGAGGATGGAAATGAATCACAGTGGCATTTCATTTACATGGAATTGACGTGGTGTCACAATATTGTATGTGGAATTCAATTACCCTGGCTTAAAATGGGAAATACTTGGGAAACTAAGAAATGATATAATATTTGTAAAAATAGAAGAATTTTTTTTTTTTTTCATGTCAGATTTAGTGTATAGATATTTAAAAAAGAAAAAACATAGTACATAAAAATGCCAAACATTAAAAAGAGGGGGGTTTTAGAAAACCAATTGTACTTTAAACTAAGAATTTATGTAAAGGCATAGGGGTTGGTTCAAAAATAGTAGGCTGCGCAGTCATTATGTAGACCTAGCAGCCCTATTTTTTTCACCTAAATCCTTATTATTAGGATATAAATAAATAAAAAGTAATCATTATTTAAAACTTTGAATTTTGATTGTAAAATAAATCTTCTCAAATAATTTTTTTAAAAGAGCTTAAAATGTCTTTAAATTATAACTTTGAACTTAAAAATTTTCAGTCGAAGTTTTGCCTTTTTCTGAGACAGCTAAATTGAGCCAAAAAAGGATAGCTATAATATTGTGATGGTGAAAATTGCGTGCCAATGCCCATGTGTTTTGTATGCGTCAACCAGGTAGTTATTAATTCATCGACGAGTGTATAAAATAAAACAAGATCTATTGTACATGAACCGTAGCAAATAACACAATATGTTCTTAAACCATCATTACAGGTCCCCAGGTTACATTTCATTTTATAAATATTCCATTTTTCTTGGGTTAAATATTTGAGTGTAGAGTTAATCTAGATCAGTTTCACGTCTGTGGATATGACCCACAAAGTTTCATAATCAAAATTCAAATACAAATTGTCATCCATTTGACTTGATCGATATGAGTTGACTAAAGTGTAAATTTATCTAAGGCGTTGTACTTAGAGACTAAGCCTGTGGAATATCATATGACTACCAAGTTTCAAAATGAAAATGAAAATTGAAATTTTTGCTGTTCATTTCAGTTGACGTTGACTGTTATGCGCTGACTAAAGTGTAGGTTTATAAAACTACACAATTAGAAATGAATTATCTAGCACTTAGGTTTGAGCACATATACGGATTTGACTGCACATGGATAATATGGATTACATCAGTACTACATCATCGTCTAATGAGCATATTGCATGTTTATTTGTTGTTTTTAAGCATGATTAACTGTTGTTAAATAGATCCATCTAGGGTTATAATAGGGGAGAATTTTGACCTTCACAATTCAGAAGATTCCCAAAGTTGTTTGTAAACACTGTCAGTACTTAATCTAGATTTAGACATTAGAAAATCAAGACGAACAAGTCTCAAATTGTACGAATCAGCTAGATCAGGGCCACAGGTTACAGGATCACTTTCAAGCATCGAGGTCATTTCTGCATTGAGGCTAACACTTCCATGAGTTGGAAGTAATCCCAGACAGTGCACGGTATTTTCTGCATTTGAGGCTGGCACTTCCGTGAGTTGGGAGTGATCCCAGACAGTGCAGAGTCATTTCTGCATTTGAGGCTGACACTTCCATGTGTTGGAAGTGATCCCAGACAGTGCACAATCAGATTTACAGGATAATGTGAGAAGAAAATTTAAGCCATTGACAAATAATTCCGTAGCATCTAGATTGAAACTTCTACACCAAAATTAAAAATACAGTTTCATGCATTGAATTTATTGATTTTCTATATTGTACTCGAACATTTAATTTTATATTTTTTTATGAATAGCCCTAAAGTGTGTGCATTTGTATTATTAACCTAAATAATTATAAAAAATCATTTATTTTCTTTACAAATATAATGTTTAGGGACAACAACAAGATGCTGCAACACACTCAAACCAAACATTTTGAAATCTCACATCATATAAAAAACATATAATCTACATCTTATATTTCATGCTATGAATGAATCTACATCTTATATTATTCTACTAATTTGACGATTGAAATCTATTTATGCGAAGTAATAAGCAAAAGTATTTAAACTGTTTAGCTAATCCATAATTTCTTTTAGATTGTTGGCTTACTTATCGATCAATGGTTGATATCTTAGTATAAAAAATAAATAAGATATAAACTGTTGATTAATAAATAATCCAATGGTCCAAAAGAAATTCTAGGTTAGCTAAACATCATAAAAATGCATGTGTTTATTACTTTCGAGAAAGAGATTATAGTTGTTAAATTAGAGAGGAAATCAATGAGAAATGAAGATTTATTCTTTCCCATTTTGAGGGAGGAAAAGACTCTTAAAGATGAAGTAATGCAAGTTGATTTATTTTGATAAGCAGATTTTTCTACAAAATTTAATTCTCAAAGGTCAATAATAATCAACTAAATACCTTTTATCAAATACTTGTCATCCATACATGAATCATCATGATCAATCTATTGATCACATAGGTAGATAGTTCTATTCATGCCTCATCTTGTATTAGTAACACTAGAAGAGCCATTGCAAGCATTGTATAAGGTGAATTGTTGTCACAAATTGCAAACAAGATCTCAATCTCTTATTCATGCAAACATAAAAAGAAGTATCAGTACATGAACTCTATGCTACCTATATTCTTCACAATCACTGAATTTGATGCTTTGTATGCCTTGGGTTTTAGAGGCCATGGTAATAAAGGAGAGAAAGGAGAATACAAGTGTTGCATATCACAACACAATGTTGGTAAGTTTTGTTTGATGGTCTTGTTGTTGCCATAAAACTTTGAGATTTGTCTACAACTTAGCCTACATTAGGGGATGAGAACACACTACATGAAAATCTAATTATATACAAATTTGAAGTGAAAAATCCCACCAAAATTTAATTTCAAAGTGAATATGGCCCCAAAAGCAAGTGGAAACTTAATACTATTGGCAATATAGCCCCCAAAGTAAGCGAAAACAATACTAATGGTGTGATTATGCATTAAATTTGTTATCACAAACAAGAGATTATGCACTTATCACACATTGTTTTTGATTAAGGAAAAACAATTCAATTTAAATCTTTAATAAGATAATTCTTAGGCAATTTACCTAGTGTTGAACTAAATTTTGGTAAAAGTGTCGTGATTTAGTTTCTCTCATAGTTTGTTCTTTTTGCCAAAAATGGATGCCAAGATTTGAATTATTTGTCATTGAGCAAAAAATTGCCACTAGGCAAATCTATGATTAAGTTCTAGTTTGATTTGACAAAATTGAAATATAGAAAAATTGAGATAAAGGGATGTCGATTTGTTGATTGTTGTGCTTGATGCAAATTGAGATTAAGCTATGCATTGTTTCTCTATGATGTGTATTGGCTATGAATGCAAAATATTCTAATTTGATAATAAAAAGGTGACCTAGGGTGATGTCCTTACATACACAACTTCCAAAACTATTTTTTTTTGCATGCATACTGATAGACAATGAGTAATCCTAGGATTGGCCTCAAAAGCAAAAAAAAAAAATTTTAAAATCAAAGGATGTTATCATACTTAGTCTTGTTTAGGGGATGTAATTGCACATGCAATCTTGTCCAAGGAGACAAAAGTCTTGGGAATTGGGCTAGTGATGTTTTGAGATGAATGATTTAGCATAACAGAGTGTTGGATTTAGGTTTAGGGTCAACGAGTGCACCAAAAGAGACAAATGAATGTTAAGATAATTCATCAACAACATCCATGAATGAACATTAAGACCATCCATTAACAACATCCATGCAAAGTGACAGGTAAAAGTGTGAAGTGTGCATTTTTTCCTCTACGTTTTGCCTCAACTTTGGTGTGTGTGTGCAAATATAAATGAGCTTGTTAAAATAGAAATAACATAAAATAACACTCATAAGAAAAGGGTATTGATATTTTGGATACGAAAAGGATATTGGAGCAAACATGTGTTCGCTTTGTTTGTGATATGTAGTAGACATCTATTAGGCCTATCATACCATCAAAGGAAAAACACCAACCTATGGAAATTGTGCATAAACTTGATTTCAAGAACCAGTAATAATACACCCCTCATCAAATTATGTGTACTATGAGGGAGTGCATGCAAATCAATGAGAGAAATGAAAAAGAGAGTAACTAAAAACCAACTATGATCATAATGCATGATATGTAAATGCAAAATTGTGATTGAAAAACCAAGTGTGATAACTATGCATAAAAAATGTGAAACGTGAAACTAAGTATAGAATGTGTACTTGAGATATGATTATTGATGCACAATTGATGAGTTGGAACATGTCAAAAGATGCCCCTAATTTTGCCCCCAATAGGAGCTAGTGTGATTGTTTGGAATAATAGAGTAAAGAATTGCACACTTCACAATTTTTACTCTACATTGTGCATTCATTTTGGCATTCATTCTCTTAGACATGTGTTATGACTCATTGAGTTTATTTGTGAGCTTTCTTCTTGAGAGGAAAGGGGGTTTTTTCATTTTGTTGTCTTCTTGGTTCTTTGGAGAATTTCATTTGATAGAGCATTTCTAAGAGAATAGAGGAAGAGAGGAGAGGAGAAGAAAAGAGTAGAGGAAGTAAGGGATTGAGAGGAGGAGGATTGAGAGAGTTTTCACTTATTTTCTACCATTTTTGGAAAGCTTTGTCAAGGTAGGGCCTAACCCATTTTGCAAGATTTTTGTGAATAAATGTTTTAAATGTTTGCATCTTGTATGATATTTTCGAGGAAATAAAATATTAAATTCATTGTGTTTCTTTGTTGTGTTTTGTGGGGATAGAGTTTGTGCATTGGTTGTGTTGTTCTTATTGTATTGTTGGGAAAAAGTGGAAATGTGCGGTTATGAAATGTGCTATAATATCTATATATGATAAATCCTTTAAAGGATTTCAAGAGTGATGTGAAGAAAACATGCAATGTGAGATGCTATGTGTTGTGAGGATGTGTAAGTATCTAAATGTTATATGTATTTTGTTTTGGGAAACGTGAAGTGTATGTGTACCTTGGGAGAGCTATGTGACCCTAGCTTAGGGGTGGGTTGAATTTACAACCCTATGATTGGGTGGAGAGTCCATTGACCATGTTTTTTTTGTTGATTGCATTTTAAGGTCCATGTGTTGAAGTTGAAGATTATCTTGGAGTTCATCTATTAAATGTTCACAAAAGAATCCACATGTTGATTATTGTTGTTGACATGTAATAGGGGTTTAAATGATAAACTTGTAAAAGTCTTACTTTACTATCTTGGGTTATATGTAAAGAAAGAAACGATGATCCTTTATTGTTGTCCCAATATGTATATAGGAATAAATAATCTAACTTTCTTAGTGAACAAAATTCTACTCTGCAATTTTTATGTAACATTTGAAAAAAATGGTAAGAGTTGTTTAAAGAGGAGAAAAATGCTTGTGAATGCTTCTGCCCTCCCGTCCGTTGCCTGCATTGCTGGTTCCAGTGGTCTCGATCAACTAGTGTCTTCCTCTATTGTGTTCCCTTTTTGTGATGCTTCGTGCAGTACATACGTGGGGCCTATGGCGGATGGCTGCCCTAACAGAAACTTCAAGGATGCCTTCATCTGTGATGCCCTAGGTTTGGAGGGTTGGCGCAATCATGCTGGTCCGTAACCTGGGAATGTGTTCTCCAACCTACCCTCTCCTCGTGGCGGTGCAACTCAAAGCCCCCCTTTCTCGTCTGCCCCAAAGATTTGTCTCGATAAGTTCATTGGTGACAAAGAGGACTACTTACAAGCCCACGCCCTTGTTTGCAAATTTATCAAGGTATGGCCAAAATTAAGTGACCTCCATTCCCAGATATGCTCAAACTGGAAAGAACATTTGGAGGAAGAAGTTAGCATTTATCCCGGTGCAAAAGGGTTTTTCATACTGGAATTTGAATCTACAAAGATAAAGAAGCGATACTTAATACTAGGCCATGGTTCTTCCAAGGAAATTTCTTATGAATGAAACCCTGGTTCCCTTAATTTGATCCATGAAAAGAGTCATTTTCTTCTTCTTATTTGTGGGTTTGTTTACCTTACCTTCCCCTACAATTTTGGGAAATTGATTATCTGAAGGCGATTGGCAATGTACTGGACAAATATCACAACATCTCAAAGGAAACAATCGATTATGAAAACTCAACTTTTTCTCATCTGTGCGTCGAAATGGAGGTTTTAAAAGATCTTCCGACATAGATTTTTCTCAAAGTTGGGAACGGGTGCTAGTGTTAACCAATAGAAAAAAATGCCTTTAAGTGCAAAAAATGTTTCACAACTGAACATGTTATTGCACAATGTGGCAAGTTTCGAGCTAAGGCTGCCCCCATCAACAATTCCTCTTGGTGGGATAGGGTGGAATCTTGTCACTATGTTATCTCTCCCTTTGAGCAGGAAGTTGCTGCCTCTTCTCCCGCGTCTCAAGAAAAGGTTCCAATTTCACCTCAACCCACTCCAATGATTGTGCAAAACCAATCTCAAGAGATCATGCCTGATAAGAATCCTTTTCCATCCCCCTTGGAGAAATTAGAATCACAACACAGGAACACTGATATCTTGGGTTACTCTAGTAGCTAGTGACAATGATGTAAACTTGAATGTGGAAAGTAGCAACCTTGAAATAAAATAAGAATGGACAGAGGTGAAGCGCAAGAAAATAACTTCATCAAAACAAAAACATTCAATGACATTAAGATCCTCTAAGAAAGTAGAAAATCTGAATATGTAATATGTATGCACACCCATTCTAAGGCCGTTGCAAAATTTAAACCTGAGTAGGAAAAGTTTGGTCCTTGAAATATGTAATCTGGTGTTTCAAAGTAATAGAAAGAGTGCTATCCTCTCTTATAGCAATTTTCCTAATTTTTTTTTGAAAAAAATAATAATTAACTTTGTTGTTCATGTAAATGTTTATCTCAATTTGGAGAATAGAAAGAAAAGAGAATTCATTAATTTTCTAATTAATTCGAATTAATCATGAGTTCGAATATGATATTTTTTGTAAAATGTTATACACTATGTTTTGAATTTGCAATTATTTGTATGTTCTAAAATGTATTTTAGTAAGTGTAATAGATACATAAGATATATATGCATAAATATAATTTCTTTAAAAAATATATGATATGTTGTTATTCAAAAATGAATTTGTTTGATATCAATTATATATAAAATCTATGCATATATGAGCTGTATATATATATATAAATGTATGTATGTATGTATATATACAATACATATCTATATCTATATCCAAGACATATATGCATAAAGACATACATATATATATGTTGATATATATATTATATCATGAATATGTATATATTCATATATGTATATATCTATATATGTATATATCTATATATATATGATATGTATATATATATATATGCATATATAAAATTATATGTATATATGAGCGTGTATATATATATATAAATTTATATATTATTTATATATATTATATAGTATACATTTTATATTATATTTATTGAAATTTAAATAAATTAAATTTAGAACTTTAGTCGTTATAAGGGAAAGGAGTCAGCTATGCCTTTGGGCATAAATGACATTGATACCTTCAACATGCATAAGGAAATACAATCCGGTTATTTGAACCTTGGAGTTCTATCCTCCTCATCGGTTCCTTCACCTTACACTGATATCACATCTTCTTCACATTCTGCTTATTTAGCATTGAATATTCCTACATCATTGGTTTCTCATGATTCAGGACAACAAGATATTCATAGTTGTTTTTCAACTACAGTTGATTGGGATGATCACTTACATGACATATCAAAATTGTTTAGTGAATCTTATTTTATAGATTTAGCAGGAAAATTTGATGATAACCACTTCAACATTGTTGTCAACCCATCTACCTCTTTAGTTTTTGTTCTACATCAACCTTCACATGGATAATTTGAGCAGTTTTCAAAGATTTCACCACTATATTTGGATCTTGTGCATCATTCATAGACTTCTATTCTTCTCACATGGGAAGATTTCATGCACCTAGATCTATAGTTTGTCTTCTTCCATAGGGAAGAAATATTGTTTGACATTCAGGGATCACATTTTTCATTCTTCTTCGAGTATCACTTAGCATTGCACATTCTATTATCTTATGGGGGCTCCATATTCTCTCTATCTCTCCTATGGAGGGAACTGTTGATGAGTGTTTTTGCACATCACAACACAAACAAAACACAAAGTATTTAGTCTCTCTTGAAAGGAAATCTAACCTCTAAAACTTTAGAAAGATAACCCCAAGTATGCAATAGTTAGGCAAGAATTGAAAAAAATAACTCAGTGGTTTAATGATTTTTTGTTTAACAAGGGGCCTTACAACTATTTATATGGAATTAAGTAATAAGGGTTTAAAATACCCGAAATTGATATAAAACCCTAGCTGTGTTTTCATATCCAAGATTTGAAAACAATATTCAACATATAATATGACAATCTAGGTGATGCTTTCTTCCTAAACTAACTCAATCTTGAATAAAATGCAAAAGATGGGGTGAGAAGAGATTAGGTGAAGAAAACCTAAGGACAATGACAAAAATGATTCGTTGCTACAAATAGAATGATCCCTCAAAAAACTAATTCTTGCTTACTCAACGACTAGTTCACAATGTTGCAAGAACAATGCTATCTTCAAAAGAAATGAAAGATTTTCAAATCATGAAAATTTATGCAAATACCCAATTCTAACACAATTCAAATAAATATTTATAATTGAACTAATATTAAAATAAGGCCCAGGCTAATGATGCAAAGTTACAATCAACAAATTACAAATGGTATGAACCAAAGATCTATCAAATATCTTCACATTGCACCATTATCATGACTAAACTTTTATCTAATATTGAAGAAAGGAACCATGCATACATAATAAATAACAAGTGAAACACCAAAATTCAATGCTTTTCTTGTATTGATTTTGAATGTTGGGTTACAACAATTTATGTTCAACAACCCTTTATAATGAGAGAACACTGCCCTTTTATAGGCAAGGGCAAAAAAATACAAGGAAAAAATCAATGGTGGAGAGAATCTCAACACCAAGGGACAAGATTACATTTGAATTTAATATTTGGGTGCATTAAATATTATTCTTTCATCTCCAACTAAATTAGTTGCAATATTTCTTGGGAAAAAAAACATATCCTAAAGGCACCTTTACAAAATCACAGTTGGCACATAGTTGGCATAGATGTAACAAACAACTGGCATAATCCTGGCATTAAATTCCTAGGGCTGCACTTAATTCTTGGTTCACTTTCAGCTATAGCTTCTCTAGATTCCCTCTTGGCACCTTGAGAATATAAGATATCTTGATCATATCTATAAAATATTTGATTTATCTCCAAGCATAAATTCATATGTAAACACTTTAGTCAAAATATTCTCCCCTGGCAGGTCTGGAAGAAATTAGTAAACCATTGCAAATGTGAACACAATTTCTTATGGCAACTCAATTGGGAATTTTGATCTTCATCTTGTCGAGTCAAAATGTATCTTATTCTGTTGCAATAGGAACATTAAAGTGTTTATTGTGAAAATCCTCAAAGCTTATCTCCCGTTGCTCCTGTGTAAAAAATATATCATATTTTAGGTCTTCAAACATATCTTTAATGCTTGATAATTTCCCCAAATTTATCCTATTTAAAATATTAAAATATATAAATTTCATATCCATAGTTTTCCATACAATTAAAACACACTAATTCATCATGCTTTGACTCATGTACGGTCTCTAATTATATGAATAGATTTAGAATATTATTATTCCCTTTTAAAATAACTCCTCTAAAGTTATGGAGATCCATGGGTACTTCAACCAATTTTAGAGATTTGAGGGTGACTCGACCAATTGTGGAGATTTGGGGGCCAATCAACCAATTATGAAGATTTGGGGGTCATTCAACCAATTGCAAAGATTTGAGGGTCACTCGACCAATTACAAATATTTGGGGGTCACTCAACCAATTGCAGAGATTTGAGGGTCACTCGACCAATTGTAGAGGTTTGTGGGTCACTTGACCAATTTCAGATATTTAGGGGGTCACTCAACCAATTTCAAAGGTTTGAGGGTCACTCGAACAATTGTGGAGATTTGATGGTCACTCGACCAATTGTGGAGATTTAGGGGTCACTCAACCAACTACGAATATTTTGGGGTCACTCGACCAATTGCATAGATTTGAGGGTCACTTGACCAATTAAGAGATTTGAGGGTTGACCAATTAAGAAATTTGAGGGTCACTCAATCAATTGTAGAGATTTTATGGTCACTCGACCAATTGCAAAAATTTGAGGGTCACTCGACCAATTACAAATATTTGAGGGAATATGATAGCTTATGAAATCTTTGGAAACCCTCAAATACTAACCCTAGAATACAACCAAGACTCAAAATAATACAAGCATCTACCTAAAAGGGAAGCCAATCTAAAGCACTCTAACTTGAAACTTGAAAAGCAAGAAAACCAAGCAAAAGAAAAGAGGGGGTCCTCGCTTTCAGTAGGGCATGTGTGCAAGGCACAATAGGGACGTTTCTTATACTTATGTGATAGAAGTATTCTTGGGGGGTCATCATGAGTCCTTCTATCTTTTTCACTTGTACATTTTATTTAATTGCATCATTTCTCTTTTGGAGAGGTTTTTCTATTATCCACTGGGTTTTTCTCCTTTACATTACTCCCTAAGTTGCACTTAAGGGGGGGGTGTTAGTGTAAATAGAGTCATTATTCACCTAGTTAGGTAATCATATTTCTAGGATTGAGCTATTCATGCTTAACTTAAGTTTACTTAGGCTATTTCATAGTTTTGTCTCACTTCATATGATTAAGACATGTGTCCTTCTCACTTGAGACACTTATTGCATGTATATTTGACACTTGCTCAGACACTTGTCAAGTGAGCTCACAAGTGTTCCATCTTTGGAGGATTAGTTAGTTGTTCAATCTTACCTTTCTACCTTGTCTACCCCTATATATGCAAGGCTTCATAATTGTATTTTATACTCTTCATTTCGTATATTGATAGACATACTATTGTGCTCATATTTTGTTTACTTGTAGAAGGTCGTTTCATGCTTTTAGATCTTGGAATTCTCCAACAATTCTCACTATGAAGCACATGAAGTTCAAAAGCATTAGAATATTTCTTTACTTGCAACTCCATGATATGGTGGGTATTCTTTATGATGACATCAATCATTTTTCTTGTTTAAGTCAACAAAAGGATAATGGGAGCAAGAATCATCTGCAACACAAAAATAACCTTCCACACAAGAGAAGCAATGAAAATATTATAATGTTAAATATTGATAAAAAAGTATACAATGCAATGAAATGTGCAAAAGGAAGCTTGTATATATAGGTAAGGGTGATACATAAGACATATGATATTATGACAAGTTTCATTATCTCATGACTTGAGACAAAAAACTAAATGCTCTAATTAAATTTAACTAACTAGGTGTGAATAAGGCTTAGAATGGAATTAATTAGGGAATAACCTCATTTATGTCATCACCCCATTTAAGTGCAACTTATGAGAAGGAAAATGAAAAGATAAAAATATTCAAGTGGGTCTTAACATCAAGGCTTGATGAGGTACCCATGAACACAAGATATCTCATAAATGGAGAAAACGAGAAAAACCTCTAGGAACAATTCTTGAATATGACCCACCAAAGATAAATTCCTTCACCCTAAGCATCAATCATAAGTAAAAATAATGAGGTGATGGCCTAGTGAAGAAATTTGCAACGTACTCCTTAGTAAGCAAGTAATCTAAGCCAAGAAAAAAATCTTGGATGTAATGCTAAATGAAGTGCATGTGGATCAAAATATGCTTAGCCCATTATTTCTCCATTAGGTTTCATGTAATTTTGATTATCACCTTACAAAGTAGAATGGTGAGCAGGAAGAAGACTAAACCCTTCATCAATCGGTGAAGATAAAGAACCTCCTAGCTAGCAAGAACTATACCTTGATCCTCAACCTCTATAGATGATAATGTAATAGTTGTGTGTTTCTTACAAGGCCATGCAATTGGACCAAAACCAATGAAATAGATAGAACTACAAGTAGACTTCCGATAATCAACATCACCAATCTAATTTGAGTTATTGAAGCTCACATTTTGAGAAATTATTGATGTGTAGTGAATGCCAAAATATGAAATGCCCTAGATATACCTCAATATACATTTTTTTTCCTTTCAATCACTCTTATGAGGATCATAAGAGAAATAGGAGACAAGAACAACTACAAAGGAAATATCAAGATGATTGCATGCTAAGTACAAAATATTTCTAACCAACTATCAATATAATGCAACATCAATTTTCAATGTGGTGCTATTGGTAGATAGTGTGAATTGGATGAAATTGACAATATGACACATGAAAGAAATGGAGTAGGGGTAGGCTTTTAATCAACCATATGAAATATATACACACTAAAAAAAGTACTTTTTTCTAAAAATGGAAATCCCCTTGAAAGATGAAGAACCTAAAGACCAAGGAAGAAACATAAAAAATTGAGGTCAATCATATCAAATTGACTCATCATTGATTTCTAAACACCCTAGATCATAGAGGTCAAAAAACCTATGAGAATCAAGTCATTCACATACAAAACAAGTATTGAAATATCTCCCTTGTCTCTAAGTGTAAACTATTATATTAGAATGGTAGAAAGAGAAATTGAAAGAAAGAAAGAAAACTATCCATCTTCCTGTACCAATTCCAAGGGGATTGTTTGAGACCATACAATGAACAATGAAACCTAAAAAAAGTGAAGAGTTCTACAAAAAATTGGGAGGCTACTTGATATAGATCTCCTCATGAAAATTGCTATGCCAAAAAATACTCTTCACATCCATTTGATAAAGTGACCATCACTATGATGCAACACAAGAAAATACAAGAAAAATAGAATCCATCTTGGAAATAGGAGCAAAGGTCTTATAATAATCAATTCCCTCAACCTATGAGACCCCCTTAGCCACAAGACATGCCTTGTACTTTTCAATGGCTATGTCAATTACATATTTGGTTCTATCCACCCACTTTCACTCAACCAACTTTTTCCTTTTGGAAGGGGTACAAGATACCATGTGCGATTCTTCATCAAAGAAGAACATTCCATAGCCACAACAATGTCCCAACTTGAAATACCTATGACATATAAAACCTTTGAGGATCATTTGAAAATGCATGAATCAAAATATTAACATACATTATTTATGAATAAATGAATTGAGAATTTGTAGGATACTAACCAAAGGTCCAACCTCCTCAAGAGTGGTAGGCTTACTAAGGTAAATAATATGCACTAGTAGGTAGTGGATTATGGACATCATATTCATCACCATGAAGAGAAAATAGTCCTCAAGAGATGAAAAATGAGGGTAGGTAGTGAGGGATCTAAGCAAGTGATGGTGTATCCATTAGTGTGAAGTTCTGCTAAAACTAAACATCACATTGAGATAAGACATCTTGAGTGACATAATCAAACATGTAAAGCTTCACATCTTCATAATAACCTAAAAAATTCAAAGGTTGAATCTTCTTATCTATAACCTTATGTTGACCATTCAAAGTGAATGCCCTAACCTCACTACCAAATACTTAGAAATAAATATATCAATCTTGACATGGGAAGTTAAGCCTCCTTGATAGTATTATTTTGTATTGCCTCTTGGGGCATGTGGTTATGAATGTAGTTAGCACAATTGATTGCTTTAACCTAAAATATGGGTGCCATGCTCTTGGATTGAATCATGTGATTTTCCATCTCTTGTAAATTCCTATTCTTTCTCTCAACCACACCATTCTATTGAGTGTAAGGAATAGTGTGTTGATGTTAAATACCATGCTCACTATAGAAATCCTAAAATTCTTGGTTCACGTACTCCCACATTAGATCTATGCCTATGTACTAAATACAAAGACTAGATTGCTTCTCCAAAAATAATTCAAAGGTATTGAAAGAAAAAAAAACCTCACTCATGTACTTGAGAAAATGCACTCATGTGCATTATGATAAGTCATTAATAAGGGTAAGCACATACTTGGCCCCTAAAAATGACATAGTAAGAAATGATATAATATCACGATGAACCAACTAAAGGGAATTTTTGAAGGTGGATGCTACCTCAACAAACATTGGCCACTCAACCTATGCTCTTATTTTAGTGGACATAGACATCTCTAAGCATCTTCATGGATAGGTAATTTTGATGGTGGAATATAAGAAGTGGGTTCAACAACTCGACTATGAGAATCTTTCATTTTGGTGTAGATGGTACTTTTCCACCAACCACTTGGCTTTTGAGTGTATTCATCCTCGTCATAGGAATGAAAAGTATTCTACTTGGTGCTGTGATTCTATTTATGACCACTTGACCATGAATTCTCCTATTGCTTCTCCATGATTGGTGGTTGAGGATTTTGCTCCATGATTAGTGTATTCTAGTGACCATGTCAAGGGAATTGAGAGGTCTTGTGATGTTGCACAATTTATGGAGTTTCTACTCCATTGAATATTCCTTTGTCCTCTTTCCATGAGGCTCCCTTGGAGGTGGTGATGGGGGAGGATGATATTCCTTCGCCTCATTCGGTTGATCTAGATGAAGAAATGTCTTGGACAATTATCTAAAGAAGGAAGAGAAGTCTTCATAAATTGATTTTTCAGTCCCATCCCAGGGTTAAGGAGGTGAAGATCGATAGGAAAATTTCAGGCATTGTTTAGTTGTCTGTTGTTGTTTCAATTGTTATTCTATGGTTTGTGGACTTGAGGTCCCTTGGTTTTGGTTCATTGCAACTTGGTTTTAGTTTGGCTATGTAAAGGGTTTTGGGGTCCCTTTGAAACCTATTTTTCCCTCAATAAAAAACATAAGGGGTTCCTTGGCACAAGAGGGCCTACCCTTCAAAAATAAACAAACTCAACAAACTCCGTTAGTGCATGAAATCTTGGGAAGAACAATCACCATATCTTATATGCTCAATTATTGAAGATACCTATAATTTAAATGACCAAATCATTTGTGCCAAAGCACGATAAGAGAATCATGTGCAATGAGGTATGATCTTGAAGAAGAGCTAAAACCATTAAATATGTATAAATAAGATCTATGATCAAAACTCCCTATAAATAGCTCCCAAATGACTACATCATGTGGTGTGAAATCAACTATATTTTTCTCAATAGAATGAAAAATATGCTAAATAGAAAGGAGAGTAGAATTTTTGGAACCAAGAGAACATCATTGATGCACCAATATACTAATTATAATATACCTGATCTCAAAATTAGAATTTGTGAACAGTCACCCATTGTAATCTAAGAAGTATTGTTATAAGAAAGTGAACAAAGTAGATCATGTGAATGTGTCATATGGTGAGAAGAACCTAAATCAAGTATACAATCATGTGAAGATGAACCCTACAAAAACTATGTAGAAATGGATTACCCTCTATTTATGGAGGAGGTTTTGGAGATAGAAGTATGCTATTGCATAACTTCCTCCAAAGCCTCTAACATTTTACATCATCTAGATTCATTATGTTTAAGATTGCAACAAAAGGTACAAGGATCACCTATATTTTTCTTTTTCTTAGAGTAAGAATCACCTAATTTAGAAGAATGAGAGGGAGGTGTGAATTCAAAGTGATCTTCTAATCTAGTTTGGAGGGAGACTCACCACTTGAATTAGATTGTCTTAGGATTATTCCTATTCTTACCTTTCCCCTTCAATGGTTGAGCCATCAATGATTGGACATTAGAACTATGAAGTGCATCTAACTGAATAAGATTGGTTTGTCCCTAGTATGACGCTCATAAAACAAATAAAAAGTAGGCATCTTAAAATTAGCCCCCAAGAAATCATAAAAAAATTGAATTTACAAGGAAGCCATTAATAGAGGGAAAATCACTAGGAGAGACTAAATTCAAATCCAGCTCTCATTAGTGGTATCAAACAAATTATCAAATTTGTTTCATATTTTCTTAGATGTAGTGCACTATCCAATATGAAATAATAACTTATTTGATATATGGAATCTAATTAACCCCATGGCTTCATCTAACTTATTTCTATAAGCAAAATTTTAAACTCCTTAGTGAATTTTGGATATTTTTCAATAAAAACTTTCTATATCCCTTTAGCTTGTAGTAGTTGCCTCACTTTTATTTTCCATCTATGATAGTTGTGCGAAGTGAGGAGCTCAAAATTCCTAGGGTTTACCATGATAAAAATTAAAATCCAAGAGAACAAAAAAGATAAAAAACACTTAATCCATGTCTTACACTCCCCAAAAAGGACTAGTGTTATAATTGCAATCCCCAAAAAATAACAATGGACACTTTAGTGTAATTTTTACAATGGACACGCCTAAACTGATCATTTATAACACAGTGGTTTAAAAAAATGCTTGCAAAATAGAAAATTAGATGTTACAAAAAGATTCCTTATAAATTTAATTTTTTTTAACTAAATTTGATTCCATAATCAAAATATATTTTTATCACAAAAAATGCAAGAAATGACTTCAAACAAAAATTAGTCACCTATAGCTAAATCTAGAAAAATCACTTGCACCAATGTGAAGTGATTGTAAACAAAATTATCTCACCTATAAGAAGTAGAAAATAAAACATTGTGGATGAAAGTTATGGCTCCCAAAAAGATTAATTTGACATGAAAACGCACTATAGCACTATTGGGGTGGTTCCATGAAGTTATGTGGAGCAAAGGTGGTAAAAGTGGGTGACAAAATTGGTTGTGTGACGGATTTGGGCAACATGTTGGTGGAACAACCATGAGTGGATATGAGTAGAGATCAAGAGATTCTCGTTGATAGAGCAATGTGTTGGTGTATACACCTAAAAATGGTCTGGATAATATAATTAATTAAATACAATTTATTTGATTAATTAACCTTTAATTCCTCTACTATTAAATAAATACAAATATTTATTTATATAGTTCACTTTTAATTATTCCATCTTTATTATATTATTTCCTCTTAATTAAATAAACAAATTTAATACTTTGTTTTATTTAATTATTATTATCGAATTTTTCAATGATTATCTTCCATCTTAATCACATCATTTCATCTAAATTAAATAAACAAGTTTCATACTTTGATTTATTTAATTATCACAATTCTTCCATATTCATTTAATAAACATAGACTTCTATAGTTTGTTTTATTAAATTAAATATCTTCTTTTCCTAAATTGAATAAATCTAAATATTCAATTGAAATATATTCTACAGCTAATCATATCCACCTACCAAATTAGATATGAAATGCCTAATTTAATTCATCTCAACCTTCATGGGTTTTTTTTTAGACAAATTTGAGACAAATTATAGGAAAACTTCATCTTCTTCCATTGATCATTCCTATCCTCTGGCTGAATGTTTTTGTTGGGAGGAACAATCTCCATAATTAGCTTAGGCTTCTCCATCCTTCACTATTCAATTCTTCAGATCAAATCCAAACCTTTGCTTTGCTGCCCCTTCACAAATGTGCTGCCGAGAATCTGTAAATACAACCTTTGTCTACAGGAAAAGGATCCCAACTTTGTGCAAACTTACTTTGCAGAAATATCAATTGAGCAATCAAACATTTTAGCAATAGCAATAGCAAATAGCAAATCATTTAGTTTATAATCATGTCTTTCATCATAGATTGCATCTTAATATAGTTTCCATTATCATATCACAACATATAGCTTTCATTATCGACAATTAGTGTCATAGCTTTTACATCATATAGCTTGCATATCATTTAGCAATCATATAGCTTATCATTCTCATTCTCTAGGTTGGCATTTTAACAGTCATAATGCTTACAAAATCTGAGAGCCCTGCGACTTAATAAATCTTTGGAGATAAAGAGCAATATGACACTTTCATTAGATTCTTGCTTAAATTAGATTAATCTTTGTTTAGATCTATTGATATAATGTCTTATTGATTGTGTTGATTATCATTTACTCACATTTTACTCATGCATAAATTGGCACCCATCGTGGGGCCCGAAAACCCCATTTTTAACATATTTTATTGAAAAGTATGCTTGCAGGCTTTTGACGTGTTTTGTTTTAGCGTGATCAAGAGTTTTTGCGACACATACAATAGATATTCTAGTGCATCGGAGCACTGTTCTAGCGTATTCACAGAATCTTCTAGCGCATCCACAGTCTGTTTTAGCACATCTGAGTTTTTGTTTCATCAGACAGGGGGTTTTCTTTTGACGCATCCATCAATTTTTAGAGGGCATAGAACTGTTATTATAGTGCATACATTATGTTTTAGTGCATCTAATTATTGTGGCGCATTTGAGTATTTTAGCAGAATTTTAAAAATCCGAGGACTAATCGCTGTTTTGTGTTCCAGGTACAAAATATCAAAGACAATGGTCAGCATTTATGCCCGTCAAAGACAAAAACTTGCAAATTACTTAATGTTTGAATTTTAATTTGATTATTGTCTTTCCAAAGGTTTATGCTCTCCCCTAATGCTAGACTTGCTATCCTGCTTTATTAAATCTTTTAGAAGGCCTGCCGTAGTGGGAAAAAGTACTCACCCTACGGGAAAAACCTAAGTGGGAACAATTAAAGACAAGTTTTCCAACCCACTATAATCAAAAGTGAATTTGGGAAACCCACAATTCAACTGAAGTGTGCAAGATAACCATCCCCAAAATCTTTGTTCTAAAGATTGGGAGGTCTCTTGAGGGAGTTTATCATTTGCCGCTCCAAACAGATACCCTATCTACGAACTTTAGTGTAGAATCCAACTGTGTAATTTTATGAACACTTTTTATATCACGGTGCAAGGGGAGGGAAGAATTTGCTCCCAAGACACTCACCATATAACTATCAGAGACCTTGGCCAAAAGTGGAGGATTTGACTTTGGTAAAGACTCGGGAAAGGAAAAAACACGGGTGCCCTCTAGGGGGTGACAGGGCTGTGTGAGCTGACATAGTTGCAAGTTGTGGGCTGTGATATTCTAAGTGACCTACTTGACAATTAGAAGGATGCTTGAATTGTCTTTATTTGTGTCAAACCTGTGGAAATTGAAAGAATCAGACTTGATTCTAGAACACTCACTACATGTTTAATACATAGGATTTGAAACAACTATTTACAATTTGGCTTTTGTGTGTGAAATTATTATTTTCAAAGGTATCATCCAATTAGATCATCAAAATATGAGATTTACAAGCAAAATACCCATATGCTATCTTCACTAGTTAGAAAATTACACCCTGGAATTAATCATCTTACTAAGAAAAACTAGAAAAAATGGACAAAACTGTGAACATACTAACAATTTCTAGTTTAGCGCATACACCCAGTCTTTTAGCGCATCTTCCATCCAAATAGCACATACAAACATTGTTTCAGTGCATCTGTCTTACCTTACAACGCATCTGCACAATCTGTCACCATAATTTACCAGTATCTTGGCGCAACCACTCTCTATTGTAGCGCATATACCTTGTCTTCTGGCGCATTCACAAAATTTTCCAGTGCTTACACAATCTGTTTTAGCGCATCTAAGGTTTGTTATAGCGCATCCACAAAATGAAAAACCAGAGAGCTATTTTCCCATTAGTCAGACAACTAACATTGAAATCTGGATTTTTATCAGAACAAAAATATTTTCTCAGTCCAACCAGTGTCTTAAACTTGGAAAAATAGGAACTTTCCAGTCAAAATATTTCAAATTAAACCAAGATCTTACAATTTTAAAGTTCCTAATCACAAAACACAACTTTTGATTATTACGTTAAGTTTCATTATTAGGATAAATCATCCTACAATCACGAAATGAAACAAAATAATCATATTTTTAACTTAGTCCTCATCAATAGGATTTATCATTCTATTCAACTTAAGTTAATACCATTTGACAATCACCCAACAAAAAAGATCAAAGTTTAGTAAAAATAACAACACTTGTATGCCAATTTTGACAAGGTTACAAAGACAAAAACTTAGAGAAAAAGAAATTGAAACACCAAATACCATGGATGAAGAAAATCCCTTTCATAGATTCCACCAAAATGATGCAATTGAAATAACACAAGAGGATATCCAAACTACACAACAAGATCCTAATTTTCAGATATGGAAAAATACCTTTTGATGCTAGCTGAACTAGAAGCAAAACTTCCAAAGGACTTTGACTTTAATTGATTAAAAGAAGCACCTAAAGCAGTTGAAACTGAACCACAAAACACACACAACATAGATCAAGTGAATGTCCTAACACATCAAATGCAAAACTTGCAACAACTTCAAGATATGCAAAAAGGAACCACAAAAAGGTACTCATTACAGGACATTTTTCCTTATCCTTTTGATCCAAGTGTGGACATGATACCATTTCCTAGACATTGCAAATTACCAAAATACAACAAGTACAATGGTAAAACGAATCCAATTGATCATGTGAGGGAATTTAGAACCATGAGTTTAAAATTTGCACAAGAGGACACTTATATAATGAGGTTATTTCCAAGAAGCTTAGGAGGTCAATGTATGGAATGGTTCTCTAAACTACAACCAGGAATTTGATCTTTTGAAGAACTAGTCAACAGGTTTATCTCACAATTCTCCTATAATATTCAACATGAGATAACAATAAAGGACCTTTATAATACCAAACAAAAGAAAGGTGAAACATTCCTCTCATTTCTACAACTATGGTGAAGGATGTTTGCTAGGTATCCTTGTTCCATACTTGAAGAAGAAAAGATGGAACTATTCATTGACAATCTAACTGATAAAATGAGCTATAAGCTTGATCTACAATGTCCACCAACATTTGAGAAATTCATTGAAAATGGGCTCAAGATCGAAGAATCCTTGGTCAAAAGAGGGGTAATGAAACATTACAATGAAGGATCAAACAATACAAACTCCTCAAATCACTACAACAACAATGATAAACCCAAGTTTTGGAAAAAGAATAGAAATACTGGTAACAATGAGTCTACAAATGAAACACAAAACGTGAAACTAGTTTTTAACTTGATGGCAACAACTACAAAGACCAATCAAAACAATGACCAAAAAATCAATCAAAATGTCAATCAAAACAACAATTTGAACAATGGAGAATCTAAATCACAATCATATCAAAGACCATCAAATCGACGAAGATTCACACCATTGGGGCAAACACTAGAATCAACAATGAGAGAACTTCTTGCAAATGGACTTATCACATTGCCTGAAGCAAGAAATTGGGAACCAAAAGTAAAACCATCACGGTGGAATGACACAGACTATTGCGATTTTCATAAGAACAAAGGACATAAAATGAATGATTGTATGCAATTGAAACATCTAGTACAAGATTTGATTGACAATAGGAAGGTATATGTAGAAGGACGTCAAACGAACAATGATCATAGTGCACTTAAAAATCCTTTACCAAATTATGAAAAGGGAGAATCTTCTTCTGCAAACAGTAAAGGTAAGATTGTAAACTAAATTTATGACAAGACTATTCATTGTATTTCTACAGTTGAGAAGAATGATACTGCTAATAATTGATCTGATAACATTGGAATCAATGACATCATACCATTAAATTTGATCCCAAACATGGTCCCATCCAACAATCAGATTAATGTCATACAAATTAGGGAAAACCAAGATCATCAACCAATTAACGTGACAAGGGGGAAATCCAAGGTAATATTGAAAGGAGTTTCATCTAAAACCATTGCTACTCCTTCAAATCAATACAACATAGTTGATCAACTACAAAAAATACCAACACAAATATCAATTTTGGAACTCCTTAAAATCTCACCATCTCATAAGGAGGTTTTGGAACAATCTCTTGTGGCCACAATAGTACCTCATAATATGGGTGTTTTCCAATTCTAGGATATGGTGGGAAACTTAACCACGCCTCACTACCTATCATTTTCTAAACAAGATGATGTATCACTTACTCATCCGCACAATTCTGCCCTTCATATTGAAGTCTTAATCCACAAACACCGGGTTAAACGTGTCCTAATAGATGGTGGAGTTGGTTTAAACATTTGCACTTTAAAACTAATCCGTGCACTAGGATATTTTGATAACTCTATTGATGCCAGAAGGAAAATTAAAATAAAAGCCTATGAAGAAGAAGAGAGATCCTCCAAGGGATTGATTGTATTTCCTATTCAAGTGGGACCAATTGTGAAGAATATAGTTTGAAAAGTGTTAGACAAAGAACTGACTTATAATATACTCTTGGGACGTCCCTGGATTCATGAAATGCAAGCAGTACCTTGAACTTGTCATCAGTGTTTAAAGTTTCCTATTAATGGACAAGAGATCACTATTTCAGCTGACTACAACAATCCCCAATATTGTAGCACACTTAAAACAACTCAAGACACTTTTTTGCCCCATAATAGGGAAGCAAACACTTCTAGTTCATCCAACGGTGAAAGGCAACTAAATGTTGTATCTAAATGGGTTGAGAAAAAGGACTAGTCAAAAGAGACAAGTGTTGCTAACTCCACTACATCAAACAATGGAGCTCAACTAGATTCTCTATCACAACAATTCAAAGACAAGATCCAATTAAAAGACAAAGGCATGGAGAATATGCAATTGAAAATATTTGTATTATTCACAGCTGTTGCCATCTCCAAAATCATATGGACAACCATCAACATCAACATAACCATCATCACAACCTACTATAGTTTTAAATGATATATTTGTAAAGGCAGGTACTTTAGAGGACGAATCTGAAGATAAGGCCATCCTCAATTGGCTCTACAAAGATGAGGAAGCATCTACATTGGCAACTATCAGCATAAAGAAAATCAATATGGAAAGGGAAAAAAAATATTAGAGAAGATGGGGTATGAAGGACAAGGACCTATTGGAAAAAGAAAAGAAGGAATTGTAGAACCCATCCAACCTTTCACACTTAAGCCAAAGGACAAGACAGGACTGGGTTATATAGGGGAAACAAAAGAAGAAAACACTCACAGAGTTGTAGAAAGAATCCTTCAAATGTGGGATAGTTCTAAAACAAATTCCAATGAATATTCAAGTGGGATTCTTTATCTAAAGCATCATACAGGGACATACCAATTGATATCATAAAAGAGTATGCACCCACACGTGAGGAGGGACAAAGCTCGGGCACTAGACCCCATGTATTTGGATCGTAAAATATCGATGACTCAAGTGAGGATGGAAAAATATTGAGTGAGATAGATGACTTGGAAGAGAGTAATATCATAGACCTTGACATCACCACCAACAACTTTGACAACATTTCTATTAGAACCCTTATTGCCGTTGAACTTAGCCAATCTGATGACCTTTTACCCTTAATACATCCTGAACTTATTGACTAGGAACCAATTGAACCTATCAATATTCCTACCTTTGCGAATGATGACACTATCGTAAATTTACTTTGTTGTGACGAACCTGACACAAGTTCAAATCATAATTATCATAACGATGCTTTGGGTCAAGAGGGTGTCAAATCTTTCAGTTGTAAAATTGAAAACATGAATAATGGATCTAATGGTGAAAACTATTTAATGGCAACATTAGATCTCGAAAAAGTAAAAATAAAAAATGCATATGATGGTGAAAACCTCTTTGAGGCACCAAAAGATGGGAGATTTGACACCCTTCTAGAACACTATCATGAAAGATCATGAATGTTGGTGGAGCCTACACAGTCTATCAATATTGGTACAATAGAAAAAGCAAAGACTACATCTGGCAGCATTTATGACTGAACAAGAAAAGCCTGAATTCACCAAGTTCTTTGAAGAAAGACACATTAACTTTGCTTGGTCTTACCCTGATATGTTGGGTTTAGACCCAGATCTTCTAATGCATCATTTATCTCTACCATCTGGGACAAAACCTGTGAAACAAAAAATAAGGAAAACGCATCCACATATCGCCTTGATGGTAAAGGCCGAGCTGAAAAAGTTGTTAGATGCAGGATTCATTAGATCTATTGATTACGCTAAGTGGATTTCTAATATTGTACCTATGTCTAAACTGGATAATAGTATCAGAATATGTATCGACTTCAAAGATCTCAACAAGGCATGTCCAAAGGACGATTTTCCTTTTCCAAAAATTGACATTATTGTTGACTTAATAGTAGGACATGCCATGTTATCACTTATGGATGGCTTCTTAGGGTATAATCAAATCAAAATAGCACTAGAGGATCAGGAGAAAACAACATTCACATGTCCATGGGGAAAATTCTGTTGGAATTTCATGCCTTTTGGGTTGAAAAATGCAGGTGTCACATATCAACGTGCAATGACCACCATCTTCCATGACATGATGCATACTTTTATGGAAGATTACGCAGATGATATATTAGCAAAGTCATATACTAGAGAAGGACATATGGAGATCCTGGGCAAAATATTTACCGGACTAGAGAAGTTCAATGTCAGATTAAATCCTAAGAAATGTGTGTTAGACGTTACATCAACAAAGCTTCTAGGGTACATAGTTTCAGAGAAGGGCATCAAAGTGGATCCCGCCAAGGTCAAGGATATAATGGAAATACTGCCATCAAAGAATATCAATCAACTATGATCTCTACAAGGCATGCTACAATCAATGAAGAGATTTATCTCCCAATTAGTAGACAAAAGTCATCCATTCAATCATTTGCTACTTAAGAATGTCTCGTTCAAATGGGATCAAGGGTGTGAAACAACTTTCAATCAAATAAAGAAATATTTGATGTTGTCACCCATATTAATGCCACCTACAGAAGAGAGACCCTTATTACTATACATTGCAACAACTGGGATTTCTTTGGGAGCTCTATTAACATAGGAAGATCCTGAGGGAAGAGAACAGGCTGTCTATTATATCAACAAGACTTTGAATGGTTATGAGATAAATTACACCTTCATCGAAAAGATTGTTTGGCGGTGGTATTTACTACCCAACAGTTGCAACATTACATGTTAACCCACACAGCCAAACTCATAGCAAAGATTGATCCGTTAAAGTATTTACTTAGCAAGGCGGCTCTAACAGAAAGACTAGCCAAGTGGGTCATGATCTTGAGTGAATTTGATATCCAGTATGTGGATAGAAGACCCATCAAGGGTCAAGTGATAGCTGATGTTAGCTAAAGCTCCATTACCAGATGATCATCTAATGAACATTGAGTTTCTTGATGCAAACATTCTTACTGTGACAACACAACAATGGAGGCTTTATTTTGATGGGTCCTACACACAAAGTGGGTTGGGTGCGAGAATTCTATTTGTGACACCTCAAGGACATACCATCCCAAAGTCCTATAGACTCATGTTTCCCTGTAAAAATAATGTAGCGGAATACGAGGCATTAATTATTGGCATCAAAGTGACAGTTGAATGGAAAATCACAGAGCTACAAGTATATGAAGATTCACAACTAGTCATTTACCAGGTAAATGATGAATATCAAACAAAATATGAGAGGTTGATGTCGTCTAAGAAAATGGTGGATGATCTCAAAAAGTACTTTGTGGATATCAAGTTTGAACAGATTCCCAGGGAAGAAAATAAAGCTGCAGATGCTATGGCAACAATTGCTTCTCTCTTACAGTTGCCAGAAAAGCGAGGTCGTTATGAGTTTATGGTAGAACAAGTGTCTAACCCTGCTTATGATAATCCAGAATCTCAAACCATATGCCAATTAGTTGACATTGAATCCTCAATTTATGGAAAGATCTATGCTTACCTAAAAGACAATATCCTTCCTCCCAATCTTTCCAAAAACCAAAAATGCAACTTCATTCGCCGAACCACACAACATACCTTAATTATTGACGTACTTTACCATTGAGGTCTAGATGGTACTCTCCTTTGGTTTCTAGAACATAAAAAATCTGAGACAACTTTACATGAGGTTCGTGAAGGTATTTGTGGAACTCATTCAAGAAGACTAACCCTAGCAAAGAAACTCCTCCGTTTGGGGTATTACTGGCCGAACATGGAGAAGGAGTCTTTTCAGTTTGTTAAGAAGTGCAAAAAATTTCAAATACATGGTAACCTAATCCATGCACTGGCACAAGAATTGCAACCATTCACTTCAACATGGCCCTTTTGTCAGTGGGGACTGGACCTGGTAGGAAAGATTAATTCATCTTCATCCAATGGACACAAGTTTATAATCACAACAATGAAGTACTTTACAAAGTGGATAAAAGTGGTTCCCTTAACAACAATCACGGGAAAATAGATTTCTTCTTTCATACTGAATTACCTCATATGTAGGTATGGAATTCCTCAATCCATTGTCACAGACAATGGCTGACCTTTTAAGAATTAGGATGTGCAAGAAGTGGAGCTGTGTGAGAGGTTTCATATCCAACGCCATTTTTTAACCCCATACTATCCTCAAGGAAATGGCTAGGTAGAGGCCTCAAACAAAACTATTCTAAAAATCCTAAAGAAGATTGTCAACGATGTTGGACATGATTGGAACGTTCAATTAAATCCTGGTCTCTGGGCATACTGAACCAACATTAGAACACCTACAGGAGCTACACCATATGCCTTGGTATATGGATTAGAGGTCATAATACCTATTGAGGTTGAAATAGAATCACTCTGTGTGTCACTGAAGGGAATTATTTTAGATGAGGATTATAGAGCGTCTAGACTTCAAGAGCTAGAACTGTTGGATGAACATCGTCAACAAGTTGTGAACCATTTGAAGGCATATCAACAGAGAATGTCTAGAAGCTACAATCACAGGGTAAAACCTAGAACATTACAGGTTGGTGACTTGGTCCTAAAGGAAAACCCACAAAATCAACAAGACAGAGGAAAAAAAGGGAAGTTTGAACCTAACTGGCTAGGTCCCTTTGTTATCATATCAGTCTATGGATCTGGAGCCTATCAATTGTCTACACCTGAAAGGGATTTGTTTGATGAACCTATCAACAGTATCCATCTCAAGAAATTCTATACCTGAATCATCTAGTGCACGGTTAAAATGGTTGCCTTGATGAAAACTCAACAAATATGCGTCATGGTGACATAAAATACAAAAAAAAATAGAAAAACAAAAAATATAATTTTTTTTTAGAAAAATAGAAAATACAAAAAAAAAATGAAAAGGAAAAAAGACAAAAAATCATAAAAGTCTGAAAAAGTGCAATAAAAACACGTAGTGAAAACCTAGAAACAGGCACTACTTGTGATTTAAACTAGCTTGTCCATCTATTTGAGACATGTCTTGATCTTACACTTTTTCCATCATTCCATTTATCATTTGATAGAAGGACTTCTTGCACATATCCTGGCAATGTGATCGTGTCTCACCCTAGCTTGGGGGAAAATCCTACTCATTGGGGGCATTAAACTTGAGCTTAAACAAATAGACAAACAACAGTATGAAAACACAACAAACAAAATGATCATTGGGAAACTCAACATTGAACATACATCAAACATCAGAACATTTCAGGAAATTAACCATCCACATCAAAACAGCTGAAATCATATCAATCCAAACAACTGTAGATGGATTATACTCTTTTGAATAATGATTTTATCGCTTTCAGCTTGAATGTTCAAATGTTGTACTTTGATTTTTGTTATCATTTCTTTGAAGCAACTCAATGATGTATTGAACTAGAGAAGCTAGGAAGGAGAATGATATTTAATTTGACTACTGTCTGTGAATTGATCATTATTTTTGTGTGAATTGTCACGAGATGTGCTCTACAAAGTATCATTGATGACATTCAGAATTCACATAATAAAATGATAGATTCTTGTCTATTTACACAAGAAATCCTTAGGTCATCTCAGTTAAATTATACCTAGATGCTTGTGTTAACTTGCAATATCAAAAATCATGAAAGTAGTACTTAGGTCATCATTGGTCTACATTATACATTGATGCTTGTACTCACTTTCAACATTTTAAAAGCTCAACGATGATAAAAATCACGATAAATGGACTGTTAAGATGACAATGCTTGCATATAGATTTTTCATGGTAAAATTAGATTGCATTCATGTTAGTTTTGCATCTGCAGAGTATTTATTACAAAAGCTGGTGAAGGATTAAAAAATGATGTTATCTTTTCTCATTAGTGGATGGAGTATACTTGACATTAACAAAAACATCATCATTATCATGTAATTGCATAATCATTTCCATTACATACATTAGAAAGCATTTATCATTTCATTTCATCATTCATACATTCCATCATATATTTTGCATCATATCATATTTTTCAAATCATCACATCATCTAAATTGCATAATAAAAAATATCAAAATCAAATCATCTACATAAGTGCATTTTCATTAACATTTCATAATCATACATCACACATTAGAAGTATCATCATATTAATCATCCATTCATCCATTCATTACATCATATAACCACATTTGAAATTAAAAACAAAAAAACAAAAATGCATCATATTTCATTTACATCATTTTGTCATATATCATTATAGAAATACATCCAAAATCATGCATATAGTTACATTACCATATTATTTAAATATATTCATTATCATACAACTACCATCATGCATCCATACATCATCAATATAAGCATCATCACATATAACATCATATGTAAATCATAACATATCATTATCAGAAAATACATCCATAACATCATAATATAAATCATCACATGGCATATAGAACAAGAAATTAAATGCATCCATCATGGAACTATATAGAACACATATAGATCGATCAATCCGCCGCATATCATATAGATCTCAAAAATCATAATGTCAAGTATACAATGATGTCTGAAATATAAAGAGATACAACATAAAAAGTGGTTGTGAATCAAAAAATCAGAGTATACATCATGTCTCAAATATATCATGGAAACAAATCATGGAGCTACGTGGTGCTAGCTCTAGATGGTGTAGACATCTTTGGGCTAGTACCTCCCCCATCAGACGTACTAGGATCTCTCGGATCTCTCCATGGAGGTTGTCACACCCATGCTAACAATCTTGGATTGACTCCTGCCTGATCAAGACTAGGCATAACTGACTCTCTGCTCAAAGGGAACAACATCATGGTACTTGCCTCTGTAATACTCTGCCTCTCTACTCACATGAAGAATCTCTCTCATGTAATTGGCCACGGATGTACCATCAGCCAATCTTTGTAATCTCTCAACTATCACTTGTGCCTTCTCTGCAGCATGTCTAGCTACATCTCTCTCGACCGTCAAAGAAGCAATCTGTGTTTGGGCAGCTGACAACTGTGCCTGTACTTGAGAAAGAGTTTGTGCGTGGGCCTGGGCCTGTGACTGCATCTGAGTCTGTGTCTATACTAATAAACCCCGAGCTTGAATCAGCTGACCCTGTAATGTCTATACCTACACCTGTAAACTCACAATTTGAGTTTGTTGATGCTGGGAAGGTACACAAATATGCACACATTGCTTAGTGGGAGCTACCAGTGATCGCCTCTTACGAGGCACCATGAACTCTTTGACACTTGATGAGGAACCCGCTCCACCTGATCCACTTGCTCCACCGCCATTGCCTCCACCACCATCTCCTCCACCGCCTCCACCTCCATCTCCATCATCTCCATCTCCCTCCTCATCACTACTACTCTCCTCATCACCACTACTCTCAACATCCTCCTCCTCCTCACCACCCTCCTCTCTCCTCCGTCAGCGATCATGTGCAACAACAACCTCCTCCTCACTAGGTAGTGGCACTGGCTCATCAAGGATAGAAATTCATGGAAAAAGGATGTAGAGCCAAGTACTTTGCATAATCTGCTGTGACAGGTGGCTCAATAATCTTGAGACAAATCTCTCAAACCAAAGGTTGTAAGGTTAAATACTCTTGAATTACAGAGTCATATGAAAGGCAGGGTCCCCACTCAGTAGAATCAATCTGACATTGGGCGTAATGTGAAACACCCTAGGGCATACCCTGTACTATCCCATACTATCCGAGCACCCTCCTGAACAAGAATCTCTCAATGACAAAACAAGTCCTACCAATCAAGAACATAGACTGACAAAGATATGGCATCTCTGTATCATCGTCATCCCAGTTCTCACAATCTATATAAGGCCGATATGTAACAACCTCTACATCATCCAAGACTCTCCTCCAATGCTCCAACTTACCCAGTCTAGGCTTAGTAAGTCGACCTGCGTATATATGCACATACAGCCTCATGGCAGGTCGTTGTCTCACCATCACTAGATGCATAACAACTATATGCTCCCATGCCCACACTTGAAGTAATGTAACCCCGATGGAAAAACTATGGCCTTAGAAGTAGACAAAATGATGCAAATCATGGTAAAGATGAGAAAGCATACACATGCCCCATGCATATATGGTACCATGAACAATCATACTCTCCAACACATGTCCCCAACCAACAGAAATTCCCTTTGACCTACGATCAGGACAAAGGAACCCTCCAATGAAACCAACAAGAAGCAATGGCAGGGTAGCATAGGCATCCACCATCTCTTGCCAAGGGATCTTGTATCCATAAATTGTATCATCCTGAAACACTCTGCGTAGAGCATCAGTCCCGCTTTGCTCTAAAGAATCATAAACTACAACATCTCCAACAACATGTATCCTAAAGATCCACCATACATCCTTAGGAGTGGCTATCATCTCGTCGATAGGAAGGTGGAAGGTATTATGCTTGCTATGCCACCTCTCTGCTAGGGCTGTCAAGAGACTCCGATTAATCCTAATCTGGGGCATAGATAAAAGAGAAGATAAACCACAACGTGTGATGACTGCTATCAGGCTGCACTAGTTGTGGAATCAAATTGAATGTCCTAGGAAACCACTCTTGAATCTATAAGTTCGCAGATGACTCCTATCATCACGAAATATTGTAAGTTAGTAATCATTGTCAATTTATCAAACATCAATCAACCTATCAAATCTAATTAGCTCTGGTGAGATTTTGATTAAATCTCGTGAGCAACTATCAATTGTACCTCATCTATCATGAGGGAAATTCATCAAACTATCATTGTACCTCACCTATCATGAGGTCAATCATCAATCTAACATTGTGCCTCGCCTATCATGAGGTCAATTAATCAAATCAAGCTTTCCTATCATAAGGTTTATCAATCAACTATAATTATTCCTCGCCTATTATGAGGTTGAAAATCATCTAATCTATCAAGATCATCAATCATATCAAATCAACGGCTGACACGATCGAAAAATCAACAAAATCAAGGACAAAATTGACAAATTACATCATTCTGACTTGGATGCACCAAAGCAGTGTTTTGATGCGCCAGAATATTCAATGTGCCATTAAAACATCTCAATGCGCTAAAACAAGCATTTAATGCGCTAAATCAATGGATGCACTATTTCAAGGAGTTGATGCGCCATTTCAGGTGACAAATGCACAATAATATTCAATGCGCTAATCTAGGAGTTTAATGCGCTAATCTAGATCACCTATGCGCTACTCTAGCCTATGTATGTGCTAAACAATCTATCCTACGCACTAAAACAATATATACGCTAAATCATCCTACTAATGTGCTAAAACTTTGGGCCTATGCGCTATTTCAGTGATTGTGCTAAAACATACATTGTATGCGCTATTGCGGGCTATGCATGCACTGAAAGAATGAAAAATAATTAAAACCAAAAAAATGCGCGAAAAATGAAAAATGCAAAAAACGAGGAGGTTCATGGGTACATACCGGAGGTCCGTAGGCAGCCAGGCAGTTGTGTCGACACACGCACTCGAAACGATGAGTGTGGTAGGGGATTGACATTTTGCTCCAAATTGGCTAAAAATCACACTCTCTCAAATTTCAAAACTCAACATGCACAAATGAATTCAAAATCAACCTTTTAGCTTTTTAATAAGTTAATTAAGGGGGTATTTTGGTGGGATTTTTTTATTTCTTTTCCAAGGAGCTTAATTCAAATTTCATCACAGGGGTATTTTTCCAAAAATATTTGTTGGGAGATAAATTGCTACTTCATTAAATCTTTATAACATCATCAAATTATCACAAAAATCATAAAAAAATGTTTTTTTTTGAAAAAATCCAAAAAAAATAAAAATTCACCGATTTATCTCCCGAGGGGGTATATATCCATCATCACAACAAAATCAACGTCTAGGGCATATCAATTTTTTTTCTCCAGTACTAGCAGCAACAACAAAATTTTCTTTGAAGCAATGCGTAAACACATCACTTCAAAGAGGGGAAAAATGTATACACCTAAAAATGGTCTGGATAATCTAATTAATTAAATACAATTTATTTGATTAATTAACCTTTAATTCCTCTACTATTAAATAAATAGAAATATTTATTTATATAGTTCACTTTTGATTCTTCCATCTTTATTATATTATTTCCTCTTAATTAAATAAACAAATTTAATACTTTGTTTTATTTAATTATTATTATCAAAATTTTCAATGATTATCTTCCATCTTAATCACATCATTTCATCTAAATTAAATAAACAAGTTTCATACTTTGATTTATTTAATTATCATATTTCTTCCATATTTATTTAATAAACATAGACTTCTATAGTTTGTTTTATTAAATTAAATATCTTCTTTTCCTAAATTGAATAAATATAAATATTCAATTAAAATATATTCTACAACTAATTATATCCACCTACCAGATTAGATATGAAATGTCTAATTTAATTCATCTCAACCTTCACAGGAAAATTTGGAGACAAATTTGAGACAAATTACAGGAAAACTTCTTCATCTTCTTCCATTGATCATTCCTATCCTCTGGCTAAATATTTTTGTGGGGAGGAACAATCTCCATAATCAGCTCAGGCTTCTTCATCCTTCACCATTCAATTCTTCAGATCAAATCCAAACCTTTGCTTTGCTGCCCCTTCACAAATGTGTTGTCAAGAATCTATAAATACAACCTCTGTCTACAGGAAAATGATCCCAACTTTGTCAAACTTACTCTGCAGAAATATCAATTGAGAAATCAAACATTTTAGCAATAGCAATAGCAAATAGCATATCATTTAGTTTATAATCATGTCTTTCATCATAGATTGCATCTTAATATAGTTTCCATTATCATATCACAACATATAGCTTTCATTATTGGCAATCAGTATGATAGCTTTTATATCATATAGCTTGCATATCATTTAGCAATCATATAGCTTATCATTCTCATTCTCTAGATTGGCATTTTAACAGTCATAATGCTTACATAATCTGAGAGCCCTGTGACTTAATAAATCTTTGGAGATAGAGAGCAATATGACGCTTTCAGTAGATTCTTGCTTAAATTAGATTAATCTTTGTTTAGATCTATTGATATAATGTCTTATTGATTGTGTTGATTATCATTTACTCACATTTCACCCACACAGTTGGTTGTAAAAATCAATAGAGGGTGACCACTATAGTAGGTTAAGCCCTTGTCAATTGGTTGTGACTAAAGATGTAGCAATGATGTGAAAATGTGATAAGCACTCAACACTTTTTAAAATAAATTTGTGGCCATTGATATGACCAGGTGTTGGGCTAACTACTATCATTTGTGGCATAATCAACCTATGCAATGTAGTGGGTACAAATTCATATGAAGCACTAATGTTGGGTCATGTAGATACAAATCTATAGTGTAAAAAAGCCTAAAATTAAAGAATGTCTTGTCCCATTTCATTTTCTTGTATAAATGTAGATTGAATGACTATAAATGTTCTATGAATTGTCACATTTTGTTTTCTTGCATAAACTTAATTGATAAATAAATTGAACTAATTGATAATATTGATTGGACATGTGATGATTATAGTGTACGTGTACATTTCTTGTACTCGGTATTATATTATTATTACTTGTTGGTGAGGGACCGCCTAAGTCAATTATTGTACCACATTTTTTAGTGTACTTATGATTCATGTATGAATAATATGTCATATGGCTTTGTGACTGGCGACGTACTATAGGCTAACTACACTTGATCCATGAGGATTCAAAGTATAATTAAGCTACTATGCATCAGTCCCAATAAGATCATTCAATTTAAACAAAGCGAAGGAAGCCATTAAAACTATCATTATAAACATGAAATCTCAATAAAAATCTAATCTAAGACATTGAAACTTATCCCATTGGGGGAGTGGTGTCGCATTGATGTGGAATGACAACTCTTTCCCAATCCCTTGGATAATGAGCTTGTTTCGATCGATTCTATTGAAGAGAATCAACGAAACTGATGAAATATGTGTTGTAAAACATGATGAAAGCCTATTTTAACATGATATAAGCTAAGATGATCGATTTGAGTGTATGCAAAGCTATTCTAAATTTATGCAAGATTTGAAAGATTAAAACCCTAGTTTCAAAATATATTAAATGGATGCAACTAAGTTACCATGGAAGCCATTATGGATGCTCTAAGCTAATAGTGCAAAATTTAAACTAAAATACTTTTAAAACATAAAATGTGAGTGCAAGATGAGAGTGATTTTAACAACATAAGTCTACTATTAAAAGATGGATCCCTATTCAATAGATGCAAGCTCTATTTATAGAATAGGCAAAATGAAATTGATGGCTAGGATCAAAAGGATCAATCAACGGTCAAAATGGAAGGAAGATGGAAGCATGGATCATGGATTCCCATCAAGGGTTAAGAATGTAAGATGATATTTAATCAAGGGCTTACATTCATCCAAACAAACAAACTTTTAAAACTTGCACAAGAAGCTTTGTTGAAAGTTTGTTAAAAAGAAGAATATTCCTTTTTTCAAATGAGTGAAGAAAGAGAATATTCTCATGGGTGAGGAAAATTGGATATTTAGTTAATTAAAACCAAACTTAATGTGCAAAAGGGGAAGGAATGTTCCATGATAATATTCCTTTTGGAGGAATGTGCAAAGGAGGAATATTCTCAAAGAATATTCCCTTTTAAGTGGGAGAATTAGATTTAATTAGTAATTTGATAATTAAATAAAGTTTCAATTATGCAAATTAGGGGAATTAGGATATTCATTAAATAATTTATTTATTTAATGAAAAATGGAAGGTAATATGACATTTAATTAAATAACTCAGGGTTATTTAATTAAATAAGAGGACTTAGGGATTAAATTAGATAATTTGATTTATCCAATTTAACAGGATGAAAGATTAGCGTGAAAGGGGTAGGTGAATTAAACTAATTATATTAATCAGGTTAATAGATGAGAATGACATAATCAATTAAATATCTAGACTAATTTAATCAATTAAGTGAAAAGAGGATGTGTTTCAGGACGAAGTGATGTTAATATATCATATTCAAGTGCATGATATCATTCAAAATATTTTTAAGTGTCTACAAGCTTCATGGCTTGTATGGAGTTATTTCTCTTGCATTGATGTACTAGTGGTTATTTCTTGTTAATATAATTTATATGATGTTTATTTGGAATCCTTAAACGTAACATTTGGTGAGTTTTGGGAGTTTCTCCCTGGTTGTTTTACAATGTTCCTAGCTTAAGACTAGAAGTAGATGTAGTTCTAGTTTGAGAATTTGGTAATCTTGAGAATAATCAGTGGTTGAACCCTATAGTGGTTATGGTATTCCATTCCGATCATGATTTCATGATCTTGTTAAATTGTTTAACCCTTAGGGAGTTCATAGTGAGCATCATGATAGTGAAGATCTAAGTTTAGATGAGATACTTTGCTACTTTGTTGTGCATACTATGGTACTTGAATTTGCATACTATGATACTTGATTTTGTATATTGGGATACTTATTTAGCATATTGTGGTACTCTAACTACTTTAGTGTATGTCTAATAAGACATCAAGATGATGTCTCTTACTAGTGGGGAAGGATGTCACATTTCATTTTCTTGCATAAACTTAATTGATAAATAAATTGAACTGTTTGAGAATATTGATTGGACATATGATGATTCCAGTGTATGTGTACATTTCTTGTACTCAGTATTGTATTATTATTACTTGTTGGTGAGGGACTACCTAAGTCAACTATTATACCACATTATCTAATGTACTTATGATTCATGTATGAATAATATGTCATATGGCAACATGACTTGTATGGAGCTAATTCTCATGTATTGATGTACTAGTGATTATTTCTTGTTAGTATAATTTATATGATGTTTATTTGGAATCCCTACGTTACATGATTGTACAAAATATATGGAATCCATACGACTAAAAATGATACCCTCCAAAAATGGCCAAAATATACTTCTTCAAATCGTATTGAGTTTATTGTCAATCCATATAGATTTGTGATTTTTAGACTCAAAATTGAGGTCAAATTTGGGACAAGATGCACCATAAAATAATTTAGGCATGATCTCATTGTAGACACATGAAAATGTCCTGAGTATATCACACATCTTGATTTCACTTACTAACACCATTTCTCTCCTAATTCACCTATTTCATCCATTTAATTAAATAATGCCCAATTATTTAGTTAAATTGACCCTTTTCTCCTATTAATCAAATAATTAATTTTGTTTGATTAATTCATCACCTTCATATCAAATGTTTCCCTTTTGATTAAATAATATCAAATTGTTTGATTAAATGGCATTACCCCCCTTTAATTAAATAATTCCTAATTGTTTAATTAAAGTTCCTAATTCCTCAACTTGCACAATTAAATGATTTTCCAAAATTGTTTAATTAGCTAATTATTCCTCCAATCCTCCAACTTTCATAAAGAATATTCTCATGGAATATTCCCTTTTCAAATTCGAATTCTTCTCTTTACATGAATAATATCTCCAACATCTTTCCTAAAATTAAGGGATTTGCTGACCTCTCATGGATTATGGACCCTTGATTAAAATATTTGATCCATGCCTTCATGAATTGTTGACCATTGATTCAATTCTTGATCCACACTCACCTCTTTAATTCATTTTCCTTCATTGATTAGCATTTTAAATCTTCACCATTGATCAATGCTTCAAAAATCTATAAATACTAGGCCTTTTTACATGAAAAGCATTCACAATCCTTATGTAAACTTACTCTACCAAATTTATCACTCACCTTTGAGCTTTTGAGAGCATTTGTGAATCATTTCCATTCAATCCATCAACCTAAGATTTTGCATCAACATGGATTAGGAAAATTGAGCAATCCACATCCCATACCACTCCAATTTGCACTCAATCTATAATGGGATTGTAGGTTTGCACCATTAGTTAGGTTCATTTGATGTTAATTGAATCCTTCTTAGTGTTGTTAGACTAATTTAATTGGAGTATTGCCTTTAGTTGATCAATTTCTTGTTTAATTGTCTTTGATCAACTTAATTCACCATAAGAAACTCACTACAAAAGAGATATATCTTATAGATTAAAGATCCAATACCATGTTGAAGTCATAAAAATATTCACAAGAGTAAGAATCATTTGCAACAAAAAAATAACCATCCCCACTAGAGAGAGCAATTAAAATGCTATAATATCAATACTAATACAATAGTATAAAAATGCAATGGAATATACGCAGAGGATCTTTGTCTATATAGGTAAGGGTGAGACATAGGACATGTGAGATTATGAAAATCGTAATGATATTTTGACTTGAGTCATAGAAATTAAATGCCCTAAGTAAAATAACTAGGTGTGAATAGAGCCTAGAAGGGAAACCAATAAGGGAATAACCTCATTCAAACCAAAACTTGGTTGATTCCCTTCACACCATGAGCATCTCCAACTCTAATGGCTTATAAATTCTCTATTATATTAGTCACATTACATATTCTACCATTCCTACTTCACCTTCCTATCCCTCCCAATATCTTCCTATTTCCTCTTTTGCTACTTCATCTTTTACTTGTGGTTTATCTTTTCAACATTCTATTCATCTAACCAATACTCCCCCTCCCTATTCTTGACTTCAAATATTTATACTTATTCCTTTTCATGTATCACATGCTTCTATCACCCAACTCCTTTCCCTCACCCCTTCTAATTGGTACCTCACTCTTGCTTTGTTTACTTGTATATTGACACTCCTCATGTATTTTCCTTTGTATATTTTATTCCTTTTTAGCCTTCCATATTTACTTTCCCATTCCACCCCCATTTCATTATTCCTTCCCATAATTTTATCCCTCAAACATTTCCTATTCCTTCTACTCTTTCCACCTCATCCCCCTCTTTAATTTATCTTTCTTATGGTTGCTCTCATCTTCCTCCTTTTCCTTATTATACTCATATTGCCAACCAAATTATGCTTCAAATCATACACCATCTTCAAGCCATGTAACCAAAATTTTATTATCTTCCCTTTTCTTCTTGTAGAGAGGTAATGGTAGACCTACACCATAATCTCTCTCCCTTGATAGTCTTTCTCATCCTTTTCCTCCTACTTTTGTAGCTCCTCATTTCAAGATGTATAATGGAAAGGGGTGTCCTGTGGAGCATTTTGGCTCATTCAATGCTACATGCTTACATTTTTTATATGATATTATAGCTAAACTCATACTTCATGCGCTCAAAGATTATGCTTGAGCTATCATTGTAAAAAATGATTTTTTATTTATTTGAACATAATGATTAAAAATATCAAGACTATTAATTCTATTAAAGTTCAAGTTTATACCCCATACTATGAATGAAAGAGAAAAAGTAAAAAAATACCATCATATCACCCCAAGTGATACTAATGACATCCATGCAAATCCCTCTATTTATAAAAATAATAATATCATTATTGTTTTTTGACATGATAATGGAAGTAATGAAGATAGTGCAAAATTGAAATCCTGTACCTTCCCACTCCAAAAGTATGAGTTGATAATAAAGGCTTCTAAAAATTGTTTCTTGGAACTAGTTACTCTCAACTACCTTTAGGATTAGACATTAACGATAAAATTGAATTAGAGGCATTAATCAACATTGACTATAATGGAATAGAAATTATGTCAATGGCGTCTCGAGCTTCTCATGGAAACCCTACTCTGGCGGCGTCCCGTGCTTCTCTGGCGCTGAGTGTTGGCACTGGCGTTAGTGGCAGGGATGGCTCCCAGAATGTCGACGATGGAGCATCTACTGTGAAAGACTCTGGTACGGGGCCTGACAAAGGTCGTTGCAGGGGTGGCGACCATATGGCTATGGTCAGGTCTGTTGTGTGGATCCGGTTTGGGAGGGTGACAACATGAGGGTTCATCCCTGTCTCCAATGTAGTTTCAGTGGATCTGAAGGCGAAGATAGAAGAGGAAATAGAGGAGAACGTTTCTGAGCTTTCCGAGACTAGAGTGATTTGTCGATTCAAGGGATTTTGGCCTAACCTCCCTCAGCTGCACTCTTGGATTTCCAACGAATGGCAGCCTCTAATCTCTGGTAGAATTCTTATTTTCCCCATGGCTAAGGGGTTTTTTGTGGCTAAGTTTGACAATGCTTAGGACAAAAACATTATTCTTTGTGACAATTTTTTTAGCTAGGAGAATAAATTTATGTTGATGATTAAGCCTTGGCACGCTGATTTCAACCCTGCTTCTGAAACTTTTAGCAAGATTCCGATTTAGGTTCGGCTGCCTTACCTTCCCCTCCACTTATGGATTGACCCCCTTTTGGAAGAAGTGGGTGATGTCCTAGGTTATTTTTTGTTGGTAGATGTTGCAACTTATGACTTACTTCATTCCACCTTTGCCCAAATTTTGGTTGAAATGGATGTTTCAAAAGGGCTGCCTGCTGAAATTTTAATTAAAACTTCTAAGGGTTCTTGGATCCAATCCTTGGACTATGAAGGGATTCCCTTCCACTGCAGAAGGTGTTTTAAAATAGGTCACGCTGCTGCACAATGTGGTTTCAAGAAAAATCCTTCAACTTCTTGGTGGAAAGGTGCCTCTCAACAACATTATACGGTTGAGAAGAAAGCTGATCAAAATAAGAGCTTTTCTAAGGTGTTTGCTTTAGAATCACAAGCTCGTGAGGTATCCCTTTCGAATGTCTCAATTGGTGGGGTGGTTGAAGCTGAACATCATGTTGAAACCCCTAAAGATCGTGAGGTTGGGTCTATGAGTGTAGATCAGAATAGGTGTTTTTCAGAGGTGGATGCTTTTGAATCACTGGGTCTTGGGATGCCCCCTCCGATCATCTCAAATGGCGGGGTCGCTAAGGCAACCCCTATTGAGTTAACGACTGTCATTTCAGGTGAAAGTGCTTCGGCTTTCCTATCTGGTGGCTCTTCAGAAAAGTCTTTATCTGTGTAAAGGAATCAAGATGTAACCCCTAATAATTTGGTTTCTGGCTTTCATCTTCTTGAAAGCAGTGAGCTGGCGTGGCATGGTAAGGTGGCGCAAGTGGAAGAAGGCTGGATCGTAGTTAAGGGAAAAAAATATAAATCCTCTAGGCCTTCTTTCGACATGACTCTTCGCTCCCACAAGAAAAGTGTAAAATGTAAATCTTAATTGGTCTTGTTTTGGAGCTGGTCTTTTTTGTTGGCTGCATGCTATCTTTTTTGCAGCCTTGCTCTTTTTTGTTAAAGGGTTCCGGATCCCTTCAAAATTTGTTTTTCCTTTATCAAAAACATTGACTATAACCCCTATCCTTCCAAGCTAATGATGTAGATTTTATTCTTGGTACCCAATCATTCATATTCCTTATTCAATTTTTTATGTCACCTTCATATTCACATAGTTTTTTGTCCATATTGCGTATTCATTCTTTCTATTTTTTCTCAAATGTCATGATGGATGTAGAAAATTATTTTTTTGTTAATGATAAATATTTCAAGGAATATTGAAAATAAAGCATCCATCATCTAATGGATAGGAAATAGATCTTGTAAACCTTAGGTATAGGTTCACATCCATTGTACTTGTAAATGTTTCAAAGTGACCATTAAGATCTTTTATCCTATTCCAAATAATCTATTAACTAGAGAAATTTAGTTTTGTTCTCAAAGAATAAAAGTTTTGGTATTCTCTTGACTAGCTTTTTTTAAAAGATATTTTTCTTGTTCCATGGTGTACCTTGATGTAATGCATACTTTCTCCAAACATGGATTTATTTTTTACCAAATACTCACACAACTTGAAGATATTTTTTTCACTTGTATGATCATAGCTATTTGTTCTTCCATTGTTGAAGGATTTGATTTAGATTATTTTAGAAACTTGTAATTGTTGATCTCTACAATTTTTTATTTTGTGAATATTGTGTATGCTTTTGTGTGGTATTTTCATGTGATTATTAGCTTGAAATTTTATTTCAGTGATCTAATATAATGTTAGGAAGGTGACCATGATCAAGTTAATGACTTTGTCATCAAATTTCAATTATTGTCAATGAAAATTCACTATAATTTTCCTAACAATAAGATTCAACATCTCTTTGTCAATAATTTTCTCCTACTAATTAAAGACAATGTCTTGTTCAACTACTATGCTTCATTTTCCCACCTTTGTTCCAATCTCCAATATTATGTGACCAAGATTCTAGATATAAATCTCTTGTCTTATAATCCCTCTTATTTGTCTCCCCACTATTCTTCCACATTCTATTCCAATTTCTTTGAACTACCCTCAACAAAAATACAATCTACCCTTTCCTTCTCCAAACCAAAAATGAACCTAACATCAATCATGTTTAGCCTTCTTCTTCCTCTTCTCATCCAATTTAATTTAAATATCAAACCACTCTTCATTTAACTCATTTAGTAGGCCCCTTGAATTTTACTCTAAACCAAGTTGTTGTCGATAACATTATTACCCTTCCTCCTATATGCTCTTTAGATACTTCTCCCCCCCTTCAAGGAGGTATGATTATAAGGCCTTATACTAACACCATTGTTTCCAAGGCCATGATACTAAAAATGTATGGGGTTATGATACAAGGTACAAGAAAATTGATAATAGCATTATTCATGTTGAGGGCCACAATGATAAAGGTAATAATTTTGTAGATCATCCTAACCCTAATTTTTGGATTGTTACTAACCCATCCCATCAAGATAATCAATCAAATAATATAGATCACATGGTATAAAATCCAAATTTTTGGATTGTTAGTAACCCATCCCCTCAAAATAATCAATCGAATCATATAGATCACATGGTATAAAATCCATCCCCCTCTTCTATTTAGTTTATTTTTCTTATCCTTTTACCCCACCTCCAATATTATCCCCTATGAATTTCCTTTTTTTGAGTTGGATAATCTTTTAAACATGACTAATTGTTTTTCTCCCACTTATTACGTTCCATTATTTTGAGATTCCTACAAATGGTTATCATGAATTTCAATTGAAGTATTTTTAAACTCAAGGATCACTCATGGTTTCCTTATGAATATGATATGATCCTTTAGTGTAGTTACAAAGCCTTTATAATAACCACTTCCATTAGGAAACTTAAATGTAACATCTAGTGTAGAATTGAAATGTTATAATGATACTATTATTAACACCTTGAGATGCTTGATTTTTCCTATTCAGGTAGTTCCAAATTAATTAATCTCTACTCTTATTCCTAGCTTAGACTATTTCAACATTTTTCTAGGTTGTCCTTTGGTTGACTAGAGCCAAGTCGTGCCTCAAATTTGTTCATAACAATGAGGTGGCCACTATTCCACACCATGAGTATCAACCATTATTCAAATTCAAAAGATTCATCTTATATTCCTTTCTCACTAACAAATAGGCATGCCTTATGAACATCATGATACCCCTTTTGGGTTGTGTAAATATTTTAAAGAACAAGTTTGCATCCATGCTAGTAATACACTACTTTTTTCTCATCTTTCTAAGCCCCTTATTTGATTATTGCATAGAATTTATTCTCCTCCTTATCCACTCAAGTGAGATAAATTTCCACTCCTCACCCATCCATACCCATAGTCACTTCTACTTATCTCCATACAAATACTAATACCACCACTCATCCTTCTACACCTAACATTGCCCCTCTTATTAAAATACCAAAATATTAGCATTCACCACCACCAAAAAAAAACATTTTTTCTTTTTGCTATTATCTCTAACCTACTATCCCTCAAAATCAATCTAAAGCTTCCTTTCCTTCTTGTTCCTTCTTTTCTACCCAATCCGCTGACTTCTCACATAATTCCCCTTTCTTTGCATTTTGTTTTTTGGAATGTAATGCCATTCTTGAAGATTCCCTCAACCTATTTCTAATATTCATGATCTTGCTATTGCTTCTGCTTCTATATCTCCTCTTGTACCTATAACGACTATGGAGCCTCTTCCTTCTCACGAGAAATCTCTATTTTATTACATGGTCAAAATTCCTCTTCTCTTACTTATTTACACCTAGCTCACTTTGTCCTTTTGATCCTCTTCTTACTCTTTCTCCTCCTATTATGGCTCACTTAGTAACTTTGTCACCAAATCATTTTGACAATGATGATTACCTTGTTGATGAGTAGTATGATTCTATTATTGGTTGATTTCCTTTTTCTTTCTTCCTTTTGTTTGTTTTATTTGTGTTTTTTTCCCTCCTCATGGATGACTCATGACACCCTTGTAGGTGCATACTAACATGTAAGAGGAAGATCCATCTATTCAATAATACATAAATGTTGATTTCTTAGCATTTCTATTTGAACTATAGTTCCTTTATGTTTACTTTTCATTCCTTCTCATCTCGCTTTTGATATCTATTCATTTTGGGGATAACATAATGCTTTAAGGCTCTAGTGCATCCTTCATGAACTAACTCAAAGTTCTAGGTATCCTTTTCACACTTCATCTATTTCTATGTTACCTCTCATATGAAATATTATTATGTTGTTATATTCATTATCATAATTTTCATCTTCATGAAATTTTGGGGATGATGCAAAGTCCTAAGGTAATTATTTTCTTTTTCATACCAAAATATTATGTCTATCCATCCTATTTATTATACCAACCTCATTATCTCCTATTTATAACTTTGTATTTTGTTGTTCTCTGGGTAGAGGTGGTGATGAACTATCATGTTGGTCATAATAAAATCACCTTCCCATGACTAATCCCATACTTAGATTCCTCTGTTTTCAATTTGTTCATTTATATAAGCACCTTTCTCCTTGCTCTTTCTCTTATGCTATTACATTCTCCATATTTCCTCTTTGTATTCTCCTTGTATAATACATTCCTATTTCATTAGCCTATTTCTAGATGCTCTCCTTATACACTACATTATACATGTCCTTACTTATTTCGTATGTTAATTATTTCCTTCAATTACTCTTTTATTGTCTCCCATATTTAGATTCCCTTACCACATGCTCCTATTATTATAGTCTTACAATTTTTTTCAAAATTTCCTTGTATATTTATTTCATGTACGATCCTTATGTTCCCATGCTTGCTTTACTTTGCATGTTAAATTTCTCTCACTAATTTAATTCCCATGTTATTCATCTTGATATTTTTCTCTATGTACTATCCATACATGCTTGGACTTATTACACTATTTTGATATATTTTCATACCTCCACTACTCCAATTTCATGTCATACTTTTTATTTTCCATGATACTCTACTTTATTTCCACTCTTCTCTACAATGAAATAATAATTCTCTAATTTGAAATTATTTATTCACCCCCTTGAACCTTATGATATTCTTGACATTAAAAATATCTTATATCTCAATGCTCATTATTTTTCTCTTTTCCCTATCCTTGGGAGAAACTATATGATTACATGCTTGGAAGGCATCACCTCACCTCATGTTCCCCTCATATACTCTCCCACACTTTGTTTTTCTCATTTATTATTATATCATACAATGTTGCCTACTTCTATTTAATTTTTCTTTTCCTTTCACTTGGGGGAAACTCTATGATTCCGTGCTCGTGGAAAAAATTATCTTCTTACTATTCTCTATCATGTATTTACATTATTCCTTACTTTACTTCTTTACTCCACTATATTGTCTCCTTTTGTATCCAATTAATTGAAGAACATAAAATCTCCTCCTACTATCCCAATCATGATCCTTAATACCAATTTGTGGTCTGGAACTAAAGTAGATCCACATTAAACCAATGGGAGAAGCTACACATATAGAAAAGAACATATACAAATTTCAAGAATAATTTCATGATACAAAAGATATGGATTAGGAAAACCTTTAGAATACAAAAACCTAGCACTAAAAGAGTACACTCAAAGTATTAATAGTAAAAAATATGGTTACAATATACTTGCAAGTATTAGTGCTTTAATTATTCGATCTTTGAAGTCAATCTAGTGGCATAAAATTGGAATAAATTTCAAATAATCTCCATACTAAGAACTCAATTGATAGGGAAAGGAGATCTTCAAACCACAAATAATTTCCCAAAATATGAGTTGAGTCCTGGTCCAACTTTTCCAAGTTGGACCCATGTGCCTACTTTAAGCCTAACTACTCCTAGACTAGAACATAACTCTCAATGTTAATATTTGAACTTTATAAAAAATAGGCTCTAATATAATGTTTGATGAAAAGAAAAATGAATGAAGTAAATTGCATAAAGATTCAAATGCAATAATGAAACCTTTTGCCTTGTTCAATCATTTCTCCTTAGATTGAGCTTGAAGAAGAGTTTCATCTAACACTCTCTTGATGTGCTCCTTTGATGTATTTATGGGATGTGGTTTCTTATAAAACTAGTAGCATGATGATATGATTGATAGGATGATAGATCAAATGGATAACATGAGACTAGGATAATGGAAGAATAGGTAGGCTATGAAAGAAGTAGATAGAAAACTTAGCAGCATAAGGGCATGAAGATGAAATATTTCAATAGAAAATGTAGAAGCATAACAATAGGATATGAGAAGATATTCAAATGGGATGAGGGGCCTCTAATTTATAGAATTTCCAAGAAGGAAATAAAGGGCCAAGATGGCTAAGATTGATTGAGGATTAGGGTTTGGGTCAAAGTTGTAGTCATGTGACAAGTGTCACTTGAGGGATAAGGGAAAGGTTTAGGATTTGATTAGGGAAACATCCTTATGTGAATGGTTGAGATTTGGAGATGTAGTATGAAATGGATGGATGAGATGTAAAGTTAGTTTGACTTTTGTGGCAAGTGTCTAGGTTCAATGAATCTAGACATGGTCTTAGTTAGTCATGTGAGAGGGACACTTTTGACATGATGAAAAGCTTAGATTGTGATCCATGTGAATGAATCTAATAGCTATAATTAAATGGACAAGGATTGAAGGATAAAATGGAATTAAATATTGGAAGAAAAGGTAATGGGGATTAATTAGCCTTAATTAGGAATTAATTAATTAATTTAGTTGGAGGGTTTTGGGATAAGGGCAATGAATAAATTAATTGGATTAATAATGAACATTTATTTAATTAATTGGTGAGGACAAGGTGGGATAAAGGTGAAGGGTGAATTAATTAATTATATAAATAATATTTATTTAATTAATGGATAGGATAATTAAAGCCAAGTGTGGTCAAGGTATGGCCAATTTTTAGGTGTCTACAATATCCAAGCACTCCATATAGAGGCACTAATTACACATACACACCTCTTACGACTATTTTTAGTTAGTAAAAAAAAATCATTCCTAGTCTACTACGTAACCCCCTCTTCAATGTACTCATGTAATCACCATAATACAACCTACAAGTGTAGTGTGTCATGCAAGGAATCTCATGGATTCCTCCAAGTATGGTAGCCCATTCCATGAGGGACCAAATATTTCAACACATTATAATAATTAAATATTACATCATTTCCTAGGATTTGTGAGGTATACAACACTTATTTAAAATCATCTCACACTTTTTGTATACATTACAAAATGGGTTCCAACAAAGTGAGCTAACTACTAGGGGTTGAAATTTCCATATCTATCCTAAAATATATGCACATATTTGTGCTCATATTATTTGTTAATGCATTTACAACATTCACATCACATCTCTCTTGTCCTCCACTATGTCACAAATAAAATGGTACAACACATCAATGTGCTTTACATTCACATGGGCAATAGGGTTTTTTCAAGCTAATGACACTCTATAATAATGAAACTATATTATATCCTCACTCAACCCAATAGTTGAACATAATCTCTAAAGCTAGATTTCCTCCTTACAAGCATAAGTGGTGTATGCATACTCTACCTCTATAGCCAAAATATAATCCAAAACTTCTATCTTGTTCATCCAACTCCTTACAATATTAAATATTTTAGAATATTACTAGTGGTAGATCTCCTCCTATCCACATCTCTTACTCCATTTGAATTATCAAATCTATGTATATCCATTATCCTACTCAAGTCAAATCCTCCTCAATAGCAAATAGAATACTCTCAAATGCCACAAAGATATCTAAAGACCCCTTTTGCTACAACCCATTTTACCTACACTAGAAATTCTTAAACAGTAATTCCATATTTTGGCAATTTTTAGTCTAGTGCAAACCATAACATACATTTGGCTACCAACTACACTCGCATAGGGAACATGGGTCATGTCTTATATCACATCAATTTTTGAAGGGCACTAATTGAAAGCTTTGCTCCCATAGGACTATGAAAATTCATTGGTTGTAATCTTCAATATTCAATCTTTACAAAACAAAGTCATAATGCTTATTTTGAATTAATCAAAGTTTTTGTTAGCTCTATCTATCTTGATCTCCATCCCTAAGATAAACTTAGAAACCTTCAAATTCTTCACATCAAACCATAATGAAAGTTGAGACTTGAAAACTCTAATCATATCCTTACATTATCAATCAACATGTCACCAACATAAAGAATGATAACAACAAATCAACCACATGTCTTCTTATAATAAATATAGTGATTTGATTTTTTTTATAATAAATGCCAACATGAAAACATATGAATCAATTTTCTCATACCAAAGGGAACCATTTCAAACCATTCCATGACTTCTTCAAATTGTAAATCATGCCCTCTTTAATTTTTATCATTGAGTGCTCTTCTTGTGTCATGTAGATCTCCTCATCCAAATCCCCATACAAGAAAGTTGTCTTAACATCTATTTGTTCAACCTTAAATTCAAATGCAACAACAATAAATAATATAAATCTAATGAATGTAATATTTACAACATGAAAGAAGATCTCATCCAAATCAATTTCCTTCACTTGGGAATAATTCTTAGCCACTAACCTTCCCTCATAATTCTTGATAGTGCCATCATAAGTGAACTAATAATTGAAAATCCATTTACACCTAACAAGTTTCTTTCCCTTAGGCAATTGTACCAAGTCCCTGATGCAGGAGCATCAGTTTTCAAATTTTGATTTTTGAGCTGGAGGTTCAAATTTTGGTTTTAAATTTTGATGTGCAAGTTTTGTTTTTGGTATTTTCAGTTTGGGGGCATATTTTCCTGGCTTTGGGTTGATCCTTTTGCCATTTAAAAAGCTTTGCTTTGGACAAACAAACTACGTTAACATGTTGACTTGGAGACACCACGTGGGGGAAGGCAGATTGAAGATTTACAAAAATAAAATATAACAAAAAACTTCATATGCCCATAGGATCATAGAAAGAGGCAAAATCAGTTATTAAAATTCAGTTATCAAAGAGATCAAGGTGCATCGTGGGAGAGAGTTGTTTTTGGCGTAGAAAAGGCAAAAACAGTTTCAAATTTCAGTTATGTTCTGAAAACCAATCATAATAAAATGGCATCGATAGGCAATGAGGGAAGAGGATTGGCGCAGGAAGGCAGATAGAGCAGATACAGGCATGGGAAAGTGTGGAAGTTCGCGTAGGAAAATTCAGGGATAAATTTTTGGTTTGCAACTGCCAAACAAAGGCATCGATAGAAATGAAGAAAACAAAAGGCAAAAGACATATTGTGGCAAGAGGAATGGGCATGAATAGGGCGCATATGATAGCAGCTATCAGCTGATAAATAAAACTTCATTGTAATTGTTGTGTATTGATGCTATTTTTTCTTCAAATAGGTACGTGGCAGTTGGATTTAACAATCAAATTTTCTATGTATTCATCCTTACATTGTTGCATAGCCTTGAACTGGAATTGCTTGAATGTTGTCTTGGTTGTGTGAGTTAGTATGATGTTGTGTTTGTTGGACAACAGTGCAAGGAGGAATTGAATTGGTATTTTCCTCGATATCCCATAGTTGTGTTTACTTTGTCATTGCTAAAGGAAAGGAAAAGTTTGTCTTTGAATTAACTTCAAATTTTGTTGAATTTAATTTCCTGTCATCAATTTTTGGTATCAGAGCAGCAAGTGATTGGGCAAGGTAAAGTTGGGCAGGATGCCACCAAGAAGAATGCTAAGAGGAGGTGCTAGAAGAGGCATGGATGAAGGGATTCTTGAGATGTTGCAGAATCTTATGAAAAGAATGGATGCCATGGAGCAGGCATAGAGGAGAGGATTATCTGTGAGAGATATAAGTGACAATGAAGAAGAGGAGCAGCCAACTAGAGAAGAGGTGGTTCATGGAGAAGAAGAAGAACCTAATGGAGTTGAAGTGAGATTATTGAGAGTAGTCATGGGGGTTGGAGCCAAACTCAAGATAGAGGTTCACATCTACTCAGGAAGCCTCAATGGAGAGGAGCTCATTGATTGGATCAATGATCTTGAAAAGTATTTTGAATACAAAGAAGTGAAAAAGGAGAAACGAGTTAAGTTTGCATCTACAAGACTCAAAGGCCACATTGCTATGTGGTGGGATTATGTTTAGTTAGAAAGAAGAAAGAAGAACAAAGAAAATATAACTTCTTGGGATAGAACGGTTGCCAAGTTGAAAGCTAAGTTCCTTCTAGGAGACTACCAAGCTAATTTGTTTAAAAGATTACAAAACCTCAAGAATAAAGAGATAAGTGTGCAAGAATACACAAAAGAGACTTGTGATTCGATCAGGGCATAGTGAAGAAGATATGGAGAAGGTAGTTAGGTACCTCAATGGATTGAGATACACTTTGCAAGATGAATTGATTCTTTTGTCACCTAGGAATCAAGTGAGGAACCATATCAATTTGCAATCAAAGTAGAGGAGAAGCTTATGAGAAAGCAAAATCAGCAAGCAAGAGGTAGAGAAAGAGGAGCAAGAGGAAGAGGACAACAACACCATCAAGGTGAAGAAGTAAGCACTTCTAGTGGACAAACTAATCCAGAGAGAGGAGGTTTCCAAAATAGAGGAGAGAGACCATTTGGTAGAAGAGGTTATTAAGGAAGAGGAAAATGCTTTCTAGGAAAGTGCTTTAAGTGTAACAAGTTTGGTCACAAGAGTTGGGAGTGTTCTGAGTTTACACAAGAAGTCCACACAAGGCCTGAGAGGAGTAATCAGATTGTGCAAGCAGACCAAGAGAGTGTGGGGTCACCTTCTCATCATTTAGAAGAACCTGAGACAGAAGAGTCTTTTCTATTCAAAAGAGTATTGTTGAAGCCACGAAAGGAAAGTCAAGAACCGATGCAAAGAAGAGCTTTATTCAAGACTAATTGCAAGGCTAAAGGTAAGTGCTACAAACTTATTACTGATAGGGATAGCATGGATAATCTTGTGTTAGTTGAAATGGTGAACAAGTAGGTCTTTCTAGAATCAAACATCCTAATCCCTATCAAGTTTCTTGACTGCAAAAAGGGCATTAATTATTGATAGATGAGTAGGTCTCCGTAGAGTTTTAGATAGGTAGTTATAAGGACACTATTATGTGTGACATTATGCCCATGGATGTTTTCCATGTGCTTCTTGGTAGGCCTTGGAAATTTGACAGGAGAGCCATACGTGATGGAAGAAACAACACCTATACTTTTTAGAAGCATGGTAAAAAACATACAATGTTACCTTTGAGAGGGGAAGAAGGGGATAATAAGAGCAGCAGTAGGAGCAAGGTTATGTTGGTGAGTGGATTTTTTTTTTTGCATGATATGAAGAAGGAAGAAGTGGGATATGCATTGGTACTCAAGCCTAAGATTGCATTTACATCTACGAAGTTGGATGATTTGTCAAATGAGATACAAGACATATTGAAAGAGCGCATGGAAATTGTGGTAGTTGATTTTCTAAATGAGTTGCCTCCAATGAGGAGTATTAGTCACCATATGGATTTGGTTCCAGGGGCTAGCCTACCAAACAAGGTTGCACATAGATTGACTCCCAAGGAGAATGAGGAGATTAGAAAGTAGGTTGAAGAGTTGCTAGAAAAAAAGGATTGATAAGGGAAAGTCTCAGCTCGTGTGTTGTACCAACAGTTCTAGTACCCAAGAAAGAAGGTGATTGGAGAATGTGTATGAACTCTAGAGCAATCAATAAGATAACCATTTGGTACAGGTTTCCTATTCCATGGATGGATGATTTAATGGATTGTTTGAGTGGTTCTATGTATTTCTCAAAGATAGACTTGAAGAGTGGTTACCATCAAATAATGATCAGACTTGGGGATGAATGGAAGACAATGTTTAAGACTAATGATGGTTTTTATGAATAGTTGGTTATGCCTTTTGGGTTTACAAATGCACCTAGTACTTTTATGAGACTTATGAATGAAGTTTTGAAACCATCATTGGGGAAGTTTGTGATAGTCTATTTGGATGATATACTGGTTTTTAGCAAGTCCAAGGAAGAACACCTAGAGCACTTAAGGCTGGTTATGACATAGTTGCATGAGGAGAAGTTGATGATCAACCTCAAGAAGTGCACTTTTATGAAGACTGAATTAGTCTATTTGGGATTTGTGGTATCTAGAGAGGGCTTGAAGATGGACAAGGAGAAGGTTAAGGCCATCGTTGATTGGCCAACACCTAGGAGTGCTTATGAGGTAAGAAGTTTGCATGGGCTTGCTAGTTTTTATAGAAACTTTATCAAAAAAATTAGTAGCATATTCGCTCCTATACTTGACACTATAAAAGGGCATAAAAAGCTATTTGAATGGATTCAAGAGACTGAAAAAGGTTCTAGATTTCTGAAAAAGAAAGTGATTGAACAACCTATACTTGTGTTACCTGATTTTAACAAAGTTTTTCAAGTAGAGTGTGATGCTAGTGGCTTAGCAATAGGGGTTGTCCCAAGTTAGGAGGGGAAACTAGTTGCTTATTTCAGTGAAAAGTTAAATGATGCTCAAAAAAAGTATTTGACTTATGATCTTTAATTTTATGCATTGGTTCAATATTTGAAGAAGTAGAGGCATTACTTACTTCCCAAGGAGTTTGTAGTTTACACAAATAACCATGCACTTTAGTTTATAAATGTCAGGGTGATCCCACAATACTAGTTTACAATTTTTGGCCAAACTGGACATTGAACTGATTTTTTTTAACTAAATCTTCACTTTCGGGCACCTATAGCTGCTAAACCATGAGAAATTTGAAGATGATGCAAACTAGTGATTTGTGACATTTTGTTTGTAGATTCTAAAAATATATATATTTTTAAATTTTTGAATCAGATTGCATTTCTTTTTTCATCTCCTTCAAAAACTAGTTTTTAGTAGTAAACACCATTTTTAAAGAGTGATGCTCACCGTAAACAACATAACTTTTTTTCAATGAAGGATAAAACCCTAATTTTTTCGAATTTAGCTTTGTAACTATGATATCTAGCTCGTTCATTTGGTTTCATAGTGTTTTATTGAATATATTTTTCTTAATCAAGTTTTGAAGTCAAGCCAATTATAATTTAAGCATAGGTAGACTGTAAACAACAACTTTTTTTGTATGTATCAAAACTTTTTTTTTTTACTGGATCAAGGACATCAATACCTAACCCGAACATATTTTTCAGATTTTTTTTTGATAATCTACTATTTTCCACATGTGCAAAATAGAGAATTTGATTTTTAGTGAAAAGCCTATGTTTAATTAAACTAAAAAATAAAATACATAATAAAACCAAAATATATTCAATGGATAGCGCGTTTCGAGGACTACCATCATCTAGTTGGGTCTATGAAGTTTCCTCCATTTTCATCCTCAACCCGAGCTTTGAAAGGAAATTTTTTGCAAAAATCTGGTAGAAGAGGGGGAGAAGGGAAAAAAAGAGGGTTCTAGCGAACCCCTGTTCGCTAGAAGGCAGGTGGGCAGGGGGCAAGGGGGTAGAAGGAGGGGAGTTTCGCTATAACCTCGTCCCCCCCTTCCAATTAAAAAAGAAAACCCATTAAAGGGGGTTCTAGCAAACCCCAACCCTGCCCCCGCCCCTCTCTAGCAAACCCCCTAATGTGTTTTCCCTCCGAAAATGCATTTTTCTTTCCTCAAACTAATTGTAAACTAGTTTTGTGGGATCACCTGAACAACCAACACAAGCTAAATCAAAGGCATGCAAAGTGGGTGGAGTACCTTCAGAGTTTTAACTTTGTGTTGAAACATAAGAGTGGGCAAGCAAACAAAGTTTTTGATGGACTAAGTAGAAGAAGTCTATTGCTACAGGAGATTCAAGAAAACACTGTTAGGTTTGATAGCTTGAAGGAGTTGTATGGAATTTATGTAGATTTACGAGATGCATATGAAGCTTGCAGCAGTCCTATTAGCAGAGATAGAGGACCATGGACTAATTTTATGTTGCAAGGGGTTATACTATTCAGAGGTAATTAGTTGTGCATTCCTAGAGGGTCAATGAGAGAGAATCTCTTGAAGGAGAAGTATTATGGCAACCTAACATGATATTTTGGGCAAGACAAAACTTACTTGTAGCTGAGTACACAATATTATTAGCCACAAATGTAGGCAAATGTGAAGAGGTATGTGGAGAGGTGTAGAGTATGTCAGCATGCAAAGGGCAGTAGTCACAACATTGGTTTGTACCAACCATTACTTGTGCCAAATAGACCATGGGATTTGGTGAGTATGGATTTTGTTGTAGAATTGCCTAGAACTCAAAGAGGCAATGATTCTATTTTTGTAGTTGTGAATAGGTTTGAAAATGGTTCATTTCATTCCTTGCAAGAAGACTACTGATATAACAAATATAGCCAATTTGTTTTTCAAAGAGGTGGTGAGATTGCATGGTATACCCGAGAGTATAGTATCTGATAGAGACACTAAGTTTTTGGGTCACTTTTGGAGAACGCTTTGGAAGAAGTTGGGTACCCATCTCAACTTTAGCTCAACTTACCATCCTCAAATAGATGGTCAAACAGAAGTAGTTAACATAAGTTTGGAAAATATGTTAGGTGTCTTGTTGGAAACAAACGTAATTGGGATATGACTTTAGCACAAGTTGAGTTTGCATATAATGTTTCTCCAAATAGGAGTACAAGTTTGAGCCCATTCTACATTGTCTATGGTATGCATCCAAGGCATGTATTTGAACTCAAAGATCTTGGTAATTTCGAGAGGAGAAGTGCAAATGGTGAGAATTTTGCCAAAGGTATTCATGACCTTCATGAAGAGGTCAAATTGCAAATTGAGGGCAGGAACCAACAATACAAGCAGTATAAGAAGCACAAAGAAGTACATTTTTAGGTTGGTGATCTCATTTTGGCTCATCTTGGGAAGGAGATATTTTCAAAATGTGAATACAACAACCTAAAAATGAAGAAGATCGGTCCTTGCAAGATTCTCAGAAAGTTTTCCGCCAATGCTTATGAGATAGCTCTTCCTTCCAATATGAATATCTCACCCATCTTTAATGTAGTTGATCTCTATCCCTACAAAGGTGAGGAAACAGGTGGAGTAGTAGACACAAAGCTAATTCCAAGATGGGAACAACAAGTGATCAAATCGAATTCGATCGACATTGAGTGTATCTTGGAGAAATAGTTGCTAAAGAAGACCCGAGGAAAGGAGTGTTTCAAGTACTTGGTGAAATGGAAAGATCATCCTTTAGAGGATTCCACTTGGTTAACAGTTGTTGATATCTCCAAACATGGTCATAGTATTGATGACCTCATGAGCAGGAGCTCATGATTTTCTTTTCTTTCTAAGGGAGCCTGATGCAGGAGCATCGATTTTCAAATTTTGATTTTTGAGCTGGAGGTTCAAATTTTGGTTTGCTTTGGTTTTAAATTTTGATGTGCAAGTTTTGTTTTTGGTATTTTCAGTTTGGAGGTAGATTTTTCCTTGCTTTGGCATTGATCCTTTTTCTATTTCAAAAGCTTTTCTTTGGACATACAAAATATGTTAACATGTTGACTTGGAGACACCACGTGGGGGAAGGCAGATTAAAGATTTGCAAAAATAAAAATGTAACAAAAACCTTCATATGTTCGTGGGATCATAGAAAGAGGCAAAATTAGTTATTAAAATTAAGTTTTCAAAGATCAGCAAGATGCATCGTGGGAGTTAGTTGTTTTTTTGGTCATAGAAAAGGAAAAAATAGTTTCAAATTTCAGTTATGTTTTGAAAACCAATCACAAGAAAATGGAATTGATAGGAAAAGAGGGAGGAGGATTGGCATGGGAAGGCAGATAGAGTAGCTACAGGTGTGGGAAAGAGTGTGGAAGCTGGCGCAGGAAAATTCAGGGATAAATTTTTGGTTTGCAGCTGCCAAACAAAGGCATCGATAGAAAGGAAGAAAACAACAGGCAAAAGACAGATTGTGGCATGAGGAATGGGCATGAACAGGGCACATATGATAGCAGCTATCAGCTGATAAATAAAACTTCATTGTAATTGTTGTGTACATATGTTAATTTTCTGCAAATAGGGACGTGGCAGTTGGATTTAACAATCAAATTTGTTGTGTATACATCCTTACATTGTTGCATAGCCTTGAACTGGAATTGCTTGAATGTTGTCTTTGTTGTGTGAGTTAGTATGATGTTGTGTTTGCTGGATAACTGTGCAAGGAAGAATTGAATTGGTATTTGCCTCCATATCCCATCCATGTGTTTACTTTGTCATTGTTGAAGGAAAGGCAAAGTTTGTCTTTGAATTAACTTTAGATTTTTTTAATTTAATTTCCTGTCATCAATCCCACATAATGTTCTTCTCTAGAGAAACTATCTCCTTAGGACTTCTTGTCTTTAGACCCCATTTTCTCTTTCACAATTTTATGGTTGTCATTATTAGTAGGAAAAGAAAAATGTAACAAAAATTATGAAGGTTGTATTTTTTTGGTTGTTTATTTGTAACAATTATCAAAATGGAATCTAAATATTGTTCATACTTTTAACAATATTAATTAGCATGTGTCTACCAAATGGAAAATTTAATTTCATATACCATAAGTACATCTAAATTTTATTAAAAATACACAACATAAATTACAAGTCCCATATTTCATTAAACAATCACAATCTCATCAATGACAATATGATCAATAACACAATATGATACAAGTACAATAATGAAAACAAGCCAAGTATATCCATGATACAATATTGGCAATGGTCATATCATATCCACTTCCTCATAGCAATAATTATGTGGGGGAAATATGAACCCACCATGGAAGGAAACCCAATCCTCCCCAATCATCAACTTGGCTTGAAGTGGCCAAATATATTGTTCATAGTCTATGTAATAATCTATTATTATATTTTTGTCTTTTTTATCTTACTTAAGTTATAATCCCAATGAAAAGTCAATATACTTGGCATTCACAACACAATGATATCAATACTTTTCTAAACTTCACAAGACACTATAAACAACAAACAAGACTCTAAAAGACATTATAACATGCCAAATCTTCACAACACTTCTCAAGACTATTCACATGACCTTGGAAGGCATATTAAAATAACATAAGAAATCAAAACATGAGTAGAATCACAAAAAACAACGTACAATATAGTTATTAGATTGATCAAGTCCAACAACAAGGCACACCAACATAAACCATGTACTCAATAGTGGATTGAAGAACCACTTAATCCAATCACTAGTAGATCATACAAAATGATACACTAACACTCATATATATTCCCCATCCGTACGGTCAAATTGACACACTCACAACTTGGAAATTGATGTAGGAGAATCCCTTGGCTTTGTAGAAATCTTGCATTATTATGAGGATAGTGGTTGTATGGTCTATTTTTCATTTTTTTTTTGTGATTTTGTTGTTACCAATCTACGACAAAGGAAATTAGTGCATTTTACTGTAGTTTGAAATTGGTTTTCATGGTTTTGAGCATAATTTGATTTATTGCTGAGGAATGATATTTTAACATCTAAGGTGAGTGTCTATGGGTAGATAGTTGTGCATAGTTGTGATTTTTTCTTTATGTAGTAGGTTATTTAGAGTTTGCGCTAATAGAGGAATATTTGTATTCATTTAAACATTGAGGATCTATGTGGTGTATCACATGGAGGATTTCTACAATTTTGCCATTTGAATTCTAAGCTTGTTGGTTTTGGCCGATGACACATTACGTGTGGTATTAGGCTTTATGTCATCTTGTAGTTGACATAGATCATTGGAAAATATTGTGGATACTATATAAGTGGGTTTTGGATTAAAATAAGAAAAGTGAAGAGCTAAGGAAATACACATAGAGGTAGAATAGAAGTAGAGTGAGATTGTGAGGTCCAAGATGGAGATCGAGTAGAGAATAAGGTGTGTGATGTGGAGTATAATTTTGGGAGAATAATAATGTAACAAAGTGGAGGTCATTAGATTAGTGTGTAATTATGTGGTTATATTATAGTGGAATTTGTGTTTGAATTATTAAGTGTAATGAAATGGTTGTGGCATAGAATATAAGAAGGTCTGTTGTGATGAATTGAGAAGATGTAATCTTGGTGATAATCATGCAAGCTTAAATAAATAATAGTTTATTATTTTCTATGATATCTTTGTGTTATGTATGTATTTTGATGTTAGGCTACATTTATGGATAGCCCTTAATTGGTCCCTCCGAATGTGACTACATAAAAAATACACAAATCAATATCCCAATAAAAACCACACCAAACTAGATGCAATGAATGCTAGAAAACTATTTATCCCTTTGTAGAGCACCCTTATTCGTTTGGATAGAACCCTATCTTTTCAGGTGGAAACTATGGAATAAACCTTCCATGAAATAATATCACATTAGATAGAAACCATATCTTTTGCAAGTTGTAAAATGAATCCTCTAATAAATTATATTTTTGCTTGTAAAATATGCAATTGTTTGAGGTTATTGGGAGGAGGAATTTCCATGATGGCTTTGATTTTATTTGGATCAAATTTAGTGCATGTTCTAGAAATGGTAAATCCAAACAGTTTGCTTGATGTGACACCAAAGACACACTTCTTAGGATTCAAATAAACTTTGTACTATCCTAGTCTTTCAAAATATTTTGTAGAATGACATGATGTTCTACTCTATTTTTTGATTAATCCAATATATCATCCACATAATCCTTGACAATATCATGGAAGATGACAATAATGGAAGATGATAGTCATGGCTCTTTGGTAGTGTAATGGGTTGAATTTGCACCCCTTGCAAATTACCCATTTACACCTCTTGTCTTAGAAAAATCAAACCTGATGATGCTATTCCACGTCCTCTATCCACTCTCCATCCATTTGGCAGTTGTCTGTAGTGTTGGTGGGGGGATTTTTGTCGAGGATGCTAGCGTAGCATGTAGACGTCTACACGCTACGCTACCGTCTTGACATGATTCTTGCCTCTGGATTCTGTAAAGACATTACACTTCTCAATTGGTGACAAAGCATAATGCCTCTACCCCTTCGACCAACCTTGAACGACTATTTTGATTCCCATTTCACCTTCAAAACACTATCTCATTCATTCAATTTAGCTTCTACACACTCATTCGATCTTCTTCACATTTCTTCACACTTCTTGATCTTCTTGAGAATTCTACACACTTCATTCACAATATTTTCACCATTTTTGAAGCTCCAAGTTGACATTCTGCTAGTTTTACTCCTCTCATTGTCGTGGCAACATTAGCATTCACAAGCTTGCGAGCTCACATCTTCCTTCATGTGCCTTGAGAGCATCTTGTTGGGAAGGTGATATCCATTCATTTAGCGTCGTTGTATTATTTTCGTAGCATATCGTTGTTAGCATAACACATAGTACTTCTACTTCAATATATTTCTTTATCGTACTTTCTCTATCATTGCTATTTTGGTTGTCCGTGGAGGTGGGAACACCGAAATGGGGGTTTGACTGCAACAAGCCCTGAAATAGCCCCAACATTTTTCCTCATTATGTTTTGTGTAGGTATTTCGTTCATGAGGAGCTTGCGGGAGGCTAGACTGATCGTAAGTTGGATTTCGACCAGCCTTGCTCATCATTTTGTTCATAATTAGTCTATTTACCAAGTTAAAGTATTCTTCTTGTTGTTTCAGTAGTTTAGTTATTTTATGTTTTTTGTTATCAAACTGTACTTGTTGGGTTGTTAGTAAGTTCCTCTAAGTTCCTATACTATATGTTCTTTGTCCGTACAGATGCCAGCGCCCGACTGGGACGCCAGTGCGCCATGCTATTGTTCGTCTTCTACATTGAAGTCCTTTGGCAGAGAGTTGCCTAAGTTACAGTCTAGATCCCAGAAACTCGCTCACCTGACTTCCTAAACTCTTGGGTTGACAAAAGGAGAGAGGTAGATCAATTTCCATTTCCTTTCACCCTCTTAAAACATCAAACCTATCTTAGACAATCCCTTAGCATGAGGTCGATCAAGGAAGTTGATTGTTCTAGACCCTCATGTGACCTGGGGTCCTGAGCAGTCAGTCCCCCTCCTCTACATTTTGGTGAACCCGACTTGAACTGTTCTGGTTCCATTTTGTAGTGTTGAAGGAGTCTTCTCTCGTGTTATATGTGTGTTGTAGGTGTGTGCGTTGTGGGATTCATAGCCTTGCAACCCAACCTACAACCCCTAGCGACATAGCTAAGATGAGTCCCTAAACATTGTGAAGTGAAACCTTGAATAGTTCACTATCTAATTGTGAAACCCTTGGGGGCTTCTGTGAAAGTCCTTTCTAGTGTACGTAGATATGGATTCCTTCATGCATCTTCCCATCCCATCCGTGTAACCTACAAGTGGGTCTCCTACTATAACATTTAACTTGCAGGATTTTTCGATCAATGCTAATAGAGAATCCTCTCCTTTGTACATTCTCGCTCGTATAAATGAGAACACTGTAACAAGCATTCTTGTTGACCCTACATGTCGGGTTAATGTTATCACAAAGGAAATCATGTTAATAAATTTTTTGCATAAGGATGGATACGATGAGTCTAAAAGCACTATACATACGCATGATGGGATTTCCATTCCTCCCATCAATTCTATCACCCTGTCAATCCTGGTTGGGCCTAGGACTGTGAATTCCCTCTTTGATATTATCCCGGGGTTTGACTTGTTCAGAGTGAAGCTAGGCATTCTTTGGCTAGTTTCCATGAATGCGGTCCCCTCGGTGATCCACAAATGCTTGAAGTTCTTTCATGAGGGTTTTGTGCATGTAGTCCATGACACCAGTTAAAAACCAATGGTGGCGCGTGGAGGCTACTCACTCGATCACTTTTGGCCTGCCCCTATTGGTTTCGCTCCCTCCTAGGATGCACTTGTTGTATCACACTTATGTAAAGTACAAGAATGGGGGCATAGCGCCAAAAGTGACCTATCCTCCTTCTTCCTATGCTATTTCAGTTAAGGCTTCCATGATAGTGCAACATAAGGCTGCCTCTACCACTCAAAAAAAGGAGGAGAATTCTTCCCAGGAGCCTTCTTCTTCTTCCTTTGCAGTTCCACTTGCCTTTACCTCTCGCCCTGTTGCGACACCTTTGAATTATACCCCTATGCGTCTCATGGGGAGTCTAATGGTGCCTGCTTGGTAGAAGGCCAAGCATCAGGTGTTCGACCTTCCTCTCTTTCCCACGGTGCCTGGGCCCATCTTGTATGGTAAGGGAAAGGGTCCCCGTGGAGTCGCCCCTACATTTCGGCCTCTGCGACCTCCTATTGTTCCTACCCCCAAGGTAGAAAATGGGAAGAGGTCCACTGCTGAGGTGCTTGAGTCTGCTTCTCTGCTTGTTGCCTCTGCTCCTGCATCTCTTCCTCCTGTTCCTGTCCAGGAGTCATTCCCTCTGCCAGAAATGGTTGTGATGGACAATCCGATGACTGAACAGGAGCCTTCTGCTCCTCAAGTTGCAACCTCTAGCTCTTGGAGTTGAAGAAACTTCCTTCCACTCCTCCTCAAGTTGCAACCTCTAGCTCTCGAAGCTGAAGAAACTAACTTTCATGTGAGCGTAAGCGTCGAAGGAAGGATCTGGCCACTGAGTAGGATACCTTGCAGAAGGAGGAAGGGGAGCCAACAACTCCTGTTTCAGTGTCCGCCCCTTCTGCTTCAATTCCCACTGCCTTGATCTTGCTTCCAGCTCCCCCTGCGAGTGTAGATGACCCTCACCCTAAAATGGTGCAAGTGTTCATTGCTCCTTCGATTGAGCCTCCTCTTCTGATGTCCCTTCCGGACATCCACCTTTCCCCAAGCCTGTGGATATCCCGAATACCTCGGTGGTGTCCGTTGTGGTGTTCTCTGCTTCTTCCTCGCCTTCTGCTTCATATGTGGGGGTCTCACATCCTCCAATGAAGTGCAAGTTGGAGGACGAACCTGCTTCTAATGGGGATCAAAAGAAGGGTTTCCTTGTTTGGAAGTTGGTTTTGTGTTGACTTATGCTATCCTAGTGACAGGAAACACCGATGTCCTCGGAGTTTGTCATTGCCCCCGAGTCTTTCAGTGAGGTTAGCAGTGGATATGAGGCACCTCCCTCATCACTTGCTCAGTTGACGCATGGCACTCCTATCAAGTGCATGTTCAAATCAGTGGACGATATCCTAGCTCTGTTGGAAATTTTTACAAAATCAATGACATTCACCTCACAAGAGTTGAGCGAAGAAGACCTCGAGGGGCCTTCTTCCTTGGCTCTTGTCGTAGGAGAGTCAGAGGGTTCTCCCCTTGCTATCCCGCCCTTGCAGGATCGTCTTCCTTCCCTTTATAATGATCTAGATTGAGAGAACGATGATCTCTTGGTTGATGAGGACTAGGAGGGCACCTCTTATTTACCTGTAGATTTGATTTGTGTGTGTGTTGTGTTTCCCCCCGTTCTTGTTTTACACATTCTTGGAGGACCCTTGTCACCCTCGTAGGTGCTTGGATACATAAGTCTTTTGTGTCGTAAACTTCTTCTATTTGTTGTGCCTTGATTTTCAAAAATTGGGGACGATGCAAAGTGTTGGGGGCATTTAGGCCTCCCTTCCATGTTGACCCATTTTTTTATTTTCATTTTTCTTTCACGTAACTTTCTTCACATGGTCTGATATAGTAGGGGGTTGATGAAAATTCATATATATTATTATATTATATTTATCTATTTTATATTTATGAGCAACTCTGACCCCGAAATATCAGACCCCCCTGTCTCTGTTTGTCCTTTCTTTTCATCTTTTTTGTGCTTGCTTTGTGATGTTGTGGTGCTTATGTGTTGTCCCTTGTGTGCATAACAACATTACCACGATTACATCTTGTCATGTTCCGCAGACCACAACATCACTTTCATTCTTTCGTTTCTCTCCTTAGGATGTTGTGTGCCTTTGAGTTTAACACACACCATCCTAAGGGGGGCTATCATACTGCACTTCGATTTTCAAAAGGTGTATTCGGTAGCCAACGAATCCCTACTTGAAAATCTCTTATTTTTCAAAACTACATTCTTCAACATGGACCCCTAGTGGAATTTTACTTTCATCATGAATTTGTAAGATATAATCTAAAAACTTTCCTTTGAAAAGGGAGCACTTTTTCTGATGAAGAAGTCTAAAAACTTGCCCTTGCGAGGGAGTATTCTTTCTTTCAAATTCCTTGATGAAATATATCTTTCAAAAGGATTCCTTGATGCTAGAATCATTCATGAAAAATGTTATCGCTTTTCAAACAGAGCGTCCCTTGGGTGGACCCCTTTTCTTTTGAAGGGTTCTCAAGGGACCCCTTTGAAAGCTTCTCCTTTAGTTGTTGACTGTCAGCATGACTGTCTGTCTGTTTGTGTGGCTTTTTTCTATCTAACATGTTTTGTCTGCGGATTAACATGTTGCTTTGCAGGAGCACCTGTGAAGCTGCTTTTCAATCAACCTTACAGGACTGAGCCCCTATAAGGGCCCATCAAACTCTGTGGAGCCTCTCACATGTGGCCTCCATCAGGACCGAGCACCTAGGGCGCCTCCTTTGCAAGTTTGACCTGTAAAGCGCTTTCATCCTACATGATCTCTTTGTTTGAATTTGCAGGACTGAGCACCTACAGAGCCTTTTGTTCACCTTTCCATAAGTCTGCGGACCTGCTGCACATTTGTTCAAATCTCCTCAGGACCGAGTACCCGTGGAGCCATCTCCTCTTCTTGTGCTTTTAGATGTGTCAGATTACAGTCTGCTTCCTCGATGATTCAGGTAGACTTTCTTTAAACTCTTCAAATCTACTTTACCTCGTATTTGGTAGCACATATGCTCGCTAAAGTGGGGGGAAAATGTAATAGGGTGAATTTGTACTCTTTACAAATTCCCCATTTACATGTCTTACCTTAGAAAAATCAAACCCGATGATGCTATTCCACGTCCTTCATCCGCTCTCCATCCATTTGGCAATTGTTTGTAGTGTTGGTGGGGGAATTTCTGTCAGGGATGCTAGCGTGGCACACAGACGTCTATGCAGCGCACTGCCATCCTGACAGGATTCCCGCCTTTGGAACCTGCAGAGGCATTATAGTTCTCCATTGGTGACGAAGCATAATGCCTCTACCCCTTCAACCGACCTTGAACGACTCTTTTAGCTCTCGTTTCACCATCAAAACACTATCTCATTCATTCAATTCAACTTCTACACACTCATTCGATCTTCTTCACATTTCTTCACACTTCTTGATCTTCTTGAGCATTCTACACACTTCATTCATAGCATTTTCACCATTTTTGAAGCTCCAAGTTGACATTCTATTGGTTTTACTCCTCTCATTGTTGCGGCAACGTTAGCATTCACAAGCTTGCAAGCTCACATCTTCCTTCGCGTTCCTTGAGAGCATCTTGTTGGGAAGGTGATATCCATTCATTTAGCATAATTGTATTGTTTTCGTAACATATTGTTGTTATCATAGCACATAGTGCTTCTACTTCAATATCTTTCTTTGTCGTACTTTCTATATCATTGCTATTATGGTTGTCTATGGAGGTGGGAACACCAAAATGGGGGTTTGACTATGGCAAGCCCCAAAATAGCCCCAACATTTTTCCTCGTTCTATTGTGTGTAGTTATTTCATTCATGTGGAGCTTGCGGGAGGCTGGACCGATCGAAAGTTGGATTTCTGCCACCTTTGCTCGTCATTTTATTCATAATCAATTTATCTATCAAGTTAAAGTATTGTTCTTATTGTTTTGGTAGTTTAGTTATTTTCTATTTTTTGTTATCAAACTGTGCTTGTCGGGTTGTTAGTAGGTTCCTCTAGGTTGCTAGACTGTACTTTATGTTCTTTGTTTGTACGGACACTAGCGCCCAACTGGGATGCCAACACGTCGTGTTGTCGTCTGTCTTCTACGTTGGAGTCCTTTGGATGAGAGTTGCCTAAGTTACAATCTAGATCCCAGATTCACGCTCGCCTAACTTCCCAAACTCTCGAATTGACAGAAGGAGAGAGGTAGATCAATCACCCTTCCTTTTCACTCTCTTAAAACATCAAACCTATCTTAGACAATCCCTTAGCGTGAGGTAGATTAGGGTAGCTGATTGTTCTAGACCCTCCCGTGACCTACGGTCCTGAGCAATCGGTCCCCCTCCTCTACAGATACTATCAGAGGAATTGGTTATGATGTCAAATGAAGTTTCCTTAGAAATCATGGAAGCATCATTAAGATCCTTGGATTTATCATCAAGAGACATGTATCCTAAGCATCCTTGATTTGCACAAAACTATATAGTTTCCAAAATCCCTTGTTCATAAAGGCCTAGCCCCTTGCCTTTATAGTTAATGACTTGACATATCCTACTTACCCTAGGGTATTCATTACTTTAAAAGCAAGATGCCAAACCATCACTATGTAGCCAAGAGTCATTTGAGATTTCAATCTTCTCATCTACAAGATAGCTCGATTTGATGAAAGAAGTACCAAATTGATGAGATAACTAAGTTGTTTTCTTGTTCACGATGACTTGTCATGAATTTTAGGTGAGAGGGGAAGTTTACCCACATGGAAATTGTCTTGGATTTCATACTCTATGCTACCTTTGTTGATGATCTTGAAGAGAGACTTAGAAGGTGAGTTTTTGGATGTGGATGGAAGGTCATTTAGATGATGAAGATCTTTTGGAGTCGAGAGTTGTGGATTTGTCTATTTTAGACACTTTTAGTAAAGGACAATGATTGATTTTATAATCACTCTTTCAACATTTTAGAATATTGGAAAGATTGAGGATCACTAGGGATAGTTAATTTGATACCTACATGGGGAAATCTAATGTATTGGTGGAAGGTGGAGGGGACGACATGCATGGCATGAATCCATGGTCTACCAAGAAGGATGTTGTTGGGAAGGTCAAGATCAATTACATGTAGCAAGTTTTGTTGTATGATAGGCCCAACCATGATAGGAAGATGTATAATACCTTTTGATTCTCTTTCTACATTATCATATGCTTTAATGGTGATGGTATTTTGGTCCAATACTACTTCAATGTAATCAAGATGTTTGATTAATGTTAGCATGCAAATATTTAGGCTCAATCCATTGCCAACAAGGAACCATTTCACTTTATGTTTGGTAATAATGGCTTTGGTGTACAAAGGGAGATTACGGGATTGACTAATAGGAGGCATGTTATTTTGGTTAAAGGTAAGTTGATGGATTGAAGACAAGTGCTTTATGAGAGCTTGGAATCGAGATAGTTGGTATTGTTACAGACTCGTGACTCTTGAAGGACTTTGTATAAGATACCCATATGAACAAGGGATGTTTTGAGAAGATCCATGATAGAGATGTGGGAAGGAGTTTTCTTAAGCTATTCAACAAGGTTTTATTATTTTTGAAAAGTAGGCAAGGGAGGCCCTTGGATAGTGATGTTTACACCTAGTTGTGACAACACAATCTAAGGATTTGATTTTGATGGTTGCAACATGGTTGTTTAAATGTGCAATATGCCCAATAGTGGCTTTATAAGAATATGATGCTTTATTATGGTTGACATGATTGGTATGGATAGACATTTTTAATTATGTTTTGAAAGGGATCTTGATATATCACCAACTATTTATTCTTTGATATGGATGCGCTTCCTTCAATTTTGATATCATCTCTATCAATTAAATACTGTATATAATTTTTTAGCTTCATGCATCCATTTGTTGAACTCCCTTGGAATTTGTGAAATTCACAATAATTTTTTTCAATATACCATTTGGTTTTTGACATATTTTCATCAAAGGGCTTGGTTTGTGAATATGCAATTCCATGATTAATGATATTCTTATTTTTATCAAATAATTTTGGTTTGTCCAATTGTACTTGATTTTGGGTGTCCTTAGTAAATATTTTGACAAGCCCCTTGGTGATGAGGGGTTTTTCAATTTGAACTCCTTTTCTATGAGGTCGCCAAATATATTTACATAATGCACAAGTAGTGAAATGATATTTTTTTATTTAGCTTGGCAATAAAAATCCTAGCCAATTGTTTCTCAAGGATTGGCCAAGGGAATTTGCAAGCAAAATTTTTCCATCTTTGAAGGAATGAGGATAAGCTTTCTTCATTCCTTTATTTAGTGTGACATTAATCCATCATTATTAGTTCATGTTCCATGTTGTATAAGAAGGATCTTACAAATCTTTCTACGATGCTGGGGAATGTCATTATAGATCCCTTAAGAAGATATAAACATCATTCTAAAGCTTGAATTCCCAAGCTTTGAGGGAGCAATTAGATCAAATAGTTGTCACTATAGGCTACTTCTAAGAATGTCATGAAAAGGTCTTTCATGTGTTCTTTTGAATCACCTTTTCCTTTGTACTTGTCAAATTTAGGTGGTTTGAAATAAGGAGGGAAATGGTTTTGTAGCCAAGCTCTATCAATAGAATGAATCCCACTTATAACCCTTTAAGAGTGTGCTTCATGGCTTGCCACTCCTAGGCAAATGATGAACCTTGGTGTGGTGGTGATGGTAATATAAATTTTGGTTGTTGACTCTACATAGGTTTGGATGATGACGGGCCAACTTGTGAGGTTAAGTTTGCTAATTGTTCACTTAAGAGTTACAATTATGTTATGTTGTTTCTTTTTGTCTATTTTTTCTAATCCTAGTTTTTGTCTCTTTGTTCCTATCACCCCTATATAGGTATCCTGCATGGTTATTTTGGTTTGTATATCATTATGGCAAAAGGGTATTTTAAAAAAATCTTATAAACTACTATAAATAGATTTGTCTTTATCCATTTATCTTCTTATTTATTTAATTCTACCATTATCTTTTATTTTAATCTTCAGAATATTCAAATGCACACATTATAATTAATTTCTAATTTAATTTAGTTTAAAGAGTTAGCATATATTATTTTATGAATTCGGATTAGGTTTTTGCCATTTCATAATCCAATCTTAATCCAACCACCCCCACCAATTTGTAATTCATACATCATAAACTCCAATATATCTTTAGTAGTATCTATAAGTTATATGATAAAACTTGCCCAATAGAATAATAAATAACCCAATTAAATATTCTATTATATATTTAAACACGTTCATATTTTAAATAGGAAGCAGCACCAATCTGCTCAGACATATCATGAAATATATGTAAGAAACACTTCAAAAATACTCGAGTTACAACTGATGAAAAAAGAAAACAGTTCGTACAGAAGCGCTCACTTGAAATCGTCTGCTTCTCTAAGCAGCTAGCAAGTGCTTACACAGTTTGGCCCCTGTCCATCCTGGTACTAAGCATAAATTTCTGATGCTCGAAACTCCAGATGCTCTTGCTTGGTAGAATTTTTGTGGTTGTTTCCTACGTTCCAATAGCAACTCCTCATACAATAGAATCATAGACAGACCATTTGACAACTGACTTACAGATCTTGCAAGCTTGATTTTCTCTCATGTTCTGTTCTGTATAGATAATTCATTTTCGGAAACAACTATCTAGAACCAAGTATCTAGCAAATCCTTGTAGAACAGCTAGACCATTTGATTAATGTAACAAATGCTATACTCAATCATTGATCTTTCTTTTTAAAAGTTAGAATATTTTTATGATGCAGTCCAGTTTACAACATGCAATAAACAGGTCTACATCAAGTCCTCCACAAATCTTACCAAGTCCACTGTGCCGTACATACATTTACAAATACCTCTTGTCAATCCAGTATGCAAATCAATATGTGATCTACCTTGAACAACAAAATCCTTTCAGAATAAACAAGCAGTGCTTCAGTTCAACATTTGAAACAGGATAACCAGTCTATATCATTAGGCAGCTATATCCAGTCCTCTACACATCTTGCCAAGTCGAGTGCGTTGTGCATATATATGCAACCACCTCACCTCAATCCAGGTTGTTTTATGACTATAAATCGATAAAGTCCTATAGCTAACCTTATAGTATAAACTGACCTTATGCAATTTCAAATTAAGGCCTTTGAAAAGCATGATCAAACCAAAACCACTCCAATTCTTTTTAGTTTTAACCATACCGACTCCAACAAAGTGCTAAGGACACTTGCATATAAATTTTGACCGGTTGAACATTCATTCTAGACAGCAGTGCAGCAGATCGAACAAGCTCCATATTCACCTTACACGAGTTCTCTTAAGCTTCTAGAAGTCTCTGGATGACAAATGATGGTTTAGCTACATAATTCATACAAATATGGAGCTATATAATTTTGGATGGGTTCCATGGGAATGTGATACCAATAATACGCCAATTTGTATCTTCCAACACCAAAATAAAATATGTATGACCCCTTCTTATTATATTGAAATATACATCACTGGTAGGATTTAAGCATTAGCTAATTCTTCTTCAAGCAATTCTATTGCTAAATCATCAGTGTAACCCTTTTTTGATTTAGTGTTTTTCCTTTTACTTGAATCATTTGAATTTACTTTAGATTTCTCACTAATTACTTTAGCTACTGTCTTAGACAGTAAAAATCCTGGCCTTTCCAATGAGGTGGCCCTATCAAGGACCAACGGTTCCCGCACTGTAAAATCTACTCCATCATATGTCCATACACTCAAACTTGCATCACCTTTAAGGCCCAAAGAAAACCAACCAACTCCGGCGACAGCTACATCTACAGAATTTTCATCCCATCTATTTCCTGACACTTGTATTTGAGTTTGCTTCCATTCACCAAGTTCCCGTACTCTTTCTTCTCCAATAGGAGGCTGCACAACCAAAAGTCTGAACTTTAAACAACAATGATGGGCAAACATGACAATAGTATGCTGTCATTGACATGCAAGAAAGATTTAATAGCAATATAAATGAGACATAAGATTTGCAATGCACAAAAATTAAAAATATGATGTTAGAAAGAAATAGAAGATAATTAATTTTGAAATCATTACAGGCATTGACAACAGTTTCTCCCCAAAAAGGAAGAAAGATGTTGATTCCCCACTTGTTGTATTCAAAAGTGTGCCAATCAGCTAAAAAATAAAAAATGAAGCTAATGAATTACTCCTGACATCTGTACTGTATCATGCAGCTAGACCAATGTTCCAACAAAACGAAGAATAAAATAAAACCAACTAGCCAAACCACCTTCTAAAGTATTACTACCCATAAAAATAAATTTTCTAAATGAAAAGTCATTTGAACAGGAAATGTGTGATATACCTGCAATCTAACTCCAAACTGTTTTTCTTTTATCTCATTTGCAGTCTCTACTTTACCCAAATGCATGGATACATGAACTGAAGCCCAAACGGTTACATAGATTGTTTCCACTGAAGCTTGATCTACATCAAGTCTCATCAATCCTCCCACATGTACAGCTTGACCCACCTGCAATACGAAATATTAAGTGTAAAAGCAGTTTTTAAGAATCATAGTTGAATAATTACAGCACTTCTAGTCAAAACATTCTTTCTTATCAGTTCCAAAGACTCTGCTTATTGTGGTTGGTCAACAGCATATTGGTATAATACTTTATGGATTTAGCAAAAATCACTTATAATTGGTTCAACTTGCCATAAATTTGTATATGAGGAAGAAAACAAAAGTATGTTCACTAGAGATTCAAATCTTATCAGGGTTGTTTTGAGTATATTATTCCATGGATTTAATTGTGTCTATTGTGCTCTTAGGTAAGAGTCTAGTGGTAGTCAGAGAATGAATGGAAATGATGATTGAGATTCAAAACTTGACAACTAAGTCATCAGTCCTGGTATGAGGAGGGGTATGTGTCCAGGGTTCAAACACAACAATTTTTTTTTGGGTACAGCTACAGGTACAGGCTCAGTTCTATATATAGATATAATTTTAAAATTATAAAATATAAAAACAGTGATACTCATAATTGCCAATGTAAAAATATTTAAATACCTCATAATTTGCAAAAAAAAGAAAAGTCGTAAATTCATAATACAATGATTTCTCAAATGTCAATATAGAATGAAAATTGCAATCAATATTCAATAATCTTCATATTGCTCTTCATCAAAAGCATCAAAATCAACATTTGGTTCAATTCAAGGTTGCTGGGAGACTGGTACTGGTACTGGTACCGGTACGGCTTTTTTTGAAAATAGGAGACAGTGGTACTCAGAGACGCCATCATTTTTAATATTAAAAAAAATTAAAAAATTAATAATTTATAGAAAAACTCCAATACAAATAAAGGATACAATATATTGCATGACAATAATATATTGGGAGACGTCATTTTTGCCATTGGGAGATAGCGGGAGACTTCAGGAAACCTCCGCTTGCATCTCAGCAGCTTGGAGGCGTTCTTGGAGACGTCTCTAGTACCAGAGACGCATACCAGCCTCCGAGATGCATCTTAGGGTGCAGGAGACGTGTCTCCCGGCAACAATGGTTCAATTTTATTTGAACCACAATGAGTTGCAGTGCCACTTCCACAAGCCATGTCATATATAAAAGCTACCTCATCTAAAGAGATATTTGACAAGTTGTGCAACAATATCATCTAAGTCAGCACACTCAAGAGTTAGATCCCAATTCCTCATCACCCCCTCCTTGTAATCAAGTTTCTTATGTGACAAGAGATCCCAATAACTAATGGGGGTCAAATTCATTTTGGTTTGTAGGCTTGTAGCTTTGATTTTAATTTCAAAATTATAAGTCGAATTAGGATTTCATCTTGTGTATCCTTTGCTTCTACACTTTGTGTGACCTGAAATAAAATAAAAATAAAAAATGAAATCCTTGTTTAGCCATTTAAATATTTAATTTTACAATTGTCAATTTATGGTAGCAGTACTTACATTTTTTAATTTATTTTTGTAAATTAAACATAAATATTTGATTAAATTTTAAAATCAATCATAAAATTTAATTGTCAAATTTCGATTTTAACTTTTGTGTGTCCTCTGCTTCTGGACTTTGTGCAACCTGAAGTAAGAAAAACAAAACTGAAATGTTAAGAACAAGGATTCCTATTTTTGTATCCTTTGCTTCTACATTTTGTGCAACTTGAAGTAAGAAAAACAAAAAGAAAATGTTTTTGTCTTAATCCCTTGCATTATGCGACGTTTGAATTTTAATTTTTATATTATAACCTTATAAATTTTATTATCGTTTCTTGCAGTGTCACTATGAGTATGAGTTCTCATAGCATGAGTGAGGATGAAGGTAAGCCTTAAGAGGTTAAAGTTACAGTTGGAACTGAATCTAATTATGCACCTAATGATCCAGGTACAAAAGCAAAGAGGGGTGAAGCAACTAATTCTATTAAAAGCGCAAATATTAGTTGCCCTTCCAAAATGCTACAAAAATATGCTAAGGATCCATTCGACTCTAAGTCCCCTTTAAGACAATTTGCAACTAAGTTACAAGCAAAGCCTGAGACATCTAGGGCTACTAAGTTGTGGAAATGCCACTTTTGTAAACTTGAATTTCAAGACAGCATTACCAAAGTTAATGTCCACCTCCTTCATATCCGAAACAAAGGTGTAAATGTATGTGCCAAGTATAATTGTTGACCTCAAAAAGGTTCTCCTATCCCTTGATTTGGTTTATTAGGGTTGTACCCACCTTGGTGGTTTTTTTGGGACTTTAATTCTGATAATAATTCTTTCATAAACCTATCTAAACCCTCATTTAAGGATTTTACAAATGGGTCAAACAATTTATCCTTAATGAAATGTATTGTTGTTATCCTTATGAAATGTATAAAGGCAAACTGTACCATTGTGAGAAAATTGCTAGTGCACAAGTTGAAAATTAGGCCATACATTTCAAACAAGCTGTACTATTTCTTTTGGGGGCAACTTAATGCTGTCGTCCTCTATTATTTGCTAGTTGCAGCTCTAGGAATGATTGTCAATTGTGAATGGTAATCGCTACAAGTATTTATCTAATTTTTGGAGTGTGAAGGGTCATACAGCTGATCCCAGACATGCCATATCATTCACTATTCTCAATCACAGCCTTTGATATCACTTTTTTGAATTTTTCCAGCTTGCACCATTAATTCAGATCTTTCCATACAGTTTAGAAGACAGTGCAGCAGGTTTTGGGGTCCATATCAGCCTTTTTGAGGGCTCTATCATCTTTCAGACGAGACCATACAGGTTCCTAGCAGGCCGTACTTATCCCTGTTGGCTGTAATTCTTCATTTCAAGCCATACCTATGACATACAGTAGTTTTTCTTTGGCCACAGTTGGTTTTCAATTCACTTTCAAGGTATCAATTTATTTCATTTTCCAATTTTTCCATGCAATGTTTCAATTATTTGGAATTTGCAAAATAGTCATTTGAACCACAATTTATTTTCAAGAAACTGACATTCTAATATTTGGAAGATTTACTGCCAGAAGTTTGATTATTATTGTTAAAGATCCAGGACAGTTCACTGTCAGATTCATGCTACCATTATAAGTTGATCCCGATCGATTTAACAGTTAGATCCATTTTATTTTCATTACATTGTCCACCAATTTGGCATGTACTAGAATCGAGTTATATAGTCTATCATTTAGTATTGATACATTTCCACCTATAATCTGCTAGTTTGGCATGATCGGAATTTGCGTATCATTTCAGAATTGATCAATTCTGTTAGTTTGATATCATTGTTTTTTGAATGGCTTGCTGGCAATATTTTGCTAGTTATTTTCACAGTACTCATTTTAATCTTCATATGCTCTCACCTTGCCCACATTGGAAACTTGGTGATCAGAAGCGTTAAGATTTGAGTTGATTGTAAAAAAATTTGGTAGATTTAAGCTAACTGTCATGCCAAGGATATTACAATTTTCAATGCAATACATTCTTAGTTCATGATCTATGTCTCAACACGTCTCTATCTCAATGAACAACTAATCATTTAATATAAATACAAGGTTTACCATCTGTAATGAAATGAACACACAACCATTCTCTCTCTTGTAAGATTATCAATCAATAATTGTTATTAAGATGAAGAACCCCAAGTTACTATATTAAGATTAAGATTAAGATTAACAATTACAACTCCTATGTAGCAATAAAAACATAAAAACCTTAAAAATAAGTCATGCATACACTGAAATTCTACAACAGTTCTTGTGGCCTGTCCCTCATGGTTCAGATGGTATAGTAAAAAGGAGAAAGTCAGGCAACTATGTATTCAAAAAGACCCCCCTTCAACACTATTAGTTGAGAATGTTAGATTTATTATGATCAGATATAAAACTCAGATTTTAATGCAAAATCAAACACATAAACACAGCATATACCCTGGGAAAACCCTCCACTTGAGGGAGAAAAACCCAGCAACAAAGATCTCTCTTATATATATAAATAATGGCAACAATTCTCTTTACAATGAGGACCAATCACAAGGCCAATATCCAGCACCAACTCTAGATGCAATGACAGATTATAATCTGCTCTTCCTTGATATTGAAATCTGCACTTAGAGAACCTTCGATCTGCTCTTGATGAAATTCGCACTTGAAGGAATGAATGAATCAAACTTGCTTGATGATAAATGGATGGAAATGAACTTGTATATATACAATGTGTGGGAGAGGTCACACCTCTTCAAGAACAAGGTCGGCCACAATATGAAAAATATAATTACAAATAAATGGTGCGAATTACAAGGAAGGTTGGCCCAATTAAAAAATAATATTGTTGCCAAGTGAAGCGCCTCTTCACTTTGATTAACTCAATAAATGAATAGCCGTTAGGCTATATGAATTTATTGTTCACAATAAGGTGGAAGTATGTAGCCCGTACCTACAACATCAACACTCCCTCTTAGCTAGGGAGGAATACTTCCGATACACAATGTCATGGACTCTCTCAACATGACACCCACAATGGCTACACCCATATGTGGGGAGGAACATATCACCTCAACGTGATATCAACCACCATGGCTACTCCCATGTATGGCATATGTGCACAAGTGCCCATCACGGAATCACTCAATGTGATGTCGTCACCTCATCGTGACGTTCACCATGGCTACTCCCAGAGGGTGAATAAACACAAGTACAAGAAAACCATCACAGACTCTCTCACGTGATGTTGTCATGGAGTCACTCAACATGACATCCACCATGGCTACTCCCAGAGGGTGGATCAAGGGCTTTCACCTCAAGTTTCTCTCACAAAGAAAAATGCATTAACAAGGGCTTGCACCTCAAATCTCTCTCACAGAGAGAAATGCATTAAAGCAAATCACAGAAGATCACTAAAGCTGAGTCTCCCTCTCAGCTAGGGCTTCATTCTCCACAACTCCAAGCTTGTCTCGAAAGTACACAAACTTTACTCTGGAGAGAGGCTTGGTGAGAATGTCTGTCGTCTGCTCATCAGTGCTAATGTACTTCAACTGGATAGCTTTCCTCAATACCATATCTTGAATATAGTGGTATTTGATCTCAACATGTTTGGTTCTGTCATGAAACACGGGATTGACAAAAAGCTTCACACAGCTTTGATTATCACAATGAATGACAGTTGGCTCCAATGATTGTCCAAACAATCCTGCAAGGAGCTTCCGAAGCCACACTGCTTCTTGAGCTGCCACACAAGCTGCAATATACTCGGCCTCTGCGGTGCTCAGTGCCACTGAAGATTGCTTCCTGCTACACGAGGAGATCATTGCAGACCCCAAACTGAAACAACATCTAGAGGTGCTCTTCCGATCAGCAACACACCCTGCCCAATTAGAATCAGAATATCCAATCAGCTCCAAGTCCACACCAGAAGAATATCTCAATCCATACCCGACTGTACCACGCAAGTATCTCAGGATATGCTTCGCTGCAACTAGATGTATTTGCCTTGGTTCACACATGAACTGACTAAGTGCACTCACTGCATAGCAAATATCTGGTCTAGTATTGACTAGATACATCAACGATCCAATCAACTGCCTGTACATAGTAGGATCCACCAGATCTGAACTAGTTGCAGCCTCCTTAAGTTTCTGAAAATTGGTTTCCATAGGTGTAGACATGGATTTACAATCCATCATACCAAATCTCTTCAAGATTTCTATTGTATACTTCCCTTGACTCAGAATGATCTCATTAGGCCTCTGCCATACTTCTAAACCAAGGAAGTAATGCATGTACTTAAGATCCTTCATTTCAAATTCAGAAGCCAACTCCTTCTTGCATTTGATAATGAGGTGTTCTTCTCCAGTAAGAAATAGATCATCAACATAGAGAACCAAGATCAAGGCCTCACCATTAATTACTTTGAAGTATAGATTTGAATCAACATCATTCTTGGAGAAGCCCAAGCTCAACAGGTATCAATCAATCCTCTCATACCAAGCACGAGGAGCCTGCTTAAGGCCATACAAAGCCTTCTTCAATCTACAAACATGAGACTCCTTCCCATGAACTTCAAATCCATCAGGTTGCTCAATGTATACCTCTTCCTCAATTACACCATTTAGAAATGTTGTCTTCACGTCCATTTGGTGTAACTTCCATCCTTTAGCTACTGCAATAGCAATGATAGTCCTGATGGAGGTATAACGAGCAACTGGAGCAAATGTTTCCTCATAGTCTATTCCCTCTTTTTGAGAGAATCCCTAGCCACAAATCTAGCCTTGTACTTCTCAATGCTTCCATCAGCTGCATGCTTGATCTTGAACAACCACTTAGAAGATACAACAGATTTTCCTTCTGGTCTAGGTACTATGTCCCAAACATCATTTTTGAGGATGGATTGATATTCTTCAGCCATAGCATCTTTCCATACTTGCTGACTTGAAGCTTCCTCAACACTGGAAGGCTCAGATTCAATCATTTGACTCATCAATGCAACATAGTTTGAAAACTTCTGTGGTCTTCTACTTTCTCTAAATGTTCCTCTTCGGGCTGCAAACTTTTCTGCCTCCTACATTGTTTGCCTAGCCCATAGAGGTCTCTTTCGACCAACAGCAATATCTCTAGGCACATCAGTAGGTTCCAAAAGCTCAACTGGATCACCATCTTCTTCTGGTTCAGGAGACTCCCTCTGAATCTCAGGAGTATGGTCAACTTCCATGTCCTGAGAAGTCTCATGATCTTCATTATCTATCTCCATGAAAGAGCCTTTAGATCTCTCGAATGCAACATTTTCTTCAAATGTAACATCCCTGCTGATCTCTATCAGTTTCTGACCTAGAATGTAGATCCTGTAGGCTTTTGAAGACTCACTGTAGCCCACAAATATTCCCTTCTTGCTAGATGGTTCCAACTTAGTCCTTTTATCTTTAGGTATATGAACATATATAGGACAACCAAATATTCTCAAGTGATTGACTTCAGGCTTCACACCTGTGAAAGCTTCTTCAGGAGTCATGTTCTCCAAATACGATGAGGGCTTTGATTCTGAACATACACAGCTGTCCTAGATGCCTCGGCCCAAAGGAAGGTTTGCAGATCTTGATCATGAATCATGGCTTTAGCTGCTTCTACAATAGATCTGTTCTTCCTTTCTACAACACCGTTTTGCTGTGGGTTGTAGGGAACACAAAACTCCCTCTTAAAACCTGCCTCAACACAAAAGTTACAAAAGCTTCCAGAGATGTATTCACCTCCGTTGTCAAATCTCAGAACTTTGATCCTCTTCCGGACAAGTTCTCTACTTGAGCTTTAAATTCCTTGAATCTCTCAAGTCCTTCCTCAGATTCTTTAGTTTTTAAGAAATAAATCCAAGTCTTTCTAGAGTAGTCATCAATGAAAATTACATAATACAAGAAACCACTCAAAGAAGCAACAGACATTGGACCACACAAATCAGAATGAATAAGATCTAGAATACATTTAGATCTACTTTCACTACTATGAAAGGGTCTTTTAGTGTTCTTACCCAAAGCGCATCCTCGACAAGTACCTTCATGCTCCTGGTTGAGTTTAGGAATGCCAGTGACCATCTTCTCCATGGTTGGTAGTGCTCTAAAGTGAAGGTGAGCAAGTCTTCTATACCAAAGCTCAAACGAACTTGATGAATCATGCAACAAGGCCTGAAGTGGACGAGTGCAAAGTCTATAGAGACGCTCTTACCGAACACCAATCACACGGGCAGTCTTGATGCTTGAGTTCTTCGGCCATGCAAGAACTTTACCTTCAGAGAATGCAACTTGATATCCCTTATCCTCCAACGCTGAAATAGAGACAAGGTTCCGCTTGATGCCTAGTACAAATAGTACATCACTCAACTGAAGGGAGATGCCCAATTCTAAGTGAAGTGAGGAGGTCCCAACGCCTTTCACAAAATAACATGCATCATCTCCAATTATGACTTGAACACTTGTATCTCTCTCTACCAAATCAGATAGATGTTCTCTAAAACCCTTGATGTGGCGTGAGGCACCACTATCAATTAACCAAGTGTTGTTATTCTAGGAATATTGCTTGATAAGGCATAATAGAATAGAAAACCACTTGAATGAGGAGAGATCTCACCCACATCTGCAATTGAAGCTTGCTGCTTAGGTCTGGATGGACAATCTTTTGCATAGTGACCAAATTTGTCACATCTAAAGCATTGTATGCGGGAGAGGTCCTTCTTCTTCATGTAGGGGCACCATCTGATCCTTTATCTCTATTCCTTTTGAAGTAGCCTTTCTTCCCTTCTCTTCCTTTCTTCTTCGAAGATTGAGCGGCAAGAACATGAATGTCTTCATTTGTAGAACTTTGTCCATTGCCTCTCACAACCAATCTTGATTCTTCTTGGATGCAATCTGCCCTCAAGCGATCAAACTTAGGAAGCTTTGATCTCCCACTAATTCCTTGGATAAATGGCTCCCAAGATTGAGGAAGAACATTAAGCGCCAACATAGCCAAATCCTTATCATCAACCATATGCCCAATGGTAGAGAGCTGATCTCTCAACCCGGTAATCTTCATGAAAAATGAGATGACGGATTCTCCTTTCGCCATCTTGACATGATGAAGTTGTTGCCTTAATGCAAGAGCTCGGCTTGTATTGTTGATCTCATACATTTCTTCCAAAGTATTGAACATTTCCCTTGCAGTCTTCAACTCGGAGATGATTGGCACAAGGTGGTCCTTTACGGAGTCTACCAAAATCTTCTTCGCCTTAGTGCAATTCTTTCTCCATTGAGACTTCTCATTTTCATCGGAAGGTTCGGGAACTTTGCCCTCCACGAACTCAGCAATCTCAGTTTCTTCCAATGCAAGCATTACTCTAAACTTCCAAGATGTGAAGTTTGAAGCACCCTCAAGCCTATCTTCGATCTTGAGCCTGTTCACCATCTTTGACGATCGGATAGATGCAAGAAGAAATGAGAATAAGAGTGGATGATAGCGCTGCTATAGAAATCTGATCACGATCTTCTTATACCCGCTCTAATACCATGTTAGATTTATTATGATCAGATATAAAACTCAGATTTTAATGCAAAATCAAACACATAAACACAACATATACCCTAGGAAAACCCTCCACTTGAGGGAGAAAAACCCAGCAACAAAGATCTCTCTTATATATATAAATAATGGCAACAATTCTCTTTACAATGAGGCCAATATCCAGCACCAACTCTAGATGCAATGACAGATTATAATCTGCTCTTCCTTGATATCGAAATCTGCACTTAGAGAACCTTCGATCTGCTCTTGATGAAATTCGCACTTGAAGGAATGAATGAATCGAACTTGCTTGATGATAAATGGATGGAAATGAACTTGTATATATACAATGTGTGGGAGAGGTCGCACCTCTTCAAGAACAAGGTCGGCCACAATATGAAAAATATAATTACAAATAAATAGTGCGAATTACAAGGAAGGTCGGCCCAATTAAAAAATAATATTGTTGCCAAGTGAAGCGCCTCTTCACTTTGATTAACTCAATAAATGAATAGCCGTTAGGCTATATGAATTTATTGTTCACAATAAGGCGGAAGTATGTAGCCCGTAGCTACAACATCAACAGAGAATGGTTGTGGAACGAGCTGGAGTTGATCTCAACTTATCAACTTTAGCCTAGCCTCATTTCCTTCCTTTTAGCTCCAAAATTCGAGCTTATGTGGCAGTAATAGGATTATATAACACTAAATAAAAGAATGTCGATGGAAAATACAGTGGATTAATATTTATTATTAATATGCAATTCCAAAACAGTTGTTGGGACTGCACAATAGCCACAAAATGAAGTCACTTCTGTTGCACATCCCTTGCCATTGCAATAAAAAAAACAGCTACCCCATCCACAGTGGTCATTTGCCATTGCAGATGGGTTGCAGACCTTAAAAAACTACAATGCAAAAAACCCACTGCATTTATTTTAACAGAGGGTGCAAATGCAGCCAGTTGGCTTTTTTAGTTTTACTTTCCCATCTGAACCATGAGTGAAGCTGAATTTCAATGGGGGCCCTGTAAAACCCAAAACGTCTCGTATTGACCATTTTCCATACACCAATAGATAGGACAGAAAAAATTATTAAAATTTCATGAAGGCTATGATTAATTCTACTTACCACTTATTTGTCAAAATTTACAATGCTTGCATTAATCTATCCAACCAAGTTGAAGTCAGATATTATTTGGCAAAAAATTAAGTATCTCTTTTTTATGAATTCTCAACTTTAAAATTTTAGCAAAAAGGTTAAGAATATTTCTTAAAGATTTGAAATCGCTATAGCATTCATCTTCAATATCCATGTTTATCAATGCAGGTTTTAAGGTGCAGTGTATGGTAATTTTAGAATCTTTTCTTGTTTGATATAAAACTTATATAGTAATTTTTTACAACTCGAGAATCTCAAGGAAAATAATTGATATATAAAAATTAACGCATTTTGCCCTTTATATGGGCTATTAATACCATCTATGGGAGATAAAATCATAAAAGAGACTAAATTTTATCTAAAAGGGACATCATAAATCTCAGAAAAAAAAAGGGGAAAGTTGTTACCTTCACTCTGTAAGTCCTAGGCTTCAACTGCTTGCGAATTTCTATCATTTTCTGCTCCTCTCTGTTCAAACGCATCGTCATCTGATAGGGATGCAGCAGTCCAGGAGTGTCATAGAGCTTCGCTTTGGCAGGCAAAATGCCCCCAATTCTTATAATCCCCAATGTAGTGCCCGGAACTGCCGCCTCTGTCAGATGGGTGACCTTGCCTCTTTCCTTCTTCCCAATCGCATTGATCAGAGTGGATTTCCCTGCATTCTGAGCTCCAATAACCCACACATTCCCCCTGGGTCCAGCTGATTCCTTAATATGTGCAATCAAATTTCGCACACCCAAATCCCTGTGTGCACTTACCAGAAAAACCCCACTCAACTTCGGGGCCCCTGCTGCCCGAGCCCGTAGCCGAACCCACCTGTCCAGGGGAAAATTTAAGGAAAGAGGATTATTTTACAACTATAGAATGATTCATGAATATTTCACATTCAAAGAACATGAAAATGAAACCAATGCATTTGCGTAGAATTGAGAGATTTACTATTGAAAGCCTTTTATAGGGAATTTCGTGTCCATTGTATATAAAAAATTGACAATTGTTTCTTAAAAAGTTAATGATTGAGCAGTCTAATTGTTACAAATTTGAGAATAGTTAGCCAATTGACCAAAACTAGCCTGCACCTGTCCAATCGGGCAGGTGAAACCTGCATAGGCAGCAAATCTGCCTTGGTCGCCACCAAAACCAGTCGAAGCCCTCTCGACTTGTGCAAGGCAGCATTTAACATCTTCGCAGCTCGTCGAGGAAATGAACCATCAAAATCCACGGCATCGACAACCATGACCACAACAGTCCGCCCAACGCCTTTAGATTTCATCAGTCGACTGCCCATAGCAGATTCAAAGTCAAATTCAGGCAGCAAGTTCTCAGCCTTCTGATTCTTCACATTGCCGTAATTTCTGAGAGAGTGGCACCGTGCGCAGACTACTACCATTTCTTCTTCTTCACGTTTTTTCTGCTCTGCTTTAGCATTCTTCTTCCTTTGACTTTTTAAAGCCCTTTCCTTTATAGTTTCTTCTGTGATGTTGCCGTATCCCAGCCCAGCTGGTGCAAAAGCATCGAGTTGGAGTTTTCTTTTCCATTCCTCTTCGTCATCCAACCAGTCCCAGTTGATATTGACTTCCTCCATATGTCCCCCTTCCTCGTCTTCCTCTTCTTCATCAATGATCTCGCCATCGTTGTCTTCTTCTCTGAGGACTTCATCGTCTTCATCTTCCACCTCGGCTTTTAGAATCTTCTTTCCGTCTTTCCACGAAACCTTTCCTTCTAGATTTTCTTCTCTAAAACCCTTACCTTTAGGTTTTGTCCTCCATTTTTCTTCGTCGTCGTCGTCGGTGAATTCATCTAAATCTTCTTCGTCCACAATTTCATTTAAACCTTCTTCGTCCGAATCCAGGTGTTGATCCTCATTATCCCATTCCTCTTGGTAAGAATCTCCATCATCTTCTTCCACTTTTAGGGATTCGAAGGCATCTTTCTGGAGAGGGCGAAGAAAGAAGCCAGGAGCTTGAGGATCCTCGTCCTGCATGAAAACTCCGCAGCCGGGACATACCAAGCGGTCGGCATCTTCGTCTCGCCCCTGGCTAAAACCCACTATACCCTCTACAGCAGCGCCTCTGAAAGATACTTTTTCTGAAGTGAGTTTTCCTGCTTTAACATCTTTAGCAGCGCGGCAAATCATGTATTTTGAATTCTTTAAATGATGTGAAGAAATGTACGAAGATTTCCATGGACAACTTGAATTTATGTTTGGAAATAGACAGCTAATTTTAGAGTTTGTTGTGGCTCTTTTATTCGGTGGTGCGCTCAACAGTTTTGGAAACAAGGTGATGTCTAAAAGACGAACTGCCATTCTTACCTTGGATTTAACCTGGTCGGTCTTCTTGCACGACCATTACACAGTGCTCGCTACTGCAACTCCTATGCCCCGCTAATGTAAGCAATTAGGCTACTTCGCCCTTGCTCTTATTCACGATACAGAACTCTGCAATGCTCTTATCCACGTTACAGAACTTAGCACTTGCTCTTATCCCTATACATTGCACTGTCTAAATAACTCGCAATTGGACTTATAGATTCAATGGACAGGCTGACAATTTTGTGATTAGTGCAAAATTTTGTTAAGAGAGATACATTTGGGAAGGAGTATGGTATGTATTTAATTTATTAAATGGATTGTTTAGAAGATAAGAATTAGGGTAATCATTTTTAATAGAAGATTAATTAGAATTAAATTATTTATAGCAATAATTATTGACGTGGATTGAGTTGTAATAGTATCATAATAATGTTAAACAAAGATTATCAAATCATTATTTAATTTTACAAGTTTTTAATTTGATATATGTTTTGTGTCTTATTTATTAATTGTAAGTTATTTAATGTATTAAATTGAGTTAACAATACAAGTTATTTAAACAATTTTCAATAAGTTTATTTTTGTAATTATTTATGTTATTGTGTTTTGTATCTTTATTTTATTGTATTAATGTCCTAAGTCATCAACAAGCATAATAGTGTGTCTATTGAATGGGCTTTGGTTGTGGCATGGAATGTTTCACATAATTTACTACCAATGCATTCTAACAACCTTGGTTCAATGAAGCTCATTTCATCAATTAAAATATAATAAATGAAATATATGTTTTCTTGGAAAGATGATAGAGCTTGACCTTGAAGAGGGTACATGTCTCTTATTGGTATGTGAAGTCCTCAACGAATTGTTGATGCATTAATATGAAAATAATTGCACATATTGGAGTGAGAAAAAATAATGGCTTTTGTGTGTGGGGTGCATTTATGGAGGTGTAAGAGAGGGGGACCACCACGTGCAAGACTCCAGGTCACGGAGGGTCAAGATGGGAGAGGCTGCCCTAACTTACCTAAACTAAGTGCAGTGTTAGGAAATGCAACGCGAGAGTAACGAGGACCGTGAGGCCTCTCAGTCACTCTACAAACCCGAATTGTAAGATGGGGCTAGGCGAGCTAGTTTTTGAGCTCAACACAGTATCTCAGAAAGCTCTCTATCTGAGGACGAAAGCGCAATTCCAAGACAACAGCGCGGCGTGCTGGCATCTCACAGGTGCACTGGCGTCCGTACGGCTAGAGGACTGAAAGTACAGTGTGAACTATAGGAAAACAAGCTAGCAGCCTAGCTAGCGACTTCTAAAAGAGCAAAACAACACTATGAAATATGAATTTAAGTACAAGCGAAGGTGATAAAGTAAATATACTAGAGCTAAGGTGACGAAGATGATTTCGTAGAAGAGTCTATTCACCAGTTAGTTCCTCGAAAGCACATATTCCTGCACACATGAAGGAGAGGAAAATGTTGGGTGGCTATATAGGGGTCTGCCTCAATCAGACCCCTATTTAGGTGTTTCCACCTCCACGGACAGCCAAGAGAACAAGATAAAGAGAATACTATAATGAAGAGCACAAAAGCATTACAAAACAGTAAAGTGCTAACTCAACCAAGTGATAGAGGAGAGGAGAGGGAAGCTTACCACCTCCACCGAGAGCACTCAAGGCTGCTTGGGGGAGAAAATGAGAGTACTCAAGCCTCTGCTACAATAGTGTGGTCCCAAACCTGCTCTACCAAAGTGATGGAGTGTTGTATTTGTTGCAATGAGGTGCAAGAATGTTGCTAGAATTCTTGAAGTGGATGCCAAATAGGATTGAAGAAGCTTGTAGAGTGATTGTAGAAGTTCTTGGAAGATGAAATGCATGTTCAAGGGATGAATTTGAAGAAGGGATGGAGAAAAACGGCCATATTCAGGTCGATCGGTCGAAGGGGGCATTACAACTTGACTCCTAATGAGAAGTGTAATGCCTCTGTAGGTTCAGCCGTAGGAATCTACCAGGGACATAAGTGCGCGATGCAGACATCTATGCGTTGCGCGGGTGTCCCTGACAGAAACGCCTCCACCGACGCTCAAAACAGGCGCCAAGTGGGATACAAGCAGCGGGCTTAGGTGGAATTAAGCCTTTGAACTTGGTCTTCTAAGGTGGATGATGGCAAAAAGGGGATTTGCACATGGGGTGCAAATGTACTCCTATACATTTTTCCCCCACTTTAGCGAGCACAAATACTAATGAGTGTTTGGTTAAGTAGATCAAGAAAGAGGTAAAGTTTAGAAATGTATACCTGAACCGTCGAAGAAGCAAACTGCGATATGGTGAACATGAAGGTGTAGGGAAAGAGAAGGACTCCATAGCTTCTTGGAACTATGAAGTTGGAACAACAAAGTGTCTTACAGGGTCGCGGACCTGCACAGAGGCAACCCCCAAGATCTCCCACATGAAGGAAACCTTGCGAAGTAAGCGCCTTATAGGCCCGCAAACCTGCAAGGAAGGTATCCCCCAAAAACTCTAGCATGGAGGAAACCCAAAGGAAGCATACTCCGCAGAGTCAAGAAGTGGCCACGTAGGCAAGTAAGCAAACAGTCGCGTGGACCATCGATGATTCCAAAGGGGTCCCTCGGGAACCCTTCAAAAGGAGAGGGGTCCACTCAAGGGACACACTGTTTGAAAAGCAAGGTCTAGTTAGGTTGCCCCAAAGCTAGACGCAAAAGAATCCATTTAAGATTAAAACTTTCAAATGGAGGTCCCTTGGGAACCTGCTGTGAAGAACGGGGGTCCACTCAAGGGACACATAGTTTGAAAGTAGATGTTTCTTTTCTCAGAATGATTCATCATCGAGGGATCCTTTTGAAAGATGTTCACTTCATCAAGGAATTTGAAAGGAAGGATATGCCCCCACACAAGGGGAAGATTAGAGTTGTTCCCGCGTTGGAGGAAGGTCTTCAAGTCCTTTCTTTACGAACCCGTGATGAAGGAAACACGTTTCGTTAGGGTTCCAAGTTGAGAATGCGATTCTAGAGAAAAGTTTGTGCGGATTTTCAAGAAAAGATTCATTGGCAACAAATGCTTTTTTTTGAAAAATTGAAATGTTAAAGAAATACATTGTCACACATGAGAGGGACAACTCAAGCAAAGAAGAAAAAGATAAAGCAAAAGAGAGAAAGCACAAATAAAGGGCACATGGGTAGCTTGATATTTCGGGGTCAGAATTGCTCATAAATATATATATGTATGTATAGTAATAGTATATAAATGAATTGTCATCAACCCCTACTATATCAGGCCATGTGAAGAATGCACGAGAAGACAAAGTAAAAATAAAAAATTGGGTCAACATGGAAGGGAAGCCTAAATGCTCCCAATGCTTTGCATCGTCCCCAATTTATTAAAAATTAAGCACAAACATGGAAGAATGATGATACAAATAGAAGAAGGTTTACGCCACAAAAACCACGCCTGTATCCAAACACCAATGGGGGTGACCAGGGTCATCCAGGCACACATAGAACGAGTACAAGGGAACACTTCACAAAACACACACACACAAGATAAAAAAAGGGGGCCTCCTAACATTGATCGACCAAGAGGTCGTTCGCTTCCCAATCCAAATCTCCATGAGGGGAAGGAGGACGAGCCTGCAATGGTGGGATGTTAAGAGGAGGAGCATCCGGTCCTCTTGCAACAAGGGCTGAGGAAGAAGCCCCCGCAAAGTCTTCTTCACTGAGCTCTTGTGGAGCTAAGGTCAACGATTTCACGAAGATCGTTGACAAGGTCGAGACTTAATCCACGGAGTTAAACATGCATCCCACAGGAGTGCCACGTCTAACTTCAGTGGACGGGACAGGTTGCGCCTGAGATTCACCACTAGGCTCGCCGAATGATTTGAGAGCGATAACAAACTCAAGGGAAGCTGGGATTGGTTCCGTCACCAAGACAGAACAAGTCAATGCGGGGCCACCTTACAGAGAAGGTAGACTCCTCTTTCATCCTTTGTTTCCGAAAGGACCACACCCCACCTCTTGTTTCATAAGAGGAGATGGAATCACCACAGACGAGGCTAGAGGTGGGGAGGAAGAGGAGGAAAGAACCGCAACGGATACAACCAAGGTATTAATCATATGCACGGGCTTCAAAAAAGGCTAGATATCTGGAATGAACATCAACAAAGGTGGCTCCACCAAAGGAGTGATGAACACCTGTACCCGTTTAGGGTTAGGCGCATTCCTACTCGCAACAAAAGTCGAGAGCACTATGGGACCGGACTGAAGAGGAGCAAAAGGAAGGGGAGAAGAAGACGCTACAGGAGGCCCTGAAGCAGGGGCGGTCATTTCTTCCTCCTTCCTTTGCGAGGTTTCCTACTCAGCCAAGAGAGCCTTTCGCCGGTGCTTGCGCTCATGCGCAAAGCGATTTCTACGACTCTTAGAGTTAGAGGCCGGGATTGGCGAAGGGATAGAGGGTTCTTGCTCAACCATGGGGACGTCCACCATGACCATTCCCGGCAAAGGGATAGGTTCCTACATGGGAGCAGGAGGAACGGGTTGAGGAGTGGCAGGAGGAGTTAACTCGAGAGCCTCGGCAGTCAGCCTCTTTATGTTCACTGCCTTAGGAGCAGGAGCCATAGGAGGCCGCAAATTGAATTCTCTTCGAGAACCTTTCTTCCTACTGTATAAATAATACCACCATCTGGGATATTCATTAGGGAGGTCCGTGATCCTGAGCTTGGGCCTATGCCAAGGAGGAATCATCAGACTCAGTGGGTGGTTGTCGGGCTGGCTCATCCAATACTCTTCCCAAGAAGGGGGAGAGGAAGAGGCAGACCGGGAGGAGGTAACCTTCTCTTTGCCTTTGCGAGAAGGAGAGGGAGCCGGCGTGGACTTCTCCTTCCCTTTCTGGGAAGGGAGAGTAGTTAGTGCGGGCTTCTCCTTCTCTGAGAAGAGGAGGCAATTGATTGTTCTATCACAGGAAGGGTCAGCTTTGGTTCCCCTTTGCCCCCAATTTTATACTTTACATAATTTTTGTAAAGCAGGTATGTTCTCAGAGGAAGCGGACTGACTAGGGAGGGCCAAAAGTGATCCAACAAATATCCACCACGGGACACCAAGGGTTGGTATCTAGTGTCATGCACTACATGCACGACACCTTCATGGGAGAATTTTAAACATTTGTGAATAACAGAGGCATTCCGTTCATGGGGATGAGCCAGGGTATGCCTAGCTTCAGACTAAACAGATCTGACTCTGGGATAACATCGAAAACTGTGTCAACAGCCCTAGGTACAACTAGGACGGACAAAGTGATTGAGTCGTAAGGTTTAAGACACATACCATCGTGTGTATGGATGGTAGATTTCGTTTCTTCATATTTTTCCTTTTGTAGTGAATTTAATACTAATGTCTCCTTAGTGATAACATTTACACGGCTCATGGGGTCTATCAAGACTCCTGTCACAATGTTACCATTGACATGAGTGAGAATATAAAGAGGCGAGGGTTTGTTGTTTAGAGGTAAATCTTGTGATGTGAATGTAATGTCCAACGAACTGGGTGTGAGTGGAGCAGTGGAAGTCACTGTGACCATATTGACATAGGCCTTAGGTTGGGTAACAGAATCAGTGGGATCGATAATCATGTTAGTAGAGTGTGACGGAAATGGGTCCTTGTATATTTGCAATTCACTATTAGCTTTCGCCACTGATTTGTTAGCATTTGGTTTATTCCCATCGAGACGAATGGTACCATCCTTGATGTGGTCATCTATCTCATGACGTAGTCACATACAACATTCGGTATCATGTCCATTAACACGATGGTATTGGCAATAAGTACTCCCATCATACCAATTAGGGTAGGGTTCTTTAAATGGCTTAGGAGTTGATAAAATTACGATCTTATCCTTCAACAATTTTTATAAGATGGAAGTATAAGATTTTGATAACTTTGTGAACTTTCGATTACGTTTGAGGTCATTCTCATCAGCAACGGCTACTACATTCGTAACGGCCTTACCTTTCCTATAGATTGATACAATGGAATTTCCCTTAGAATGGGAGTGCGAGGAGGATCCCCGAACTGAACAACTATTTGTTGGTACTCTCGTAAGGCTGCACACAAGTGCGCGAAAGAAGGGTATTTCATAAGGATGAACTTCTCTTGCCAAGGCCTTTGTAAGTTCC
>VDFB02373365.1:157785327-158004659 GCA_007258455.2 Sequoia sempervirens
TTCTCCTAACTATATACTCAAAAGTTGTAGACTGGGTTGTGATGCTCATAAACCTTCACCACACTCAGACACACAACAATCACGAGAGATGTTTCAACACCAACAAATGAATGAACGTTGGTTCACGTTAGGTTCACCAAAAATGTAAGAGAGGGGGACCACCATGTGCAAGACCCCAGGTCACGGAGGGTCAAGATGCGAGAGGCTTCCCTAACTTACCTCAGCTAAGTGCAGTGTTAGGAAATGCAAGGCGAGAGTAATGAGGACCGTAAGGCCTCTCAGTCAGTCTACAGACCCGAATTTTAAGATGGGGCTAGGCGAACTGGTTTCAAGCTCAACAAAGTATCTCAAAAAGCTCTTTGTCGAAGGATGAAAGTGCAATTCCAAGACAACAGCGCAGCGCACTGGTGTCTCACAGGTGTGCTGGCGTCTGTATGGCCAGAGGACCAAAAGTACCGTGTAAACTATTAGAAAACAAGCTAGCGGCCTAGCTAGCGACTTCTAAAAGAGAAAAACAACACTATGAAATATGAAAATTACAAGCGAAGGTGATAAAGTAAATATACCAGAGCTAAGGTGACGAAGATGATTTCGTAGAAAAGTCTATTCACCAGTTAGTTCCTCAAAAGCACGTATTCCTGCACACATGAAGGAGAGGAAAATGTTGGGTGGCTATATAGGGTCCTGCCTTAGTTAGACCCCCATTTAGGTGTTTCCACCTCCATGGATAGGATAGCCAAGAGAACGAGATAAAGAGAATAATATAATGAAGAGCACAAAAGCATTACAAAACAGTAAAGTGCTAACTCAACCAAGTGATAGAGGAGAGGAGAGGGAAGCTTACCATCTCCACCAAGAGCACTCAAGGCTACTTTGGGGAGAAAATGAGAGTACTCAAGCCTTTACTGCAATGGTGTGGTCCCAAACTTGCTCCATCGAAGTGATGGAGTGTTGTATTTGCTACAATGAGGTGCAAGAATGTTGCTAGAATGCTGGAAGTGGATGCCAAAGAGGATTGAAGAAGCTTGTAGAGTGATTGTAGAAGTTCTTAGAAGATGAAATGCGTGTTCAAGGGATGAATTTGAAGAAGGGATGGAGAAAAATGACCATATTCAGGTCGGTCGACCGAAGGGGGCATTACAACTTGACTCCCAATGAGAAGTGTAATGCCTATGTAGGTTCAGCTGCAGGAATCTTCCAGGGACATCTGCGCACTGCACGAGTGTCCCCGACAGGAATGCCTCCACCGACGCTCAAAACAGGTGCCAAGTGGGATACAAGCAGCAAGCTTAGGTGGAATTAAGCCTCTGAACTTGGTCTTCTAAGGTGGATGAAGGCAAAAAGGGGATTTGCACATGGGGTGCAAATTTACTCCTATACAAGAGGATGTGATCTCAATGTTATAAATCAAGTATGATTCTCCTCTTTCTATAGTTCCTTGTACAATAATTAGAAACATGGTGCTTGCTTTCTAGTCCAAGAAGAATGGTTTGCAATAATGTTGAAAGCATTTTGTTTCTGTAAAGAAATTTTTCCCTTTGTGATACTTGAGTGGGTTTAATTGTTGGTGTGAACGGGGTGTTTTACCTAACTGGTTCATCACCTAGGTCCTCTTCACACTAGTTACTTAAGTTTACTTAGTGTACACATATTATAGTTATCACTTTATGTCTCAAGTCATAATATTAAGACACATATCATAATATTATGCAATCATATATCTCATCTTGGTCTATAAAACCAATGGATTCTCTTTGTATTTTAATTCATTGTAAATAATCTATCATTTGCATCTTTTGGAAGAATAGCATTATTCTCTAATATCTTATCTCTCTTGTGCTTTCATTGAAGCTTTTAGATCTTGGGATGCTACATCCTCAACTAAATATTACATGGTATAGAGCATTCTATACCAAATCTTACATTAATTCCTTTAGATTAGTGTGTTGAATGGTTATAGTCAACGAACAACATTGTCCACTAAGGAGAGGGAAATTATTGTGGCAACCCAGTTGTGGCTTGTGTAAAAATATTGATGTCCAAGCATGCCTACTTCATCAATAACAACATCGTTCCATATGTGGAGGGAGGATAGAAGCTTCCACTCATCTACATCAATGTGTTCTATATGTTCTAGTCCATCAAACATAAATTTTTCACCAATTTTGTTGTTTGATTTTAGTTGTGTGACCAACATGTTATTCATGGTAGGTGCTAGCCATGCTTTCCCGTTGATTGATGACATCTTCCCTTTGTAAAAAAGATAAGTATAGTAGAATCTCAATCCAACATAAGGACTTAAACATTCTATTGTCTTTAGAAGCAATTGAAGTGAAACATAGGGAGAGACAAGTTATGTTTGGAATCTCTTTTTTATCCACTTGTAGATTATGTCAAAATTAAAAAAAATATAATTTCTCCTTACTTCAATTAGTTACAATGATTGTAATGATGCTAGTTGTACTATATACCTTTCAATGAAACTTGAGATGGGTATGATACATTCTTGAGTTAAAGGTACACTATACAAGGTTTCACTATTGATATTCAAAGAAACAAATAAGTGACTACATATTTTTAGTGGTATTTTAACAAGTGGAAATATTATTGTGCACTAATATCATGATCAACACTAGTCTCAATTATAAGCTGGTGAAATACATTAAAAACAAACTTTTCTAGGTCAATAATTCCATAGGTGTGTTTTAAAAGTTGGTGTTTACATTCAAATCGACATTTTACTTTTGTTGCATACTTGGTAATGTATTTAAGTACCACATGGAAAGACATAACATATTGGAAAATCAATTACATCCCAAATTAATAAAAAATTTGGGTTGTGGATTTTCAACATATCACAATGTTTAGTGCCCAAGAATGATGTGTGGCTACTATCATTTACAACAAAAGTAGATGATGCCTATAAACCCACAGGATTTTTGTAATGACATACCAAAGATGACCTTGTTCTCTACAAGCATGTTTATGCACTACATTATGTGTGTCATTGAACCCAATTTACTAACTCTATATAATCTATAAACAAGGGTCATCAAAGATGGAATGGTGCACCATTTGTTCCCTTTGTCAATATTATCGTGGATTCCATGCACTGAAATATACCTATTTATATATTACACAATTCAAATAAATGTTTTCAATGATACATGCTCCTTGTGACCAAAGGAAGCCATAAATATGGGTGGATCCTCTATTTTACCACTCATATATATGAGATAGTATAAGTGTTGGAATTATTGTGCAAAAGTAAGTATTTGGTAATATTGTGAAATTTAAATGATGATCAAATCTCACTCACATATACCAATAGTCTCAAGAAATTAAAAGCTTCTCCAAGATCTCTTCTCAAAAAAGTGTAAGCTTATTATGCAAGTTGAGTGTAATTAGATGTGAATTTTTTTATAAAAGGGGGGGGAAAACATGTTTCGTTAGATGTGGATTGTTAATTATGTTTTTGATCCTCCACTAGTAGGCTTGTGTTGTTGGTTTAGTGAGAGGTATGCTAGGGAAATGCACTATATAAATATAGCCATTTATTATTTGTTGTGCTACTCATAATGATGATAGAGTGAACATCCACAACCTAATAATTTTATTAATGATGTTCACCATGCATGATAGCTCTGGTTTGTACCTTGTCCAAAGGGTCTTGTCGTGGATAGATTTGAGCCAAAATACATAAGTTTATCAAGCAAATCTTGCATGCAAAAATGTAGGTTAGCAACTATATCTAGTACACTTTCATAAAATAATTTCATGAAAGCCACTAGATTGATGTTGATTGGCTTCTATTGCACATAAAAAAAATTAACAAGAGCTAACAAAAACATGGATTTTGATCAAATATATTATCATGATATTGCATAAGATGTAGATCATATCCATACATTTCAAAATATTTAATGCATGTCTAGTTGAAAAATGTTACATTTGTAGGAAAGAGAGGGGGGAATGCCATTGCAAGCAATCCCTGTGTGTTGTACTTATTGATTGGTGAAAAAGTAATAAAATTCCATTATGTAACATATATGGAGTAATCTTGATTAAATTTTATGAATCTATGTATTTATTCAACCTATCTATGTGTTGTTAGAAGAACAACTACCAAAGAAGAGTCTTAATTTAATTATTGTTCAACATTATTAAACTCATCAATGTTTGTGGGTGTGGAGTAGGTTGTAGGTTCTAGGATTCTTGTGTAGTTATAAGAAACCATTATCAAGAGTTGTAGCCATAAAATATACAAGGATTACATATAAAAGGTAATAATTATTTTATCCTTTATTGTGTTAGCTTTGACATGAACAATTAACCATATTTAAGAGGTGGCAAACAACCATCCTCTATCATGTTTGTTACAAAACAAAGCAATATTTTTTCTAAACCTATGAGTACATAGGAATGATAACTTTATAACTTCATTGCATTAGTGTAAAAGCTTGTCATTGATAGCATAGTGTGATGGTTAAATTGTGGCATTGTAGTTATTGCCATCAAGGTTCAAACTCTTATTAGGGTGTTAATGCCTAGTGTTCGTGTTGGAGATGAGGTCCCTTGTTCGTGTATCACTAGTTCATAGCTCCAATCAAAATTGTTTGTCCTTAAAAAAATCAATGTAAAAAATATTTTAATAAAATACGATGAATATAATGAAAATACTCAAACATGTTACAAATATATAAATTAATACAAATAAACAATAGAAAAAAATTATTGTAAAAAATATATATTTAAATACCATGGTACATGTAAGAGGTGGTAATTAACCATGGCATATATAAATGAAAAGTAATTTAGTTAGACCAAAAAATGACAATTATTGAGCATACATAAATAAAAATTACCAAAAAATAACATTATTACAAGGAATTTCAAACATCATTGCTTAATCTTTATTCATCAAAAAATTCATTATAGTATTTGAATGGGGCCTATGATAAGATACCACCGATCACTCAATTTCATTTATCGATAAAGCACTTAAGTCAATGTATACTTTGTTTTCAATTAATACACACCAATTTTGCTATATATAGTAATTTTGATTAAATTATTGGTTGACATGCATAACTTTAACACATGTACTAACCATGCTTATAAATTCAATATGATTACACAAATATCTATTGATTAGAAGACAAGGATTTGGCATACTAATTTTAGATTGTGCATATCAAGGAATTTACTTTAAAAATGATAAAATCATGTATATATCACAATAATTTAATACTCACAATTTTCTACATGACCTACAAATATCTATATGAATGATTCTCTACATGAACTATATTTTCATGAAATAAAATTATGATCTTGGTGTTTTTCGTACAATACATAGATAATAGATTCCATACAATCAATGTTGGTCACATAATATCGATGGTCATACATGCATATTTTAGAAGTCTCTTTTTTGCCCCTGTCCTTTAAGATTTACTCATAGCACAATAGATCATAACTTCTCTAGCCACTAAGAGGGTAAATTTACAATAGTAGGATTTAAATAAGATCACAAAAAATCATAATTTATAAATCTAATTTCCCTGCCTCTTCTTTTCCTTTATGTTTTATCAATAATGCATATCTTGAACATATTATTCTCTTCTACACACAAGCAACTTAAAGAGAAGGGAATGTAATTCAAGACACTAACAAAACGAAGATACAATAAAATGCAACAAAATAAAGAGAGCTAACCTTGAATACTAATCCTAACATAGCATTAACAACACATGTTTCTTTACTAGGAACCAAAAAAACACAAATATATAATACACCACAACAAAATATATAGTTTTCATACTAAAGACGTTTGCTAAACAACTACCAAAAAAATCTCAATTTAAATAATAACTTCTAGAGAATTCAAAAAATGATTGTGTTAATATCCGATGACAAACAACTTGCCAAAGAAACCATAATTTCTTCAATATCAATAAAAAACAAGCAAATAAAAGTTTAATCAAGAAATTATTGCCCATCCTACAAGTTATTTTTTAACAAAGCCCTCATTTACTAGAGCTTCAACTCTATAATATTTTTAAAGGAAAAAAGAAGGCTTGTATCACTTTATCTACAAACTAACCAAAAAAAAATTCTTCTAATATCTTGCAACCATGGTAAGCAATGAATTTGAACCAAAGTATACTGTAAACCCTAATTTCAAAGGTTAATCAATAATAAGAAAAATGGTTAGCCTAATGAATATGATAAGAATATGAGAGACACATAGCCCACATGATCAACTATAGAATTTAGAAAATTGAAGGTTGGTCGAATGTTGGGTGAACACAAAATGTGCAACATTCTAAGGCAATGAGCACAATCCCTTGGCAAGCAATCTCTTTTAAAGGTGACAAAATTCAGCTCCACCACTACTCCCCTCTATCATGCTCATTGATTTCCCAAATTAGATGACCCTCCTTTGTTTACAAATAGGAGAGAAGGTCTCGTGACTATAACAATATTTAGCCCTTGATTTTATTTCATCCAACAATTGATACATGTACCACTACATTTCCCTGCCACATGGTGCTAAGGGTCAAGTCTCCATTAGGGCTTTGTTACTTCTTTCAATCAAGCATACTAAATGATGGGAACTTCACAAAGATGAATGATTGTTAGAAGAAGTTGGGATGCTAAGGGTCAAGTCTCCATTAGGGCTTTGTTACTTCTTTCAATCAAGCATACTAAATGATGGGCACTTCGAATGAATGATTGCTAGAAGAAGTTGGGACTCTCAAAGCTCTCCATTAATGATGTATTGATCCATTAATTTCCCCAATATACTTGCACCCCATCCAATGTTGAAAATCCATTACAATGAGTTTGGAGTGAGTATTTTCTATTAGTGAGATAAGTTAAAATAGTAAATGCAATGCTATTTTTTATTTTTTTATTATTTATGGTAATGTTTAGAAAAATCAATAGATCTATTTCATGGAAGTTCTTTTAATTTGAACCATTGATTTATATATTTCATTTAGTGCTCTTCACTAATATACATGATAAAAGTGCTATCAAGTGGTTCATAGGTATAGATATTTATAATTTTGTGTTAATTATTATACATTACATTTGTTTAGATATTATACTTATTTATTTGGTTTATGGTTATAACTAGTAACAAAACCTAAAGGTTGTACCAAATGACTGATAAGTAAATATTTATAACTTCATTGATGAAACACTACACATTTATATTTTTAGAATCATTTCTATTGATATCAAATAATGATTTATATAAAATAATAAACCACTTCAATAAAAATCATCATATTCAAGTGAATTGATATTTAGAATTGAAAGATATTTGGGCCAAACACTAAAAATTGTTGATGCATTTTGTATTTTTTATTGCTCACATCTATGGCATGGAGAATATGATATGATCTTACAATTTATACCATGATCTAATTGCATGAAGAGTTTCATATATACATGGTCAAAGTTTGCTTCAAATGGATCACCATCATGGTTCATATGTACACAATGGAATGTCTTCTATCCAACATTAAAAAAAGGGTCCTATGCACTTAATAAGAGGTGGTTTTAAAAACAGATAACATGTTTCTTATACACTTATGTCATATTTAGCAACCATCTTAGTTAGGAGCATGTAAGTGCCTAAAATTGTATAAGCATATATGGCAATACAATGATGATCTAATGGTATAACACATGATATGCATGACATGAATGACCTCTTGGATTATTCAAACTTGATAGTCGCCAAGTCATTCCATAAGACCCTCTCTTGCATTCATTCCATGTTTGATAATCTTTTGCTATGGTCCTATGTGTTGTCACATTTAAAAATCTAATGTTTTGTACCTTGATTATGAAAACATCATTTTTATGTTAAAATTCCCTATTGACTATCAATTTCTTGGGTGATTTATCCAATCAATCCAATAATTCCTTATTGGTAAAATGAGTGATTTTTAATTAAAATATAGCACACATGATCTCTTTGATTGCATCATTTCTACACCATTTTTGCTCTTAAAACTAAGTTTAACTCACCCTTAGTTATGCCTACTATGGGAATATTCTATTTAATCACCCTAATTATGGATCTAACCATACATTTTATCCATTTAAATGGATTTGCATGGGTCTTTTTGTGGGCTTCTTTTAGAAATTCTTGCTCCAGTTTCCTCACACACAACTACAATAAATTTGGTGTCAAGTCCAAGAAGAATACATCCAGAGTCTATTCTTTTTGCATAAGATTCTCAAACTATAGACTCTCTACAACCTCCATTTTTTTAATTTTCCAAATTTCAAGCTACATAGCTAACCATTTCAATAACACATGTTCAATATTTTTCTCCTCTAGCTTTTGTCTTTACTTTCAATCATTCCTTTATCAATTAAAATATTCATAGCTAAGAAAAGAGAGAAAGGAATTACGTTAGATCACTAATGATGTGTGTTCCATCTAGAGTTACACAATCTCAAAATTTTGGATTACTTGTAATCTAGGTATGATCTTAATTTATATACATTTATTTTTATCACAATAATTCATTTCCATACAAAATACTAGGTTAGATAAAGCTTCCAATTGCTCTAGAATTACATAAACTTGGGTGCAAGATCCAATTTTAGTGTAGGAAGTAATTTGTTAGATTTGTTGCATTATTTATTGTTAGATTTTAGCAATTTGGTATATTTTTCTACAGAGCCTTCAAAAAACAACTATGTTATCATTCATCTTTTAAACTATTGCAACATTAAAACCCAAAAAATTATAGTTGATAATTTTTTTTATTTGCTCGTAGACACACATAATAAGGAAAATCAAGAGGAAAAATAGTTTATTTTTCAAGTATTTAGGTTACATTTACTTGTAATGTATATTTATCTAAAAAATACAAAAAGACAAATTAATTGATTTATTAGTTTTTATTTTATCATCATTTTATTTCATCAACATTCAAATTTATTCAAAGTAATTCAATTGAACAAAGAAACAAACTTTTATAAAACCTAAGACTTCCCATTTTCAAGCAAAGGGCTCCCAACCATACTAATTTGATCAAACAAATAAGCAAACCCTCAATAGACACAAAACCTCAATAAGTGGTGTTCAATATAAAAACTTATAAACTCATGTATTAAGAGCCATCACTCATATTTTTCATACCTTGATCACATTCAAATTTTCATGCTCATGTATCTTAGGATAAGAGAGTGATATTGAGGGAAAATATGCCCCCACCCAAATTGATAAAGGAGCAACAAGCTCAAATAATCCAACAACACCTTACTCACAATAAGGACAATAAAGAACAAGTAAATATCAAGAGACTGAAGTGATATGAGCCCTTACTTCAGACACCCAAAGAATCATCACCACAACACCTATATAGAGGTTCATGAGGGAAAACCACCACATTACCCACATCATAATTACTCCTATTACAAACTACATTGATACATTGAGAACACCTCTCACCTAGGAAGAAGGTATCCCTATAGGCACTTCTCCATTCCACTTTCTCTTGTCATGTGAGCAAGAGTGATTTATCCATATGCAAAGCCATATGTGACCAATGTAATATGTGGGAAATGCATGTGACTCCCCATTGTTGACTTGTAAATGGTAGTGATGAGTCAAATTTGTTAAACATAGAACCTAGCATATGCACATGATGTAAGATCATTTGGGTTACTTGTGTTGAACACCCTAGTTAATATGTCATGATAACTCTCTAAACTATTTTTTGCTCTATATATTTTGTAATATGTTTTATAACTAAATTTTGAGACATTATTAGTTATCAATCTATGTTTCCCTCCACATGGAAAGCATATTTTAGTTATGAACTTTTACTTTATCAAAATTTCATGCAAGTAAATATTTTTTATGTCCATTTTCATCGATAAACAATTTGGAATCACTTTATAAATACCAAGGAGCATTATAATGACAAAAATTGATGTAGCCTTTTTCACAAACATGTATCCATTTTCACAAAAATGAATTTGGACCATTAATTAATGACAAGATTAGACTTTATTTAGAAGCATGATCAAGTGAGTATCATGAGGACACATACCATAATCAAATGAATATTTGTAAATCAATAGATTATATTAGTGTGTACTTTGATGATATACAAGTTAGTTGAAGATGTTAATTTTGGGAGTGAAGGCATCGCATATGTTGATCTTGCTTAGTGTTTAAATAGATCAAGTGGTAGATCAAAATGAAGTGCATTTATCATATTGTGATTTATGGGAACAAATGAGATTTTTCTATGTGGAGGCTAGTAAAAAAATATGGTGGGTCCAGATTATTACTCAATAAAATTCCTTTGCAAGTTTGTTTGATATTATAGAGTTGTATATACCACATGTTTTGATGTTTTAATCATATCAATTAGCTCAATAGATTGAACTATCTTATATCTTTGTGATCTATTGATCTATTGAAATTGTAGATCTCAAGAGGAAATTAATCTTAATTTTTAATTATTGTTGGAACTTAATGGGTTAAAGGGAGATATTAAAAGGAATGGATAGTGATCACACAACACATTTCAATCAACTTTTGGAAGGTATTCTCAATTGATCATTTAATTAAACCTAATGCACAAGATGATTATAAAAAACAAAAATTATGGAAACTGAAACAAAAAGTTGAATGCAGAAACACAAAATGTAGACAAAGAGTTTTTAGTACCCAAAAATTTAGAAATAGGCCTAATTAAGGACTCATTCACCCATGGGCGAATGAGTCTTCTGTCAAGATTTTGAAAAATTAAATTACAAATTTCTAACTTGGTGTTTATGTTTCTAGATTCTAGTTGCAAACAGGTAGTTTAGTTTTAGATTTTTGGAAAATCAAATCTAAATGCAAGTGTGAAATGATGCTAAATGACAAGAAAAAAGACCTAATTTGAGATGTGATTTTGATTCAATTTTTTGATTTAATTAACCAATTATGCAATATGTAAGCACTATGCAAAATTAATGAAATTTTTGAATTTTTCAAAGTTTAAAGAATGCAAAACACAAACCTAAAACCCTAAATGAGATGCAAACTAATGCAAGTTAACAACCCTAAATGAGATCCAGATCAATGCAATACAATGCAAAATAATGCAAACTTAGTGCAAAACTTAGATCTAGGGCTGAAATAGACTCCAATTTTCAAAATTTTGTTGTACAAAGTCAAGTTCACCAAAATGAAACATAGAAAAATAGGGGGTATATAAAATAAGGGGATGGTATAACGAATCCATCTTCCTATTTTCATTAGGAAATGAGATCCACACAACGAATTGACTTACAACCCTTAGGTGAGTCAACTCAATGAGGGAATCTATTGATTTTCTTATGATTAAGGATGGGGGTATCAACCTGAACAACACTTTTGGGAGAAAAACTAAAAATAGTAAATTCAAATCAATTATGTCCATTCAAACTTGAATCATCAATTTAAAGCATAAAACAGATAAAAACAACAAACTTCCTATAGATCTAGGAATGGTAGAGTGATGTGTACTTGTCACCAAAATACAAATTTGAGAGAATAACTAGGACTCATTCGCCTATATATTCGAATGGGTCTTTGTGCAGAGGTTTCAACTAGCTTTTGGGAGCCTCTGATGTCAATTTGTAGCTTATGTTTGATCTGAGTTTCAATGTCAGAAATTTGGAAATAAACTTTGTAGGTGAGTTTTCATGGATTGATGACAATGTTGACAACTTTTTGCAACTTTGACAATTTTTTCAATTTTGCTCTTCAAGAGATCTTCAATCCTTCTTCAACCTAAGATCTGCAACACAAACATAAGAGGGAAAAATTGTTTGTTTTTGGTGAATGGGGGTTTGCCTTGGTCAAACCCCGTTTTGGTAATGGGTGATCCCATAATACTAGTTTACAATTTCCTCCATGAAGAAAAATTGCTAAAACACTCTAAAGTTTTTTTTGGTTTTTAGGGGTTCACTCAAAGGGGTGGGGGGTTCACATGAACCTAAAAAGGGGTTCGCTTGAACCCACTTTGAGCGACCCCCTTTGTGATGTCATCCCCTTTTTAGCATGTTTTTTAATGAAAACAAAGGAACATTGTAAAAAAAAGGGGGAATGAGCTATCTATCAAATATAATTTTAATATATTTTGGTTTTATTATGTTTTTTTTAGTTTAATTAAACATAGGTTTTTCACTGAAAAATCAAGCTCTCTATTCTACACATGTGGAAAATAGTAGATTATAAAAAAAAAATGAAAAATATGTTCATACTGTTAGAGTAATAAGTTATTTCACTTAATTAATTTAATCATATTGGTTAATTAATTAAGTCACTTATCACTTTAGTTACTTAAGCTAAACTTAGGCACATTAATAATTATTTATTTATTAATTATTAAGTGTGCACACTAGGGTTTCCTTTTTAGGTTTCACTTTAGGGTTTCTTGATCTCTTTTATAAGGATTGATCTCATTGTAATTATTAACGGGAGAATATCTGTAGCTTTCATATCTTCTTGAAAGTTTTCTCTCTTTTGTAGCTTTTTCTTGTTGAAGATAATTGCACATATTGTTTTGCATATCTCTTGTGTGGAAGGTGTTTTGTTTGTTGTTTGATCCTGTGGCTCATGGTTTTGTGCTTATTTCACAATTTTAACACGTACTAGGTACTGATGTCCTTAGTCTAGCAAAAAAATTGAATTTCGATACATACAAAAAAAGTTATGTTGTATATGATCTGCCTATATCTAAATTGTAATTGGTTTGACTTCAAAACTTAATTAAGAAAATAAAACTCTATGAAACCAAATGAACATGCTAGATATCATAGTTACAAAGCTAAATTGAAAAAAATAAAATTTATCCTTCATACAAAAAAAGTTATGTTGTTTACGGTGAACATCACTCTTTAAAATTGGTGTTTACTATTAAAAAATAATTTTCAAAGGAGATGGAAAAATAAATACAATTTGATTCCAATTTTTTTTAAAAATATATATTTAGAATCTACAAACAAAATGCCACAAATCACTAGTTTCATCATCTTCAAATTCCTCATGGTTTAGCAACTATAGGTGCTCGAAAGTGAAGATTTAGTTCAATGTCAAGTTTGGCCAAAAAGTGTAAACCACTATTGTGGGATCACCCTAATTAAACCTTGAATTGAAATAATGAAATATGAAAGGAATGATGAATGAAAAATGTTATGTTACAACTCCCAAACCCTTGAATAAACCTTTGAAAGTTTTAAATCTTGAGTTTGATCTTGCATGAAATGGCTTCAATGAATGTGGATCTTGATGCTTGAATCTTGACTTGAATTTTTGAAACCTACATCACAATGTTAGCTCCAAAAACATGCATGATTGTAAAAGACTTTGACATGATGTTTGAGGTCTTGATTGCTGCAATAAATCATTAATAAATCTGCTCTTGAATGCCCTTGATCATAATCTTTGCTCTTGTAAACTTGAATTATGCTCTCATGAATTTTCTTTTTAGACTTGATTTGATAAAAATACCTTGTATTTATAGGTATGTATCCTTAATTTCCTAAAAATTAACATTACAAGTCGACATTAAAATTAGAATTTGGGGACATTAAAATACTACCAAAAACATATTTTAAATTTAGGTTCAAAGGCCTAGGGAGGACCCATTCGCCCATGGGTGAATGGGTCCCAGGTCCCTATTCTTGGAACACACATTGATCAAGGTAATGTATTATGTGTTGGCATTAATTGTTGTTTGGCTTCCCCTTTGAAAAATGTAATTAATTAGGCTTGTAGATGTAAAATAGGGCTTATTAAGGCATAATTAAGTCCAATTTAATTGAGGGGACCCAAACAAAGTGTGAAAATGTAAAGGAGTACATTTTCCTACACACACACACACACACACACACTATATATATATATATATATAAGTTCTTACCTTCTTCATAATGGGTCTAACATCTTTAGCACCTAGGAAACTAAGACAATTAATGCACTTTGAAAGGAAAATCAGAAGCAAGACAAGTAGAAGATCAAATATATAATTCAAGTCAATTGCACTTTGCAATGTATCAATAAATTCATGCTCAAGTATTTTATAATATTTCTTATTATTTATTATTATTATTATTATTATCATCATATGTGATAACACTTGTAGGATCTCAAGGAAATCTCTTCATCCTCCTTGTGTGAGGTTGACATGGATGCATCAGTCCAACAATGGCTTCAAATATGAGTGGTAAGATATCATTGTGTTTCATTATCATTATCATTTATTGTTTTGTCATTGCTCCCGTGAGAGCACATACTCTTTATCATTAATCATCATTACCATTGTGGAGGTGGGAACACCAACACAAGGTTTGACCAAGACAATCACCTATACAACATAAAACTTCTCCTTGTAAGGAAAGCTCGGTGTGGAAACACCTTCCAAATGCAAAATTCTTAGGAAAGAAATGTAATTTTTTATTATTTAATTCAAGTTACAGTCATTAAGATGCACATTAATCAGAACATGAGAATAAACAATTTAACACACACAGAACTGAACACCAGATTTTATGTGGGAAAACCCTTATGGGAGAAAAACCCACACACCAAGTAAAGCCACTTTGTATTACAGTAAATCAATTACATACAAAGTTACATACTCCACCTAAGGTGTTAATTCACAACAACAAATAGTTCTATTCTTTCACAGTGTTATAATGCTTGTATGACATACAATGTAGAACAACAATCAACCTGATGGAACTTTGATTTTCTTGTTCCATTTTAAACCCTTGTCACAATTTAGGAGGGTTTATGATTCATTTTTCATAAGTGCTTGAATGTTCTATTTTGTTGTTGACTCCCTATCGCCCGCTGCCGGTCAGTCTTAAAATTTATATCCTATGTGTTATTATGGCTTTGGAGTCCTTAAGTCCTTTCTATCGTATCACCCTAGAGAGTCCCCTCCATTAAAACATCTTATGAGCACGTGCCTAAAGGTTCTCACTTAAGTTCAACCGGCCTTTTGTCTTTATCGCTCACCGCTGATCTCTTTTGAAGTGAATGTTCTAAATCAGTGACGAGCGATGAAGTAATATCTCTTTGATATCACTCATTGTGAATAGCTACTTGAACTTCTAATTTAAATGAGTGATGAGTGAGGTTCTTGGTATTGTTGAAGGATCGCTTATCGCTAATGGTTTATGACCTCTCAATATTATAATAGTGATGAGCAATGCCCTTTGGCCTTATGATCTTATTTTCATCACCTATTTGCAGATATGTTATAAAATGAATTTTCAAAATCAGCGATGAGCGAGGATACGAATTTCCATTACATCGCTTCTCGCGGATTTATTTTGAGCACTAAGTTCTTGATTAGCAATACACAATATGTAATAACATTATGATAATCTCTCATCGCTAATTGCTTGCACATCATATGAGGAGGATTAGCTATGAGTGATGGCCTAATATTTTATCATTTATCGTTGATCCATTTCAAAGCTTTACTTTCAATTAGCAATGAATGATAAAGTTCCTTATTTTTTTAAAATATTCTTTTGCTAATCTAGGTACAGCTTATCTGCGATACCTTTTGTGCCATTGATTTTTCATATAGGTGTACGTGTCCAAATATGATGCTTTCACTTTATCTCTCGTCACTGATAGGAGCCAAGGTGCAAAGCTGGATCAATGAGGAGTGATGAAAAGGAACATGATCAAGGAAAGGGTCACAAATCTAAGGGTTGAGATTTCATTGCATAAAACTCTTGTATCACTAATAAAGCTAGGTGAGGATGAAGTAAATCAACGAGGAGTGACAACTACTACATGAAGAGGCAATGTCGTGGAATCTTGAGGATTTCGTATAAAGCAAAGAGGAAGGTGGCGAGATGAATTAATAACCTTTCATCTTGTTTTAAAGCTGAAAGATCAACGATCATGGTTTAAACCTGAACGACTAATTGTCAGTTCTCTCGTGTGAGCTTACCATCAAGTATTAATGGTGGCACGACTCTCTCTTGGCTGTAATAGAAAGTAGATATTTGGTTGATCGTGCATTCAAATTCATTGGCTAGTGGAAAGGATACTAGAAGCTGATGAAATTGTGAGGCAAGCTCTAAAAGTTATCAGTAACCAGTGTGGCACAACTTTCACCTGGGTAAGCAAAACTGATATTTCCTTCTAATTGAAGTAGTGAGGTGAATGCCTTGGAGAGTTGATAAGACATTGGGGAATTGTATATTTTCATTTCTGGTGTTTTCAATTTGGTGATTGAGCACTGTATAAATTATGAGGAAAAGTGTCTTGTTCAATAGTAGTGTTTTGTCCTATCATAATTGTGAAGGGTTTCATTTGATTGTGAGAAATTGTAAACCCTAGTTCCATTTGCATTACAAACATGAGTGACCTAGAGCCTAGTGAATCTAGTGTTAGACCAAAAAGGAAACCAAAACAGAAGAGGGTTAAAAGACTTAAAACTCAAGATGCTTCAGTTGAGGTTAAGTCTAAGCCAATGACAGTGTCCAACCCTATTCGTCGAGTACTCCTGCACCATCCACTAGGTCTAGGAGTGCAAAGAAAGAAAAAAAAAAATGCAACAAGCATCTGGAGGTATCAAAGGAGGGTCACGAATCGGTAAAAGGCCTACAAGTCAAGTTGTTGTGACCATTAGGTTGATTGATAATGTTGGTGAAATTGGTGAAAAACCCCAACCCCAGAGTGGATGGCAATTGTTCCGGTATGCTTTCAATAGGCGAAATTCTAGCAAGCCCGCATGTTTTTTATGGGGGTTGAACCTTGGAAAGTTGGTGCCCTGAATGTGTTTGTAGAAGTGGATTTAATGATGGAATTGGCAAGGCACTATAACCCTACGGACAGGACAATCAAAAGTGAGAATGGTGATATAATTTTGGAGGTAACAAAGGATAAGATGATAAATGTATTTGGGTTAAATCCCAATTATACTACAAAGTTCAGACATGTTAAATTGTATGTTGAGTATGCGAGGAGAAAGTTTGCATTCAAAGAAGCACTGCTTGTGTGACATAGAAGGAGCAGGGAGATATTTATTGCTAAGGATGTTGAGCCTTTTGAGTTTGAGGAGTTTGAAGATTATTTCAAAAACACTTATTATTGCTTAAATCAAGTACTGGCTCGGGACTTTGAGGTTAGGATAGCTTCTAATTTATTGGTGATGGTGGTGGATATACAAAATCATAATAGAAACATTGGTTTTGATTATGCTAACTTTGTTGTTGAATGGATGCATGAGGATTTCCTTGATTTGAAAAAGGAGGTGCTCCCTTTTTCCTTTCCCCATTACTCTTTTTTGATGCATATGCTCTTATGGGAAGGTGATTATGAGTGGAAAAGGAAATTAAATCTGAAGATTAAGGACAAAGAGAATAATGCTATACCTGTACAAATATGGACATACATTTGGGATCAAGATTGCTCCAATTCCAACTACATCTTGTTTTCCAATGTTGTGAGATATGGTATCTTAGAGTCATTGGGTGTAGCACCTATGTTTAGACTTTCTCCATAAATTAGAAGTCTTATGCACCCAAAAGATATACTAGATTCTAAGGCCACACATAATTGGGTAGATTGGTTTCTACATTCTGAATATACTTTGATCAGGCCTATGGAGCTAAGGTGGCACCTCATTTTCTACCCCTGTATGTCTCAGATGGGTTGGATTTCATGGAGCTCATGTGGCAAATTGATGTCATGGATTATGAAATGTTTAGAAAGGTCAGAAAAGGCACTGTGATACATCCCGAATGTACTTTTTGCTTACTTCAAAGTCACTGTCCCTGAGGGGTATGAAAAGCTTGGCATCATGGTAAATAATCTTAGGATGCCTATTGACGAGATTAGAGTTTTTGATCCAGAAGGGTTTGTGTCAGGAAGAAGAAGACAAAAAAGCTTAGGCATCATACGTCATGAATTTTTGTATAAAGATGATGTACTAAGGAATCTGACAAGTGATGAGGCTGTCATGACTAGGAAAAGAGAATGGATAGCTATTACAAACCTTGAGGAGAAACTTATGAAAAGGAATGCATTCTACATAAGTCCATACAATGTAATTGCAAACCCCTTGGAGAGAGCCTTTACTATGATAAGGGACTATCAGTCTGAGGAGTTTAAGGAAAAGGTAAGGAGGTTGTTGGCAAAGCCCAAGTTCTCCTAGAACAACAACAACAACAATAGGCTATGGATGTCCCAGAGCAGCCTGTAGATGTTCAAGAAGTCAGGGAAGAACAAATGGCAGAACATGTGCCAGGAAATGAGGAGGTGGAGCAGAAATTTCCCCTTCCTCATATTGAACAAACTCATAGTTCAGATGTCCCTTCTGACAGGATTGTCAAATGCCAATATGATAGAGAAAATGATGATAATCCTAGGATTTGGGAGTGTGATGAGTTTCTGGCCGATGATAAATTTATGCAGTCTAAGGAATTTCAAGAGTTTATGATTCAACAGTGGAGTAAGGAGATAAATGAGAGATTTGAATCAACCCGAGCTAATGCTGAACCTTCTCATCAGGATGAAGCTGAGAAAGCAGAGGAAAAGAAAATTAGGGCTAAAATTATAGCTATTACTCCCTTTAAAGCTCAAAAAAATTTCAAGGACAGTGGAATTATGTTGTTACCAGGGTGTACTATCACTACTACCATAACATATGATGCAGTTAGGAGAGATCCTCAAGCTTTGATATCTAAAGACCAATTTGAGGATAAAGTATTTGGTTATGGATATAGTCCAAAGTTGCATACTCTTGCAATTTGGTCTATGGCGCCTAATACTAGCAAACATGAGGTGGCTAGGCCTATTGAAGAAGTTATTGGTTCACTAGTGGTCAAAAGAGCTACTGACATAACTCCTATCCAGGCAGCTGAGTTAACTACACATGCTGCAATGCTTAGTATGGATATCTTTGGTTAAAGAGTATAATAAGGCCTTGAATGAGCTGAATCAAATGAGAGCCACTGTTCAGGCTACTCAGAAGACAGTAACTTAGCCATATTCTTCTTCTTCATTTGATATGTCTACACAGGATAGGGAAACCTTGGCCTTAAGAATTGATGAATTGAAAGGTCAATTGATTGCTGAAAAAGAAAATGCCAGGTAGGCCAAACTTGAAACTATCAAGGTGGCAAATGATATTTTCAAGGATGTGTTGAAGTATAGGGTGACCAAGTTGGTCCACAAGGCTAATGATGTTTGGGCCACATATAAGAATATTCATGAGGCAAATACAAAGTATCTACAAGTACAAGAGGCCTTTAGAAATGAATGGAATAATTGGATTACTAGGGTAAATTCTTTGAAAGAAATGATGATAAAGATGAATGAGGACCCCGAGGCACCTACCAATATTCCTAATATCTTGCAAACTATTGGCTAAATAAATGAGATAACTACTTTTCATTGAAAGTTAGGTATACAACTCCAGAGTAAGTTGAAGATATTCAAGGAGATGGAAGAACGTGGTATGCCTCAAATATTGAATCAAAAAGGTGAATTGCATCCATTTGACACATGGTAGAAACATTTGGGAGGAATGCTTGGAGCATCCATGATGACCTTGAGTGTCACTGACTATATTTTGCTCAATTCAAATATTGACACAATGGTGGAAATTGAATCAAGGATGGACATATTTGTTAAAGAATCTAGGATTTTAATTGATGTCAGGTATTCTTAGTACATTACTAAGGTGCATGATTTATTGAATGTAAAATGGCCCACTGAGGAGGAATACAATACTTGCTTGGAGAAATACACAGAGTAAATCTATGTAGGGATTAGTGAATGAGAAGAATAATGGACAGGAGAAGAATAATACATAGCCTGAATACAATACAGATTAGGCTTTTGGTATAACATGGTAAAATATTATTCTCTCCTCAAATTCAAATGAATAGCATGTGATGCTAATGTGGATTAATGAAATTTGACCTTTTGTCTACTTTCCTTGTCTTGCTTCGTAAGTTTTTTTGTTTTGATTTTCCCATGGTTGGCATTTTTTGAGCGCATGGAGAATATTTTGATACTGTTGTAACAAACTAATGATGTTTTTTGGAGGTGGGACCTGTTTTCTACAAAGACTTGAGGTCAATTTTTCCTCATGTTTATTTGCTCCACTTGAAAACTCAAGTATAACTGAAAATGGAATATTGTTACAAGCGATCCAATGAAATCATGAAATGTGTGCTATCTGGCATGAAGCTTGTTTGCTCCTTCATCTCTATAAGAAGGAATTCAGGGCCAGAAGCATGGGAGTTGAAATTTTTTGAGTTAATACTGTTAAGTTGTCAAGATAATATGAAGCAATTTTTAGAGTTTTTGTCTTAAGTTTCTTTTGGAGTTCATATTTATGCATGTAAATCTGATAATGATATAGCATTTATAATACAGAGTAATATCAATTTCATGGCTATTGTCTCTCCTTGTATGCATATTGTGAGTTATGAGTGAAAGTAATCCAAGATTTCTTTCATTTGTCTCTATCATTGCTTGATGGATGTTTAGCTTCATGCTTGCTTATTGGTTCAATGAATTAATGTAAGTGCTTGTATGAGATTAATGACTTACAAGAATTGGGTGCTAGGATATGTGTAAGTAGTAATAATCATGAACGTCACAGAGAAATGTTGTAATGCAATATTTCTTGAGGTTATAGGTGTTATCATTTGAATTGTTATTAGGTCACATTGAATGGTATTGACTCCGTGCTTGGGATAAAGACACTAGTTCATGCAGAGTATTTCTGTTTCACTTTCAGTGTTGATTCATTAGCTACTCAATCTTTAAATCATAAAATCTCAAAGGGATACTATTATTGTTGTTTGGTGTTAAGATTCCACTCTCTCATGCTCGATATATATGACATTAATACATAAGCTGCCAACTTATTTGATGCATATTATTGAATGGTTTTAAGAGAGTTATATGTTGTTGACAATGTATTTGATTGATATTTGTGTAAAGTGTTTAAGTATACATTGTGAGATTACCCTCCCGGGTTTCACAAAGCCCAAAGAGTAGGAATAGAAGTTTTGCAACCTCTATTTGTTCGTTGGCCAATCCCTTTAGAAGTACCGATAATTGGAAATGGTGAAATCCATAGGTATTTTCAGAGATTAATTTGGTTCTTAAAAAAAATAACCAACATAACCGAAACTCATCAATCAAACGCTTACTTATTTTAGATTATTATAGTATATATTCTGCATCCAACCATGGCCGCTTCAGTTCCAAAAAACCAACCATTTCAACTATACGCAAACTGTCACAAACTGCATTGGATTCAATGTCAGTTCAGTTGCCAAGTTAGCCATCAACCAATCGCCAACAATAATTAAACAACCATCACTAAACATCTAGGCATCGGTCGGGTCCCACCATGACATGCGTCCAAAGTTCACACACCTTGTGGGAGTCACTTAGGACCTACCACAAAATGCATGGGCTTAGCGGGCACCATTAGATTAATGACGAATGTACACCACTCGGTCAATTCCTCTCACTTCATAGGACTATCGAAAACCATCACAAAGTGACGCAAAATTAGTGAGCACCGTTAGATTATTATAATCACAACCATCGATTGTTATATATAGCATCACATCATTATGGTTCCCATTGCCACTGTGACATCCAAGTCACCACCACACCACTTAACAACTTGGTACTGGTCAGGTCCACCATGACATGTGTCTGAAGCCCGCACACCCTGTGGGAGTCACTTGGGACCCACCACAAGAGGTGTGGGGCTAGTAGGCACCATTGGATTAAATTCATTCCAAACGTTCATCAACATCATATTATATCACACTGTTGTGGTCCCCATTGCCTTTGTCATTCACCATGAGTTATCGAGCTGACAGATGTCCATCGCTTAGTCAATCCTGTATGAAGTTGCTATGTCACTAGAAAACCTAACTTCATAACCTCTATCGGAGATTAGGAATTTCTCAAAACCCATGACATGCTGATAACAAAGAAATCCTCAATATCACTAAGTCGGGAGGTTGTGAAAATTCAAAACTCTGCGACACAGGTTCTAAAGTTATGACTTTCAGCGATTCCACGACATACATGCCAAAAAAAGGAAAAAACACACCAAGTTCAAAAGTTCCAAGCCAACAAGTTGAGGCAAATTTTCCAACATGCTCCCACTTGATGATGACTTACTGGCTTCTTCCGAACTCAAAGTTATTTAAAGTCATAATCCCCAAGGCCCATCGAATTGGCACACCACCTATACTTGTCTGTGCTCACAGGCTTTGTCAATGCATCAACAACATTCTCCAGAGTATCCACCTTTTCAAGATTAACCTTTCCATCCTCCACCATATCACAAACGAAATGATACTGTACATCCATATGCTTCATTGTGGCATGGAAAGTGAGATTTTTTGCCAAACAAATAACACTCTGACTGCCACAACAAATAGTAACCTGCCCTGCATTGAACCCAACATTAGAACACAAATGTCTAAGCCAAATGGCTTCTTTGCAGGCATGTGTTTCTACCATATATTCCACCTCAGTAGTAGATAAAGCAACTACAACCTACCGCTTACTCATCCAACTAATTGCACCACCGAATAACATGAAGATGCATCCACTGGTGGACCTTCTGTTGTTAATGTCCCCTACACCTAATCAAAATCCACATATCCACAAATGCTGAGAGATATCTATGATCTTGCTGAGTTGCCATGATAACACAATGCATACTATGAAGTACCCTTCAAATACTTGAAAACTCTCTTCACAACATCCTAATGCGGTCTTCCTAGATTAACCATAAACCGACTAAGTACTCCCACTACTTGGGCAATGTATGACTTGGTACAAACCATTGCGTACATTAAACTGCCAACTATAGTTGCATAAGGCACCTTGGTTATGTCCTCCATCTCAGTAGGAGACTTTGGACAATCTTCAACAGATAGCTTCGTTCCCTGCAACACTGGAACAACTAATTGCTTGCAATCTATCATACCAAATCTCTCAAGGAAAAAATTGATATACTTGCTCTGGCTGAGCCAAAGCTTTCTACTTCCCCTATCCCTTTTGATCTCCATACCTAGAATATACCTTGCTGGACCTAAATCCTTCATTTCAAATTATGCTGACAACTGAGATTTTAGATTAGAAATCACACCCTTACTATTCCCAATGAATAACATATCATCCACATACAGGGAAATAACAAGTAAACGATCATTTTCAATTTTGTAATACACACAATGATCTGATTTTGATCTCATAAATCACAAAGATAACACAAAAGTATCAAACTTCAGGTACCACATTCTAGGTGATTGCTTTAAACCATACATATATTTCTTCAACTTGCAAACCGGATTTTCTTTACCTTTTTCAACAAAATGCTCAGGCTAGGACATATAAATGTCTTCTTCTAGATCTCCATGGAGAAATGTTGTCTTCACATCCATCTGCTCAACCTCTAAGTCATATAGAGTTGCAAGTGACAATAGAAATTTGATAGATGTCAGCTTAGCTACAGGAGAAAAAATTTCTCCATAATCAATTCCCTCCACCTGGGAATAACCTTTCATGACCAACCTAGCTTTATACTTCTCAACACTGCCATCTAGACCAATTTTCTTCTTAAATACCCATTTACAACCAACAGGCTTTTGACCTTCAAGAAGAGGTACCAAATTCTAAGTTTCTTTCTTTTTCAATGATGTCATTTCCTCATTCGTGGATTCCAACCAGGAATATGAATCATACATATTAATAGCCTCCTTTACAGTCCTAGGCTCATCAATGCTAGTAATCAAAGCATAGGCACAGTTCGAATCCAACATAGAAAATCCATACTTATCAGGTTGTCGCTTTTCACGTGTAGACCTCCTCACAGACTGAGGTTGAGGTTGTGGTTCTTCTTCTTGTTCAAAAATCCCATAACTACTAGAGCTCTCCTCAGTTTCAGGTACACTTTGAATTTGTAGTTCCTCTTTATCCAGAGTTCAAGGAATTTCAACTACATCATTCTTCTTTTCTTCTTCTTCTGTCTTTGACTGTAGATCAACTATAGAAGGTTTTAGCTCCCAAAAGATTGTTGTACACAACCTTCTTAGTAACAAGATTCCAAAGCTTGTATCCTTTCACACCAATATTGTAGCCAATGAAGATACATTTTACAACTTTGTTTTCCAACTTAGATCTTTTCTCATTCAGCATGTATGCATATGCTTTGCAACCACAAACACAAATATGTATCAAAGAGGGCCTATTACCAGACCACGCTTCCATAGGCGTTTTGTCAACAAGAGTTGAGCTAGGTGAATGATTGACCAAGTAACATGTTGTAGCCACAACGTCAGCCTAAAACTTCTGCTCCAAGCCAACACTACTCAACATACTTCTCACTCTTTCCATCAACATCTTGTTTAGCCTTTCAACAACTCCATTTTGTTGTGGAGTATAAGGCATAGTTTTATGCCTTTTGATCCCATGGTATTTGCAATACCTTTCAAAATCTACAGAACAAAATTCATCGCCATTATGTATCCTTAAGCATTTAATTTTCCTTCCAGTCTGATTTTCTACCAAGTTTTTAAACTCTTTAAACCGACTGAACACTTTTGATTTACTTTTAAGAAAATACACAAATGCCCTTCTCAAATAATCATCAATAAAAGAAACATAATATTTAGACTTCGATAATGAAGGAACATTTATTGGACCAAATACATCAGAGTGAACATAATCTATTATGCCAGAAGATCTATTAGGACTAGAGTAAAATGAAACATTGTGTCGTTTTCCATAAATATAATGTTCACAAAAATCAAACTCAAGGTTACAATCAATAAGCCCTTCTACCAGGTTTTTTTATTTTTCAAGGCTTTTAAGCCTTTTTCTCCTATGTGACTGAGTCTATGATGCCACAGGATGGTCTTCTCTGCTGGGAGTTTCACCTTCAAAGAGTTTACACCTAGAGGAACTTCGTTCTCCTTCTCTACACAAGCAACCTTGCTTGATTTTACAGAGACATTGTTATATTAAAGAGCTTGTGCGTCCAGCTTGTACAAAGTACCAATTCGAGCACCCCTGGCCATTACCATCGAGACTCTAGTCATCTTATAGCCACCACTCGAGAATGAGACTTGCATGCCAACATCATTTAACTTACTTATAGAAAGAAAATTCTGAGCCAGATCTGGTATGTGCATAATGCCATCAATTCCTTTTATTCTTCCGTCAAGAAATTGAATTCTGACTCTTCCTTGGCCAACAATTTTCAGAGATGAATCACTTACTAGATACACCTTTCCACCAACATACTTTTCATACTTCGTGAACCAGTCTCTATGAGATGTCATGTGAAAAGATGTGCCCGATTCAATCAACTAGACATCATCTGATGCTTGAGTCGCCAAGGCTACAATGAAAGCATCTAAGTCACTCTAAGAAGAATCCTTATCCAAAGAGTTATTCTTCTTCTTCTTCTTTCTCTCCTCTTTCCAATCCTTTCGAATATGACTAGTCTACCCACAATTCCAACATTTTTCCTTGGAATTCTTGCTAGGAGACTTAGATTTACCCTCATATTTGGATTTAGACTTCTTGTCTTTCTACTTGCTCCTCTCCTTTGATCTACCCCAAATAGCAAGAGCCTCCTTGTCCATCTCAAAAGATTTCCTTCGCATCTCTTCTAACAACAGTGAAGAAACCACATCTTCTGTCTTGAAAGTGGTTTTTGTACTCCCAATAGCCATCACTAGATGATCTTGTGTGTCAGGTAAAGAACACAACAGGAGCATACAATGATCCTCCTCCTCTATCTTCACACCCACAAAGGCCAACTGTCCAACAATCATATTAAATGAGTTTAGATGGTCTGCTACGAATGCTCCTTCTTCCATCTTCAAGGAGTATATCTTCTTCCTCATGAATAACTTATTCACCAGAGACTTGCCTTGCTAAATATCACCAAGTTTCTTCCATAAAGAATTTGCAATCTTCTCCTCATGGACATTCAGGAGAACATAATCGGCTAGACGAAGTCTTATCATTCCTTTAGCTTTTCTATCTGCAAGGTCCCAATCTTCTTGTTTCATGCCTAATGGTTTTGTCTCCATAACAACAATCCAAAGATCTTTATCCACCAACAAGTCTTCCATTTTGAGTTTCCACAACTCAAAATTGCTACCATTAAAATTTTCAATTTCTATTCTACCCGATGTGCTTGCCATCTCAATCTATAATCAAGGCAATCAAATTTCTCTGCAACACTCCAGCTGAACAAAATTAGTACAAAAACTAGCCCTACCCACAAGGATAACACGACTGGCCAGGCTCTGATACCACTTGTAAGGAAAGCTTGGTGCGGAAACGCCTTCCAAATGCAAAATTCTTAGGAAAGAAATGCATAATTTTTTTATTTAATTTAAGTTATAGTCATTAAGATGCACATTAATCAGAACATGAGAATAGACAATTTAACACACAAAATTGAACACCAAATTTTACGTGGGGAAACCCTTATGGGAGAAAAACCCACACACCAAGTAAAGAAACTTTGTATTATGGTAAATCAATTACATACAGAGTCACAAACTCCACCCAAGGTGTTAATTCGTAGCAACAAATAGTTTTGTTCTTTCACACTATTACAATGCTTGTATGACATACAATGTAGAACAACAATCAATTGAAACTCATCAGTTGAACACTTACTCATTTCAGAGTATTACAATATATATTCGACATCGAACCATGGCTACTTCTATTCTAGAAAACCAACCATTTCAACTGTACACAAACTATCACAAATTGCATTAGCTTCGATGTCCATTCAGTTGCCAAGTCAGCCGTCAACCAATTGCCAATAGTCAACAAACAACCATCGCTAAACATCTAGGCACTGATCAGGTTTCACTACGACATGCATCCAAAGTTTGCACACCCTGCGGGAATCACTCAGGACCCACCACAAAAGGCACGGGGTTAGTGGACACTGTTAGATTAATGACAAATGTACATTGCTCAGTCAATTTTGCTCACTTCGCAGGAGTCTATCAAAATCCATCACAAAGGGGCACAAAATTAGCGAGCATTGTTGGATTATTATAATCACGACCGTCAATTGTTATATATAACATCACATCGCCATGGTCCCCACTACCACTGTGGCATCCAAGTCACCACCGCATCACTTAACAACTTGGTACTGGTCGGGTCAAGCACGACACATGTCCAAAGCCCACACACCTTGCGAGAGTCACTTGGGACCCACCACAAGAGGTACGGGGCTTGTGGGCATCGTTGGATTAGATTCATTCCAAATGTTGATCAACATCATATTATATCACACTGTCGTGGTCCCCACTGCCTCCGTCATTCACCATGAGTTATCAAGTCGACAAATGTCCATCGCTTAGTCAATCTCGTACAAAGTTGCTATGACATTAGAAAACCTAACTTTATAACCTCTATCAGAGGTTAGGAATTTCTCAAAACCCACAACATGTCGATAACAAAGAAAGCCTCAATATCACTAAGTCGAGAGGTTGTGAAAATTCAAAACTCTGCGAAATAGGTTCCAAAGTTAAAATTTTCAACAATCCCATGACATTCAGGCCAACAAAAGAAAAAACACACCAAGTTCAAAAGTTCCAAGACAACAAAGTCGAGGCACATTTTCCAACACTCCTTGTGTCTATTTTACAGGTTTGTAGGTTGTTGTTGCTTACAATGGATTTGAGACCTCAACTCTTTTAAAGGATCCAATGACCCTAATTCATGTCTTCATATACTCACCATTGATAAATTAGGGCATGTTGATTATTCGAGCATAGTCACACTTTAGAACATGATTTTCACATTCATAGGCCTTTGGATAGTGCTTAGTCCGTATAGGCACTAAAACCCTAATTATTGACACTTCTAGACATGGGCGCCCCACGCTGGCATCTTGCCCGTTTTGCCCTAAATTTTGGCACCAAGTTCTTCTTTGTATCTCTTGCCAAAAATATGCTTTCTATTTTTTATATTTAGTTCTATAAATTCCAAATTTTGTCATACTTAGTCAATTTGATCACAATTCACCTAGTTCATTGCATCATCAAATCAATCTATACACACCCAACACAAAAAGGGACCAAAACCCTAACCAACCTATTTGGTTCTCCCTTGAGGACAAAAACCAAACAAAATTTCTTGGTTGATTTTATGTCCCTAATATTTAAGGTGAAAATATTGATTTAGGTTAGGGTAATAAGCCTAGTTCTCCTTTTCCCATTTAATATTTTGGTAAATCTAACGTAGCTTACATTTGTCGATCTTTGATTTAAATTGCATATATTATTTAATTTTATTTACTTTATTAAGGAATTAGATTATTTGAATATCTTATTTAAATTTTGAAACATTGAATGTTACTTTGGAAAATAAAGCGTTTAAAATCTTTGTTCTTTGCAAAGCACAAACATAAAACACCTTCTATTTTTTCTGGAATATCATCAGTATATCCATCTTGTCATCACTTTCTTCTACCTCCCACTTCCTAGGGACATTTATGTGTCATTAGACTTGTACTTGATTTATGAGTTTCACAACCCAATGTTCTACATCCAACACTGTTGTGAGAATAAGTTACCAACTTATGGCTTCCCATGCTTTGAATAGCTCTGGTGTTGAGATTGAGTTTGTTCTAGCTCTTTCACTCAAGGGAATTTTGGAACACAATAATCTTTAGATCCCAATATTTCCTTGTTGTTGATCTTTGAGTCACAACCTCTTCATGATTTTCATGGGTTTCATAACTTTGTGGCTTATGTTCCTGAAGACTGACTCCAAAAATTAGAAAAAAATTTAGCTCGTCTCCAACTATTCTTGAGTACAAATTTTTTTTCTAGAGAAGTTGTACCTCTTATGGGAAACCTTAGGAAATTATTACTTCGTGATTCACAAGGTGTGGGAGTTCTACATAGCCTAGCTCACATAGTGGATTCAAACATTACAACGTTAGCTAGTTTTGTAGAAATTATCAACAATGCATCCCCTCAAAACCAAATGGGGACACAAGTGTCAATACCCATGATGAAATGTCCCATTCCAACATTCACTTCTTCTGTTATAACCACTACTACATAATCTAGTAATATTATTCACACTATTTTTGGGGTTACAAGTGAGAATAATATAAACCAATATAGCTTTGTTCCACCTTCCTCTACTCTCCCATTTAATTCTCAAAATTTTAATCCACTTATTTCCCAACATGTTGTTAGTCAAAATCATCAACAATTAACTTACCAAAATGTCAATCCACTTATTGCTATTGCTACTCCTTCATATTCTACCAATTCTCAAACCACCTCACCTATTGATCTTGTCACTAACCAACTTTTGAAAAATGTGAGCTATTTAAAAAAATATCAAATATAAATAAAAACCAATCCCAATTCAATCCTCCATAATTCTTCACTCATAGCCCATCGCCATTTGCAATCCTAAAAATCCAATACCTCAAAACATTAAAATACCCTTTTTTGAGAAGTATAATGGAAATGTAGATCCTAATAACCAAATGTTAGCCTTTACCACATTATGTAGTGATTTTATCTTTGAGGGTGCTCTTTTAGCCAAGATATTTCCTTAGTTGTTAAAAGACACATCCATGGATTGGTTTTGTTAATTTCCTAACAATTCAATTCATTCTTTTCAACAACTTGTTAATCAATTCCTCCAACATTTTCAAGCTAATATTGGACCTCAAGTCACATTGATTGATTTGGTTCATTGTAAGCAAGGAATCAAGACGAAAGTGATTGAATTTATAGGGAAATATCAAGCCTCTTCTCTCAAATCCCATATTCCCTTCTGGATGCTAATGTGCAATGAGTTTTCATCAAAAACCTACACCTGCACAACCAAGATAAGATTATACCAATGTGATATCCCTCATTCACACATCTTTGCATGACTCATCGTGATTACCAATTATTGGTTATACCATATGAGGGATTGTCCTCGTCAACTCTTGTTGATCAATCCAAGGTTTCTACTCTTAATTATCAATCATTTAAGAAAAAAACAAAAAAATTATCAAGATAAATTTTCCTTCTTCCAATTGATGTAGGAGCATCCAGTGGTGTAAGGGAAATCTTGCATCACCCAAAAAAAATATTTTTCCTTATTTTATTTTGTGGTTTTGAGTCTCATGATGACACTTAAGGGGTGTTAGATAATTAGAAGTAAAAAAAGGTCAAAAAATGATCACACTATTTTTAGTAAGTCAACCTAATTATTATTGATTATAATTTAAGTCTATTGATATTATTATATTATTATTATTATTTTTTTTGTATTATTATCAATAATAATATATTAATATAATATTCTTAGTATTAAATTATAATTATTATTAAATAATTGTGTTAATTTTAAACTTAAGTCACTTTTCTCAAAGGAAAGAAAAACAAGTGGTCGTTGTATAGCTATCCAACAACAAATTCCTTTCCATTCTTACCCTTTTCTTTTTGTGTGAGAAAATAGGCAACCATGACTTATTTTATTATAAAATTATGTAAAATCTACGCTATTTGGATTTCCAGGTTCAAATATGAGAGATTCTTAACCCTATATATATATATATATATATATATATATATATATATATATATATAAATTCTTCCTTTCTTCATAATGGATCTAACATCTCTATCACCTAGACAACTAAGACAATTAATGCAATCTAAAAGGAAAAATTAGAAGCAAGACAAGCAAAATATCATAGATATAATTCAAGACAATTATAGTCTGCAATCTATCAACAAATTCATGTTCAAGTATTGTATAATGCATCTTATTTATTGTTATTATTATCATATGTGCTAACACTTGTAGGATCTCAAGGAAATCTATTCATTCTCCTTGTGTGGGATTGGCATAGATGCATCGATCCGACAAGGGTTTCAGATCTGATGGTAAGATATCATTGTGTTTCATTATCATTATCATTTATTATTTTTCCTGTGCACCCCTAAGAGTATGTACTCTTTATCATTCATCATTATTTCCATTATGGAGGTGGGAACATGAACACGAGGTTTGACCAAGGTAGGCCCTAATATGACACAACCCTTCTCCATCTATCTATTTTGCAAGTTTGTAGGTTGTTGTTACTTATAATGGATTTGAGACCTCAACTCTTTTGAAGGCTCCAAAACCCTAATTCATGTCTTCATGGACTCATTATTGATAAATTAAGGCATGTTGATTATTTGAGCACAATCACACTTTGAAAACTAAGTTTTACAATCACAAGCCTTTAGACAATGCTTGGTCCATACAAACACTAAAGCCCTAATTCCTGACACTTCTAGACATGGGCACCCCGCATTGATTTCTTGCTTGTTCTGCCCCAAATTTTGGCAACAAGTTTTATGTATCTCCTACCTAGACCTACTTTTTGTTTTTGATATTCAATTATGTAACTTTTGCATTTTATCATACTTAGTCAATTTGATCATAATTTACCTAGTTCATTACATCATCAAATCAATCTATACACACCCAACACAAAAAATACCAAAACCCTAACCAACTTGTTTGGCTCTCCATTGAGGACAAGAACCAAAAATATGTCATGGTTGATTTTGTGTCCCTAATGTTTAAGGTGAAAATATTGATTTAGGTTAGGGCAATTATCCTAGATCTCCTTTTCCCTTTTAACTATCATATATTCACAAATGTTAGAATCCATCATAGTATCATAATCCTAACACATGCATCACAATCATAACTATCCATCATAATCACATTAAAACATCATAAACATCCATCACATACATAGGTATCATCATCATCATTATCATATATCTAGCTAATCCATCTTGTCATGATCCTAACCAGAAAATTATTTTTTGTGGCTGATCTCTTGAGGGGGCATCGTACCTCCATCCCTTGATTCATTGAGGCATACTTGGGCACTTCACTAGCAAAAAAATTCCTATCAATCTTTTTTCTTTGAAATAACGCTATAAAACACATTGTTTGAAAGAGGGGAAAAATGTAGACACCTAAAAATGACTAATGTATTTTCATCATATCATTTCATCATCATCTTTATCATTTCTTCTATCTATAAATTAAATAATTTTTAAGTAAGCTAACATTTTTCCCTTTTCATCCATTATAATTATTTAATTATCTTAAATTTTTCATCATATCTATATTAATTAAATAAATTTTAATTATATTAATTTATCATTTTCCCTCCAACATTAAATAAATTCAAATTATCTTTGGCCCTCTATAATTAAATATTTTTTTAAAATTATTTAATTACTAACACTCCTCTTTTAAATAAGTTAAAATAATTTATTTTAATTTAAAGTTTCCTTCTAAAATTAATAAATTAATATTTATTTATTTCTCCAACTATCATTGTTCTAACTTTTTCTCCTTCATCAAATTCAAATTATTTTAAATTTTATTTATTTATTTATTTAGATTGTAGGAATTGGGTAGCCCCTTATAAACTGTAGTGCACTTGGTAAACTTTTTTCACGTGAACGGTTATGCTGGCGCAACATGCCCTTTGGTACCACAGGGACGGAGGGGAGACTAGACCTCGTGACCTATTGCCTACAATAGGATGCTTTAGCGAATCGAGCTAGGCCCTCCGCCCCCAAATTATTTTAAATTTTCTTATCCATTGATCTTTCTAATTAATGTCCTCCATAGATCAAATATCAAGTGAAACAGATAAATACAAAGCTTTCATTTATTGATATCCCTTAGAACTAGAACCTAGATCATAATTACTATCAAGGGCACTATGAAGCACTATCAAACATTAATATTATCAAGCAATCAAGTTATTTTTATCATTATCAAGCATATATCTCATTTATCTTTGAACATTTATCATTATCATTGCATCATATCATTAATGTTCTCTCATAGTTATTATTACTTTGAAGAGCAACCCACAATGGAGAAAATTAAGGTCTTTGTATGATGACTTTATTTGTTAATCATTTTCAAGCCAATATTTTGAGCTTCATTGAGTGATTGTTGTAACATGCCCATTGTTCTACCCAATAATTTTACTATGCTTTTAACTTCAAGTAACTAAATTATAAGGTCAACACTTAACAATGAAAATTTTCTTTTCTTATATAAGAATAATATGCACATTTGAAATAAAAATAATTCCAAACTTTCCCATTGCATTACAACAAAGTATTTCAACTTTTCAAAGTATTGATTTCATATTACATAATTTCATGATTACATTTCCTCTTTACAATCTTCCATAGAAATGGATACATAAATACTTACATAGCTTCCATAAGCTTACTGGCACTAGGTATACGAATGGTCTAGGTAGTCCCCCTTCCAAATCTCAGTCTCCAACTGACGAGGAGAAGCATCACTCAAGTGATTTTCCGCCAACCATGGACTTATTGCAGTCCTCGCACATCTACCACATATGGTAAGATGGCCCTCCCTTCGACAAAGAGATTGGTTTGGTAACCTCATATTAATAATGACCTTTCCTGAGCGGAGTGGTATGTCCTACATATCTAGAGCTACCATAATGTCTACTTCTACATGTATGATTACCCTCAACCTAGAATGTAAACCCGGATCACACAGTGAACTGACAGTGTAGACAATGGCTACCTACACTACTTTGGCCAAAGATTCATCACCCAAATTTTGAGTGAGGTCATTTGTTCACCACATTGTATATGCTTGATTTGTATTGACCATTCATAACCTATGCATAGGCTATCCCATTCATTGTATTATCCTAACCCCAGGAATAACCTATTTCCCTCTTATGTTTACTATGACACTTCTACTTAAATAATTCAAAGTAACTCTTACGTACCAATCCATACAGAATAACATAACGTCACATCATTAAATGAATCTAGTACCAAAGGTACAATCCCAACTATAAAAGTCTCCAATCAAGGGTTTATCTCAACATTAAATGACTCCCTTCAAAATTATAAACTTATCAATAAATGACCTTGATTCAAAAGTATTTCGACAATTAATTACTTTAATCAAAGTATAATCTCATCAATTTAAATGACCTCAATCAAAATAATAATTATATCAATAAAGGAATCACTCAAAAGTATGGTCTCAACAATAAATTGACTCTAATTGAAAGTATAATCAACAATAAAATGATCAATTAGATCATATAGGTTAATCCCGACTTATTTGCTTCAATCAATAATCACATAGACAACCCTACAAAATAGCTTATTCCTAACCTAGGGTTTTTAACAAAAAGTAGTGTAACGATTGAAAGTGACCATCATAAAAGCCTCTCTTTCAATATATCACAAATATTCTCATTTTTACTACATTTTCATAAAATATGGAGTACAATAGCCTAAGAAGGGTTTGCGATTTTGCACCTACAAATTCTCTACTCATCATGGCTTTGGGTTGCTAGTATGTGAGTCCCCTTCTAGGATTCTATGAATAGACTACAATTCCAAATAAGATAATAACATAACCATATAGTACAACTCTCAATCCTATCATTGAATATTGGTATAACCTCTAAGTTTATACCCTAACACTAGGGTTAAGAATCACTTCCTATTTCAAGGAGACATGAGTATTTAATCAAATAATGATTAACATTCAAGGTTTGCATAACATTGTAATGATGACATTCTTACTAAGTACAACAAGCAATCTTTCACTTTCACATAAGATTAAAATAACTTTTCTCTAATAAGCAATTGATCTAATTTTTCAAACAAGACAAACAATGTCACACAATCTTTTCAAAACATAAAAGTATAAAAGAGTAGAATTTAGCATGCCTGTTTATGCAATGCTCCAATTGATCAAACTAGATTCCTATCTTAGCCTTCCCTTAATCCAGTATGCAATTCCCCAATTATCCTTCTCCCTCTTCACCAAAATCCCACTCTCAAAACCCTCTCACCACTCTCAAAAACTCACTCAATTCAGGAAATTAGATAATAAAAACTAAAAAAATTACACCAAGAATGTAGATATGCGTCCCCATTGAGGTAGATAGATCCTCTATTATACAAAAAGGTCAACAACTAAAAGCTAGAAAGAGGGTATCAAGAATGACACTTCTCAGCTCAAAAGGTTTGACTCAACAAGATTAAGAAAAGGTGGCAACTATAATCATTGCACAATAAACACATACACAACCAAAACTTACCATGAGGAATGAGTCACTTAATCAAATGGATAACAATAATGCTAAGCAGATATGCAAGGTAATTGTCTCTACAAGTCGACTCACTCAACCAACTCCTCATTGACTTATTCTCATATTCAACATATGTCTTGAAGACTTCATATTGAATACAACTCCTATCATGTTATGCATTGGGATTCCATTATACTTTGCATTTATTAGGAAACATAAGATATCTTATGCGTTGTGATTATAGCCTATATACTCAAGGTCTAGTATTGACTTAGTCTAAGCATATTAACTTACATGTTGGTTGCTTTTGATTCCTTGTTGATTCCTCGATGGTTTCTTACACTTTCACCTTCCATTTTATATGTTGCTCTTAACAACACATGAATTCATTTGTATTTCCATTTAATCTTTGTGCTATCATAGCATTGCCCTTTACCTAATGCATTTGCAACGCCCAAGGTATATTACTTATCATTTAAATGCTTCCTACAGTGTTTTCACTTGTGTGTAGCCTATGTTTTATTATTCAACATTTTAAATACTTTAAACATTGTCTATGTTTATGTGTTTCCTTCAAAGTATTGCGTAGCCCTTGGTTTGAATTATGTTCCATGAAGTCATTCTCATAAATTGGCTATATTAATAAACTAGCCATATACATATAAGCATTTAAAAAATAGTATTATATGTATAATGATTTTATTATTCTTCTTTTCCCATGTTCTTTTTTTGTCTGTTCTTTTTTTTAGAATGGAAATTTTGTCCTTAACTTATTGATTATCAAAATGATACTTCATTGTATCAATCAAATAAAAATATCAATCTCTATATTGAAATGTCTATATACACATATTTTGAAGTATAAGTAAGAAAGATTTATTCTTTCACACACGGGTCTGTATACTATGTATTATACATATTATACCATATACATTTACATTCTATACATAGATTTTTATTTATCATATATATGAATAGATCTAAATAAAGAGAAATATCTATTTAGATCTATTTATCAAGGTTTTATCTTATATTAGAAAAAAGAAATATATATAGGTATATATATATTGATCAGACTCATAGAATTTCGTCATTTTGAATATAGAAATAAATAAAAACCATTGTAATTGCTGGAAAAAACAAGCCCACCAAAGGCACGAAAAGAGAGGGTAAGTTGTTCATTATTATATCAAAAGTATATTAAATAGTCTTTATTTATTTATTACAAAGATAGATTATAAGATCAAATGAGTGAAGAATGATAATATGCTGTCATATGTATGCTATGCTAAATAAGTTAGGCACTCAATGAACCTTTCAACGCTTATCAAACATCATTTCATTTTAATACACACACACACACACATATAACTTAATATATATATGTGTATATATATATATATATATACATTCAACTTATTAACTCCTCAAATACATTATTCGATATTCGAATACACATATACATATTCTCATATTCCACAAATTAAAAATGCATATATATATATATTATTGCCTCGACATAAAAACACATATATATACTTACACACATTTCGATAATAACGATATATATGTATATATATTTATATGCATATATACATATATATGTATACACATTTCGATTATGTACTACATACACATATATTAGTATATATATACATATATTACAAATATATATCATTACTTGATTTTTACATTTAAACACATATATTCATAATCCCTTCAATCGATATATATACATGAAGTGTATATATCTCATCGATTAAATATAAACACATAAGGAAGAACTCACATATGACAAGAGACTCAATCACATACCCATTCAAAACATTCACAAATAAGAACATGATGTCTTCTAAATCATATTAAAACAAGGCTAAGGAAAACTTACCATTTCCAAAAACTACCGACTCGACTTTACTAAACTAGAGGTGAGTGTGTGAAAGCTCAGTTTAGGTCTTATCAAAGGTTCCCAGACCAATCCCCTCTCATGAGTGATACTTCCCCTCTCTTTTAGAAGCTCGACCTATTCCTACATTCAACTTAGTACAACACAAAGGTAGTTAGCCATTCACATATATATTTGCATCATCAAAGCATTAACGTATTCACATTGTAATAAATATTCTTTCATCACATGTCATCAATATAAACATATTCATTCATTTAGAAGCAATAACATCTTAATGCATATTTCAATATTTCATTCTCCTACTAAACATATTAAAGTCATAATTCACATTTATCAACACTTTCACTCATGAAGGTAAAAGTAACTTAGTAACTAGGAAACAAGGTGTAACATACTTCCCCCCTTGTGAATCATCGCGCCTGATGATTTTTAAGTTCTAAACATATATATAAAGTCAAATAAAGGTTTTACCTTCAATTTTCTTATCGTGTAAGAAATAAGTATATTTTATTACTATCCAAATACTCTTCCCCCATAGCACAACCTTTCTGCAATCTTGTCCATGTTGGACCTTGCACTGAGGGTTTGCACTAACGTACGGGAATAAATTTTGTGCTTGACGCATACCTTCCCTTTAGAGAACTATACATCATAATTATATTGACTCCTTTGTACTTCATAAGTACATTAGTGACCATATCCTATATGTAACCAATACCCTAGTGACTAGAAAACATGTTCTCATTGGCTAATGCAATTATCCTTAGTGTAACCCAAATAGATAAGGATTGTCAGTGTATTGTACATTGCACCGTGGGTCCCATCCTTTCCTTTGGTGTTTACTCCATTGAACAACTCAAAAGATGAGACCACCCATCACTAACACAACCATCAACCTTAAGCATAACTATTTTGCTTTATGATTTTAAGCTTTGTATCAACAAATTTTCCTTGATCCTCCGATCTATTATTCCATTTATGACATTTTCGATCCTAGCTTCTTCCAGTTTTTAGGAATTTCAACCCCTCTTCCATAAATGGATCAAATTATAAAGATATAAGTTTATTGTTTTCTAAAAATATTCCTCAAATCTTCCAAGATTGGATTTATCCCTTTTGCCTAATTGGCTAACTTAAAGTAATTCATTCAATTGATTTTTTCATATGATGATAATTATTTACACAAACCTTATCATTACTTGCTTGTTCCTTATTTGAGATAACCTTCTTAGGAACATTAAGCAACTGCTTCACACAATATGTTATTTAGGACTAAAATCCTATAAATCTAATTTCCAATCTATATTGGTTACCTTGGCAAGTCTATCCACCATAACATTATGTCAGGTCCATCAACATAGAAAAAATTAAATTGTTTCTAATGATCTTCCACTTCTTCATTAGAATTTCATAGGAGTATTTATGTCTCGCCGATGACAACATCTTGTCTTCATCCTCTAGAATATTGGACGAAAACTTGCTACATACCTTGCAACATCTTACTCTATCCCCTTCCAAATTATAGTGGTTTCCCATTTGTCAAATAATTTTTTCATTACTATGTGTCCCGAGTACGACATCAATTTACCTCATCTCATTCCTTAATCTTCCAAAAATTGGTACTTATGTTCTTCTTCTGATACATATTAGTCCATCCCGACCTAGTAAAAACTCTTCCATGGACTTACACCACATATGATTCTTGAAATATAATAATTAAATATTTTGCGGAGATAAAACTCCTCCATCCTAGGTCATCCATACCCTGGATTTCTTTGACTTTGATTATTTCCAAAGTTACATAATCCGATTTTCAGCTCAATTTATTTCTTCCAATGAGCATATATACTAGTTCAAGTAACAATTATCGTTGAATCATACTGACTTGACATTGTCTTCCCAAAGATGTTAGCAATTATTACATACCTAGTTTACAAGTATGAATGTTTTCCTATAGCTCCAAATCATGAGTATGTAATTCTTTCCTCCCTATTTCATAGGTGATAATCTAGCCTTCCATGATCAAGTATATTGCCTCTCTTTCTCCAAAGTATCAATGTTATTAACAATTTGTTCTTCCGAAACAATTTCATATAGAATTTATGTTGCAATTATTTCTTTCTTATTGGTCATAAACCTTGACCTTCCCTTTATCTTTACCCAATAATTCCAATACCTTATGCTTTTAACTTTACCAACCTTGTTGTGGTCATATAAGACTTTGGTTGTAGGTCTTTGAATCATGACTTATGAAGAAGTCAAAAGTTCTTCCAAATACATCATTAAATTTTGTTTTGTGGGGTACTTTATCTGAGTCTAACTACTCTCCTTCTTCCCCCCTTAGTGTTTTCACGATTAGATCATATTAAAGTTGAACTCTTAGCAAATATTCACTTTCCCCAAATTGAATTGATTTATCATTCCTTGTTATTATCTTTTGATAGTTGATTGACTATTACTTGCCTTTCTTATCCTCCATGGTATTCCTTGAATATACTTTTTCATTCCCAAAATTGGATTCATCATCGCCCTTTAATCTCTCAGATTCAACAGTTGGATCTACCATAATGAGATCTAATGAATAATCAACAACTTTACAAGCTAAGAGGTACTCTAGTATTTCATTCCAATTATCTTTTCCATGTACATTATTATCCTTAAATCATAGTGAAAGAATATCTTGTATTCACAAAGCCCCACTTGTTGATGTGTTAACGAGCTTGCCTAAGAATCCCTATATCATTTGTGTCTTCACCTTAATGTTGTGTTTCCAAGTTATTCTTTTGTTTTGACACATAGTTTCCCTCCATAGCCAATTTCCTTTTGGAACATCTAAACATAAGTTTACTTTCGTTGACAAGTTGGTAAGTTCATTTTTCACTTTCTACCAAACTATGTACTAACTGAGCCTTTTTCGATTAGTTCATTTCAATTTTCAGTTCCCAACTTGCAATCATCTTTCCAAGTGATTTTATCCCATTCCTAGGTAACTTTATTTTCTCATAACCTTAAACACTCTCAAGTTGTTTGGTTCTTTTCTCCTTTTTTAATCAGAACTCCAAATTGACCTTGCCTATTTCGGTTGGTTGAATCATGTCAGCTTTCATGTTCTCCTTTTTAACTTGTTTTCCTTTACTAACCAATCTGGTATCTAACATTTATTCTAAGGTATCAACCTTTCACTTTTTAATTAATATGCAAGATTTTAATCTTGTACTAAATCAGATTTATCATGGGTTATCCAACCTCTTGGATACCTTTCAAGTTGATTATGATTCTCAAAAGTTGACTTCTTTCTTTGATTGAAGTTTCCAATTTATGCCAATAATGCATACTCATAGATTCATAATATCCCTATTTAATCCACAATTCTAGACTTTTTGCAACTACTATTTGCTATCAATGAGGGAGACTACTTCAATCCTTTCTATCCCTTAGAGTCATTTAAACTATTTCATAAGGTGAGGGGTACTCATTAGAAATCCTCCATAACCTTCCTACTGAATCTGGTTGCATAATCTTCTACAATCCAAAGGTGTATCTAATTGAGTTGTTGGTTTAGGAGTTTCTGGCTCTAGGGATGACTCTTTCCTAGTCCCTAACTTAAAACAAGTTTTTAGGAAACTTAACTTCCTTTTTGTTTCACCTTTATTCCCTTCCTCTTACCATATTGGGGTAAGAAATTTTCAACCTTTAACTTCTAATAAGGTTTAGGTTTTACTTACGTAATGAGCCCATTTTTACATTGGTGGTTTCCGTTGCACCAAAAGATTGACCTATTAATGCTCGATACAACCGCCATATTTATACAAGATCCACAAGAGGTGGTTAAGCCATGTCACAAACCCAAGCACCGCATTGCATAGAGAAGACCAAGGGACACACCATCTTGTAACAATCCCCCCAGTGCAAGCGAGGGGTTCGAACTTGTGACTTTAGCTCTGATACCAATTATTACATTGGTGGTTGTCGTTGCACAAAAAGATCGACTTGTTAATGCCCGATACAATCACCATATTTATACAAGATCTAAAGGAGGCGGATAAGCCATGTCATAAGCCCAAGCACCGTGCTGCACAAAGAAGACCAAGGGACACACCATCTTGCAACACCCATAGGTTCAAGAGCTGAACCTAGTAGCTCTGATACCATGTGTAACATGCCCGTTGTTCTACCCAATAATTTTACTATGCTTTTAACTTCAAGTAAATAAATTATGATGCCAACACTTAGCAATAAATTTTTTCTTTTCTATAAGAATAATATGCACATTTGAAATAAACATCATTCCAAACTTTCCCATTACATTACAATAAAGTATTTCAACTTTTCAAAGTATTGATTTCATATTACATAATTTCATGATTACATTTCCTCTTTTATAATCTTCCATAGAAATGGATACATAAATACTTACATAGTTTCCATAAGCTTACTGGAACTAGGTATACGAATGGTCTAGGTAGTCCCCGTTCTAAATCTTGATCGCCAACTGATGAGGAGAAGCATCAATCAAGCACTTTTCCACCAACCATGGACTTATTGTGGTCCCTTGCACATCTACCACATATGGTAAGATGGCCCTCCCTTCAATGAAGAGATTGGTTTGGTAACCTCATATTAATAATGACCTTTCCTGAGCAGAGTGGTGTGTCCTACATATTTAGAGCTACCATAATGTCTACTTCTACATGTATGATTACCCTCAGCCTAGAATGTAAACCTGGATCACACAGTGAACTGATAATGTAGATAGTGGATACCTACACTATCTACATTATCAATGGAAAATATCAGATTTGTTAAAGGGGTTAGCACAATAATAATAAAAATTCCTATGAAGTAACAAAGTACAAAGGAAGTAATATGAAAAGAAAAGGAACAATGTTACCCTAGGTCTTCATCTTCCATGATTAACCTTTGTTACACCTCCTAGCTTGCTGTAAATAGAGATGCCCTCAGATTTCAAATGAGCAACTATGACTAATGACAAAGCCCTAAGCAAGTTTTGAAGGATTTTACTAAAAGAAATGACTTGACAATAGACTAGAATGATAATGACTGCAAATGACAATGACCATGAGTTGACAGAAAATGAGCATGAGATGGAGAGAAAGATCAAGAAAGAGAGAGAGAGAGAGAGAGCCAGAGACCAAGAGGGAAAATGAGAACAAAATTGCCATTTTATAAAAACTGCAATTTTGAATGTGTGGCCAGGATGAAAAGATGACAAGAACCCTAGGATCAATGATCAAGATTGAATGTTGCTGTGTGCATTAGGGTTAGGTCAAAATTAGGGCAAATGATAAGGATGAAGGGTTGAGATTGAATTATAACATAATTCAATCAATGGTCGAAATTAAATGAGAAGTCAAAAGTCAAGAATTAAATTGGAAGATAAGGCTGGCACGGACAAAGAGGTTGCTGGAGAAATTAAATAATAAAATTTATTTACTCCAGGTGACTAGTAAATAATTAAATAATAAAGATATTATTTAATTATGGAGGAATGTGACAAAAGAAATCATTTTGAATTAAATAATGATTTAATTCAAAATTCAAGAGAATGGACCAAATTAAATAAATAAAATTTATTTAATTATAGTGGAAGAGGCCAACGAATAATTAAATAATTAAAATAATTATTTAATTATAGTGGATAGTGGATAAAAATTAAATAAATAAGAATCTATTTAATTTTAGAAAGAAGGGGACTTAATTAGTGACGTAATTTAATAAATAAAATTTATTTAATTAATCAGGGAGGAATAAAGATTTGTTAAAGGGGTTAGCACAATAACAATAAAAATTAAAGGAAAATAATTAAAATAATTATTTAATTATAGTGGATAGTGGATAAAAATTAAATAAATAAGAATCTATTTAATGATTTAATTCAAAATTCAAGAGAATGGACCAAATTAAATAAATAAAATTTATTTAATTATAGTGGAAGAGGCCAACGAATAATTAAATAATTAAAATAATTATTTAATTATAGTGGATAGTGGACTAAAATTAAATAAATAAGAATCTATTTAATTTTTAGAAAGAGGGGACTTAATTAGTGGCAGTAATTTTAATAAAAGAGAACAAAGAAATGTTAGTGCAAAAGATATGGATGATGATATGGATGCAATGCCTATATGGGAGCCCAGTGAGAGAAGATGACAAGACTAAAGAAGATGCATGTTAGTTCCTAGACCAAATCCTTCAAACATTGCCTTAGGACTAATATTTATTGCTCTTAATCATCATTGAAGTGTTAAAATGACACAAATGGACAACAAACACAATGGTATGACGTAGACCATGGTGTGCAAGGTCATCCACTTGAAAAATAGGCAGTCACAGACAAGGAATGTCCTAGCTCATACTAAGGGTCATGTTGCCCCAGTCTTTTTGTCAAGAAAATCCACAAGCTTGTTAGTCAAAGAAAATAAAATAGGCGAGAGCGTCCCGCCAGCACCTCTAAATCCTTCATGGGACATCCTTGAGGTAGCTAGTAACATGACCAAAAAGACAAAGTGATAAAAATATAAGACAAAATAGCCAAGATAGTCAAAAGATAAGACAAAGATGAGCCGGAAAGATTAACAGCCATTTTATTTTGTTTGCAATGTTTGTTTACTTAAAAGATTGGGTAGCATTTGATTTAGCAGTTTTATTGGTTTAAGAGTTTTGCCTATTTGGCAGCCGGTGTTGGCCGGTTTAATGGGGCCTATTAATGCGGGAAGGATACATCCTGAAAAGGCAAAGGACATTTTGACGAGGTCTAACTCCAAGAAGGACACATCTTGAAGAGGACCAAAGAGTGACGAGATTGACATTGTTTTGACTAATGTGTTTTGGCAAGTTGATTGATGTTGACTGTATGATTGATTGGACTGTGCTGTCTAATTTTGACCAATTTTGACATTGACATTTCAAATGACTGTCTTGTGTTCGAGTTTGACTATCTGAATTATTTGACCGATGTGATGATTGTGACAAATGCCATGATTTTATTTTGACCAACCTAAAAGGACTGACCTAATGTCTCGGGGACTCATCGACTGATGGCCTTGCCTACGTAGCAAATGCGCAGAGACAACGTAGTTCAACAATGACATGGACTGACTGACATCACTGACTTTGACTCCATGTGATTGACTTTGACATTGATTTGGATGTTTTTGTGTTTTTCTCTGGACATTTTATGATTTTTAGGTCTTTTTTCAGGACATTTTATGATGTTTTTGTCTTTTTTAAGGACATTTTATGATGTTTTTTGTCTTTTTGTCATTTTATGATTTTTTTTGGATTTTTGACATTTTTGAGGTGTCAATGGATGAAAATTTGGGTAGCCTTTGTGCTAGATACCAATGACAAGGGGAAAACCAAGTCTAGGTGCAAGGAGATAAATGGGATTAATGGATGAAATGGATGTATGCATAAGAGAGCAAGGATGTGATCTCCAAAGACTATGTCGCATAGGAATGACATGCCCCATTCTAGGTACAAGACTTAGGATTTTTCATGACAAAGTTGATGACAATAGGATAATGATATGATTGGTTTAGATAGGATGAGGTATGTCAAGAGATACCCAAAAAACATGTTTCAACATGTTGCCCCTATATCTTCATCAAGATCAAAAGGAGAAGAGTGGATAAGTGGACCCAATATGATAGGTAGGTATGATGGCTAAAGATGGTAGGTAGGATGGAAATGATATGACATAAAAATGATAGGTTGGATAGATAAGACATTGTACCCCCAAGTGTAAGTGACATAGAAGATCAAACTACACATGATGCCTGTTTGCCAGGTTTTCATCATGGTACTTATCCAAGGCGCCTGTTTACCAAGTTTTCACCATTGGATGAAGGGATTTCTCTTTACTTTTTTTTCTTCTTCTTTTTTGAGTTTTTGAGTTTTTGAGTTTTTGACTTTTGGATAGGAGAGACTCAAGTGTCTAGTTGCATGAAAGGTGATAGTCCCACTATAAATGGATATCATTGCATGGACCATGTCAAATGTCATTATGCTCATAGATGTTGGTAAGGGATGACATGAAATGGAGATAGAGTAGGTAGATGATGGATTATGATGTGTATTATGGAGGATTATGTAGGGAAGATATAGGACTTATATGGGAATTATGCAAAAGATGAATGGGGAGGCTTAGCCAAAAGCATGGACCATAGGAAGGTGGTGGGGAAGATATGTAGGATAGTGGATGGGGGGTGACGAGATGGAGGTATAAGGGCTTGTTGTGAAATGGAAGGGAACCATGACCAATGGTTGCACACATTGTGATAAACGTTGAAGCTTTTGATGTGGATGAGGTGTAGGAAGCAATGGAGATGTTTTCTTAGGAGATGGGTGATGAAGTGCTTTAGGTACCCACATAGACTTAGTATTTTTATGACTGTTATTTTGCTTGTGGGTTTTAGGACTTTGATATTTGTGAATGGAATGTGCATTTTGGATGGGAGGGGATGGTTGGGATTTTTGTGATGTGGATGCCTCATTGGACTTGATTTCTTTTTGCTTAGGTACCCAAACCATTTTGTTTTTAGACTTTTCTTTTGGAGGTATGGGCTTATATAACTTTTTGGATGCATTTGGCTTTGACTTTTTGAAATTGTATTCTAAGGCATTAAGACCTTTAGAATTTTTGACTTTATAAATAGAGGCATCCAAATTTTTATTTTGGAATCCCTTGGGTTTGGTGGAATGAGTGGAAGCTTTATGTTTAGACAATGTGTGCATTGATTGGTCATGATTAAGATGTTTAGAGGATTTATGGATAAATGGATAAGAGGATTGAAGGGTAGGGATATTAGGTGTTGGAAGTAATGGTGGTAAAGTGGATGGAGGGATATTAGGAGTTGGAAGTAACGGTGGCAACATGGATGGTGGAAGGTGTATGGTCACATGCTTTTGACATTTGTAGGATGACGGTGGTGGGATGGCAACATATGTCTTAGGTGTATGGTAGGATTTATGATGGAAAGTGGACTTAGAATGCATGGAGGAAATACCAACATCTTGAGACTGGTTTCCTTGGGGTATGTAATGGACAATGGGACTAGGTGTAGGTGGAACACTAGACACGAGTTCCTTATTGGAAAGACCAAGTGGATATGATGGAGGACGTGCAATGGGGTCGATAGTGGATGATGGGGGATCATTATGATCTTGATTAGCATTGTGTTCACTTAGATCCAAGGTATTTGTTTGATCTTCTATGCGTGCTTGGGAGGCAAGTGTCTCATTAAGGGAAGTGGATGTTTGAAGGTCATGGATGGTGCTAGGTGGAGGTGAATTTGGAATATCTTGCTCATGGATAGGCTCTTCATCATTATGGATATCATCTTGATCATAAAAGAGATATAGATTATGGATAGGTTGGATGACAATGATTTGATCTTGATTAGGACTAGGGCTTGATGTTTCCACATGCTTAGGATTAGGCTCTTGACATACATCTTGGGTTGCTTGAATGGAAGTAGAAGGGTATGACTCTTGGAGAGACTTGACATGTTCTAGATGGTCAACAACATAGGAGCATGATGGAGGTTGACTTGGACTTATGAGGGGAGACTCTTGACTTGGCCCAAGGGGTTGAGGATGACATGGTTGACTTGAAGGACTTGGCATGATGTTTGAGGACTCTTTTGTATGTTCAAGTATATGAGTTGAATGACATGGTGGCAATTGATTCCTTTCTTGTAGCCCTTGGGTCACATCCTTTGTAGGTGGATTGGTGGATTTAGATAATTCCATCAATTTATGTTTTAAATATCTAAATGTAAGGCCTTGATTTGATGGAGGATTAGATGATGGTGGGGGTAATGAAGAGTTTGATGGGTTAGAAGATGGAGTGGCCAATGGATTAGGACTAGGACATGGTGGATTAGGGATATTCATTTGATTGGATGGTGGTAAGGGTGCATGGACTAGATTGGTGTTCCCCTTGTCAAAGGTGGCATTAAGACTTAAAGGCTCTTGATGTTGTTGCCAAGGTGGACTTGGGATCCTATATTCTTGTTGTGATATGGGTGGACATGTTGATGTGGCATTGTCATAATAGATAGATGTGTTAGGTTGGCATGATGATGAAGGTGACAGATAGGATTGTGGTTGAATGTGTTGAGGTTGAAATGGTGTTTGGACTTGTGATATGATTTGTTGTTGTGATGATGATTGAGGGGTTGAATAGGATAATGACTGTTGAAAGGTTGATTGATGTGGATAAGAGTTGAAATTAGAAGAGTTGTGATAGGTCGATGAAGGATGAGGTTGGTATGAGGTGGAAAGGGATGGCACATTAGGTTGAGGTGGCACTTGTTGATAATAAATGGATAGGGGATGGTGTTGTGGTTGTTGGATTTGACAAGTGGCAATGAAATGATTGGCTTGGGCTAGGAGGTGTTGGATTTGAGGTGATTTAATTTGTTGAAAATCTTGGAAGAGGGTTTGAAGGCTTTGTATAGTTTGATGGTCTAGGGGTTTGGGTATTTGGTGAAGTGTTTGAAGGAGGTTTTGGAGTTGGGATGCTAGGGCTTTGTGTTCGAATGTGGGCATGGTGTCACACATGTGTGTAAGCTCTTGGGCATCAATTTGTTCCTCAAAGTATGCAACATCGTTCATGTCATTATTACAAGTGGCAGGAGAAGCCCCTCGAAGTCTGATTTTATGCTTTGGTTTTGTTTCATGATTTGAACTAGAGAAAGAGACTCCTTGAATTATGACTTCAGGCTTAGGGTTTGTCTCATGATTTGGCCTAGATGGATAGCCCCCTTGGATTATTATTTTGGGCTTATGATTAGGATTTGGCTTGTTTATGATTATGACCATTTTGACAAGTGGTGACCAAGACTAGGTTGGTGATCGTGATGATGTGGAATGATTAGATTGGATGACTTGGATGGATTAGGATGAAATGGATAGGATGTGACTAAGAAGAGTGATTAGGATGAAAGTCATTGGATATAAATGTGTTGGAAGAATGTGTAGAGTGAATCGTCTTTATGTGTTTGGTGTTTAGCTTGATTGGACAATGTTTAAATGAATGTTCACACAATACACACACATGAATCACACACGCAAGACACATAAGCAAGTTTAAATTTTGGAATTTATGAATGTGATTATTAAGCACACACTTGAAGAAGACACATCAACAAGTCCTAGAACTAGGCAAGTGGGTATGGCCAATTAGGTCTCAAGCTAGTCTACACAAGGTTGACTAAGGAATGATTTGAAAGACAAATCCTGCCACACAGCCGGGAGAAAGGGGTAACCCACCCTTCACCTTCACTTCCCAAAGGTATAAAGTTCTTTGGGGCTTAGCCAAGAGTGACAATATTTTAACTTCCAAACAAGCGTGTCTTTCGATTCACACTTCGATTGAGGTCGTCCCTAGGGGTGATGAAATCCCCTAGCAGGCCTCCTATGAAGGGTTTGACAAAAGCAAATCAGGTGAGGTATTTGTGATCACACACGCACTTGATTCACACTCACAATGATTAATTTCCCTTAGAAATGAAATGTTTGTATGCAAACAATAGAAGCACATGTTCTTTTTAACCCCAATTCAAATGTGTAGGAAGAAAATGGTTAATTTTAGACCCAATTTTGATATGTGATTGAAGACAAAATTCATTTTTAAGAGCCCAAATCCAAATGTGTTTGCAAACAAGGATTAATTTTATGCCCCAAATTGAAATGTGTGACAAACAAGATTAAGAAATGGAAGATGGGATATGTGCACCTGATTATTCGCTTTCCAATTTATTGTGTATGAATGATATTTCTGCCACTAAAACTCCTTATGATCAGCCAGACAAAAAATTGTGAGAAAATATGAAGCCGTGTGAAAGATATGGTCGAATCCTTGGAAACTAGGGTTTTGTCCAAAAATGATGCCAAACCTGCAACAAAAAGCTAACAAAACCTGCAATAAAAAAAGATCCAACTCCAAGATTTCTCAAAATGTGTTAAAATATGTCAGGTTCACCAATGTAATCAAAGGAAAATCTCAGAATTTATTATTAAGTGGTTAGCACAATAACAATAAAAATTCCTATGAAGTAACAAAGTACAAAGGAAGTAATATGAAAAGAAAAGGAACAATGTTACCCTAGGTCTTCATCTTCCATGATTAACCTTTGTTACACCTCCTAGCTTGCTGTAAATAGAGATGCCCTCAGATTTCAAATGAGCAACTATGACTAATGACAAAGCCCTAAGCAAGTTTTGAAGGATTTTACTAAAAGAAATGACTTGACAATAGACTAGAATGATAATGACTGCAAATGACAATGACCATGAGTTGACAGAAAATGAGCATGAGATGGAGAGAAAGATCAAGAAAGAGAGAGAGAGAGAGAGCCATAGACCAAGAGGGAAAATGAGAACAAAATTGCCATTTTATAAAAACTGCAATTTTGAATGTGTGGCCAGGATGAAAAGATGACAAGAACCCTAGGATCAATGATCAAGATTGAATGTTGCTGTGTGCATTAGGGTTAGGTCAAAATTAGGGCAAATGATAAGGATGAAGGGTTGAGATTGAATTATAACATAATTCAATCAATGGTCGAAATTAAATGAGAAGTCAAAAGTCAAGAATTAAATTGGAAGATAAGGCTGGCACGGACAAAGAGGTTGCTGGAGAAATTAAATAATAAAATTTATTTACTCCAGGTGACTAGTAAATAATTAAATAATAAAGATATTATTTAATTATGGAGGAATGTGACAAAAGAAATCATTTTGAATTAAATAATGATTTAATTCAAAATTCAAGAGAATGGACCAAATTAAATAAATAAAATTTATTTAATTATAGTGGAAAGAGGCTTGAATAATTAAATAATTAAAATAATTATTTAATTATAGTGGATAGTGGATAAAAATTAAATAAATAAGAATCTATTTAATTTTAGAAAGAAGGGGACTTAATTAGTGACGTAATTTAATAAATAAAATTTATTTAATTAATCAGGGAGGAATAAAGATAAAAATGAATTAATTAAATAATTAAAATTATTTAATTAATAGAAGAACTATGACTTTAGAAAATAATTAAATAATTAAAAATTATTTAATTATTAAGAATGAAAGGGGCAATGTTGAATAATCAAGAGTTGCAAGCCTAGGACAATTTTATGTGTCTACAATTAATAATGACCTTTCCTGAGCAGAGTGGTGTGTCCTACATATTTAGAGCTACCATAATGTCTACTTCTACATGTATGATTACCCTCAGCCTAGAATGTAAACCTGGATCACACAGTGAACTGATAATGTAGATAGTGGATACCTACACTATTTTGGCCAAAGATTCATCACCCAAATTTTGAGTGAGGTCATATGTTCACCACATTATATATGCTTGATTTGTATTGACCATTCATAACCTATGCATAGGTTATCCCCTTCATTGGATTATCCTAACCCCAAGAATAACCTATTTCCCTCTTATGTTTACTATGACACTTCTACTTAAATAATTCAAAGTAACTCTTACTTACAAATTAACCATACAGAATAGCATAACGTCACATCATTAAATGACTCTAGTACCAAAGGTACAATCCCAACTATAAAAGTCTCCAATCAAGGGTTTATTTCAACATTAAATGACTCTCTTCAAAAGTATAAACTTATCAATAAATGACCTCAATTCAAAAGTATAACCTTCAACAATTAATGACTTCAATCAAAGTATAATCTCATCAATAAATGACCTCAATCAAAAGAATAATCATATCAATAAAGGAATCACTCAAAAGTATGGTCTCAATAATAAATCAACTCCAATTGAAAGTATAATCAACAACCAAATGATCAATTAGATCATATAGGTTAATCCCGACTTATTTGCTTCAATCAATAATCACATAGACAACCCTACAAAATAGCTTATTCCTAACCTAGGGTTTCCAACAAAAAGTAGTGTAATGATTGAAAGTTACCATCATAAAAGCCTCTCTTTCAATATATCACAAATATTCTCATGTTTACTACATTTGCATAAAATATGAAGTACAATAGCTTGAGAAGGGTTTGTGCTTTTGCACCTACAAGTTCTCTACTCATCATGGCTTTGGGTTGCCGGTATGTGAGTCCCCTTCTAGAATTCTGAGAATAGACTATAATTCCAAATAAGATAATAACATAACCATATAGTACAACTCTCAATCCTATCATTGAATATTGTTATAGCCTCTAAGTTTATACCCTAACACTAGGGTTAGGACTCACCTCCTATTTCAAGGAGACATGAGTATTTAATTGAGTAGTGATTATCATTCAAGGTTTGCATAACATCGTAATAATGACATTCTTACTAAGTACAACAAGCAATCTTTCACTTTCACATAATATTAAAATAACTTTTCCCTAATAAGCAATTGATCTAATTTTCCAAACAAGACAAACAATGTCACACAATCTTTTCAAAACATAAAAGTATAAAAGAGTAGAATTTAGCATGCCTATTTATGCAATGCTCCAATTGATCGAACTAGATTCCTATCCTAGTCTTCCCTTAAATTAGTATGTAATTCCCCAATTATACTTCTCCCTCTTCACCAAAATCTCACTCTCAAAGCCCTCTCACTACTCTCAAGAACTCACTCAACTCAAAAAATAAAACAATAACAACTCAAAAAATCACACCAAGAATGTAGATATGCATCCCCATTGAGGTAGACAGATCCTCTATTTATACAGAAAGTTTATCAACTAAAAGCTAGAAATAGGGTATCAAGAATGACACTTCTCAGCTCAAAAGGTTCAACTTAACAAGATTAAGAAAAGGTGGTAGCTATAATCATTGCACAGTAAACACATACAAAACTAGATCTTATTGTGATGAATGAGTCACTTAATCAAATGGACAACAAGAATGCTAATCAGATATGCAAGGTAATTGTCTCTATAGGTCGACTCACCCAGCCAGCTCCTCATTGATTTATTCTCATATTTAACATATGTCTTGAAGACTTCATATTGAATACAACTCCTATCATGTTATGTGTTGGGATTCCATTATACTTTTCATTTATTAGGCAACATAAGATATCTTATGTGTTGTGATTGCAGACTATTTACTTGGTCTATGCTCTGGTATTGACTTAGTCTAAGCAGATTAACTTACACATTGGTTGCTTTTGATTCCATGTTGATTCCTCCATGGTTTCTCATGCTTTCACCTTCCATTTATATGTTTCTCTTAACATCACATGAATTCATTTGTATTGCCATTTAATCCTTGTGCTATCACAGCGTTTCCCTTTACTTAATGCATTTGCAGTGCCCAAAGGTATATTACTTATCATTTAAATGCTTCCTACAGTGTTTTCACTTATGAGTAGCCTATGTTTTATTTCTCAACATTTCAATTACTTTAAACATTGTCTATGTTTATGTGCTACCTTCAAAGTATTTCACAACCCTTGGTTTGAATTACACCCCATGTATAATATGCTGTCATATGTATGCTATGCTAAATAAGCTAGGCACTCAATGAACCTTTCAACACTTATCAAACATCATTTCATTTTAATTCTTATATATTATATGTATACACACACATATATAACTTAATATGTGTGTGTGTATAAATTTAACTTATTAACTCCTCAAATACATTATTTGATATTTGAATACACATATACATATTCTCATATTCTGCAAATTAACAATGCATACATATCTATATGTATATATATTTATATATTATTACCTTGACATAAAAACACATATATATACTTACACACATTTCGATAATAACAATATATATATATATATATATATATATATATATATATATATATATATATATATATATATATATTGTATATATATATATGTATGTATATGTATATAGATATGTATATATACATATATATATATCTATATATATATCTATCTATCTATCTATATATATGTGTGTATATATATGTGTATATGTATGTATATATGCATGTGTGTATATGTATGTATGTATATGTATGTATACATATACATATACATATACATATGTGTGATCCCACAATACCGGTTTACAATTTTTGGCCCGGACATTGAATTGAATTCTTTTTTAACAAATCTTCACTTTGAGCACCTATAGCGACTAAAGCGTGAGAATTTGAAGATGATGTAAAATAGTGATTTGTAACAATTTTGTCTATAGATTCTAAATATATATTTTTAAATTTTTAAAAATGGATTGCACTTTTTTCCATCTCCTTCAAAAACTAGTTTTTAACATTAAACACCATTTTTAAAGAGTGGCGTCCGGGACTAACACATAAAGGATAAATTCTATTTTTCAAATTTAGATTTGTAACTCACGATATCTAGTATGGAATTGGTTTCATAGCATTTCATTGAATATTTTTTTCTTAATTAAGTTTCAAAGTTAAACCTTTTACAATTTAGACATGATTTTTGGCTAAAGCATAACTTTTCAAGTATGTATCGAAATTCAATTTTTTTTTTGTTGGATCAAGGACATCAATATCTAGTGCACTGATATTTTTCAATTTTTTTTTTGATAATATGCTATTTTTCCACATGTGCAGAATAGGGAGCTTGATTTTCGATGAAAAACCTATGTTTAATTAAACTAAAAAATAAAATACATAATAAAACCAAAACATATTAAAATTATATTCGATGGATAGCTCATTCCAAGGACTACCATCATCCAGTTGGGTTTGTGAAGTCTCCTTCATTTTCATCCTCAACACGAGCTTCAAAGGGAAAAATTTTGCAAAAAATTTGTGCAAGAGGCAGAGATGGGGGAAAAGGGTGGTTTGCTCAAACCCCCCTTCGAGCGAACCCCTCTTGAACTTTTGAACGAATGGGGGTTCGCTCGAAGGGGGGTTCGAGCGAACCCTCCTTTTTACAAAATTTATCTTTGTGTTTAATTCTGGGAAACGTGAAAATGAGGGACCCAACATTTAATAGGGTTCGCTCAAAGGGGGGTTTGAGCGAACCCTTATTGGGTTCGTTCAGACCCTAAGTTAGTTCGAATCCCCCAAAACCCAAAATTTTCTTCATGGGGCACTTTTTGCAATTTTTCTTCCTCAATGGAATTGTAAACCAGTTTTGTGGGATCACTCATGTATGTACATTTCCATTACGTACTACATACACATATATTAGTATATATACACATATCACAAATATATATCATTACTTTGATTTTTACATTTAAACACATTATTCATAATCCCTTCAATTGACATATATACATGAACTGTATATATCTCATCGATTAAATATAAACACATAAGGAAGAACTCACATATGACAAGAGACTCAATCACATAACCCATTCAAAACATTCACAGACAAGAACATAACATCTTCTAAATCATATTAAAAAAAGGCTAAGGATAACTTACCATTTCCAAAAACTACTGACTCGACTTTACTAAACTAGAGGTGAGTGCGTGAAAGCTCAGTTTAGGTCTTATCAAAGGTTACCAAACCAATCCCCTCTCCTAAGTGATACTTCCCCTCTCTTCTGGAGGCTCGACCTATTCCTGCATTCAGCTTAGTACAACACAAAGGTAGTTAGCTTTTCACATATATATTTGCATCATCAAAGTATTAACGTATTCACATTGTAATACATATTCCTTCAACACATTTCATCAATATAAACATAGTCATTCATTTAAAAGCAATAACATCTTAATGCATATTTTAGTATTTCATTCTCCTACTAAACATATAAAGTCACAATTCGCATTTGTCAACACTTTCACTCATGAAGGTAAAAGTAACTCGATAACTAGGAAACATGGTGTAACATTGTTAAATTGTGAATTTTGTACTTTCATTGCATTATTACTATTTGTGATTCACATTTTCATCATTCATAAGAGGCAATCTATAATCTAGAAAATTGTAAAATATCTAGCATGTAACTAAGGTTTCAAAGAGTGTAAAGACAATGAAAATATATGTCTTGGAATGTTGCTAAATCTATATATGGGTCTCTCTATAAGATTATACTTATAGTTGAGATGTTGAAATGCCACTAAATTTAAAAAGTCAATAGATGATAGATGAAAAATATGAATGTCAAATGTAAATGAATAGTTGATGCTTTTGAAATTTATCTTAGAATCATTTTTTTTGCATGAGAGTTGAACATAACAACTACTTAGAGTTGAGTTAATTTTCCAAAATAAAATTTGAATTTTAAAATATCTAGATATATGTTTGAGGTTAAATTTACAAGTGCAAATTGAGAGATGAACATATAATTTAAAAATTGAAAAATATCTAAGAGTGAATTTGATTCACATTTTGATAATTTATTTGAAAATTTAAACAAAAAGAAGAACCAAATTAATTGACATCATACTCTAAATCAATATTTAAAACATTTATATAAAATGACATAAAATCAATAATAAACAAGTGCCACGTAGTGGCTTGCCTTTGTGTATTCTCTTGCCTTTGTAGTATTCTAATTAGAGATTTGTAGAGTTGGAATAAAAATAAATTTAAGTTTAATTAATGTGAATAAAATTAAATGTATTTTTTTTTTTATTGTTTTATTTTAGTTTTGACTTTTGTATTTTGTGTTTTGTTTGATTAATAGCATTGGTTTTTTTATATGTTTTGGTTATGTAATGTAAATATCTTGTTTGATGTTAAATATTTGAAAATAAAATAAATTGGAATAAATGTTTATTGTTTGCTGTTATTTTTTTTCAAAAAATTAAAGTTGAATACATTTGAATATTTATATAATGAACCCATTGAGAGAAGGAAGTAGTTTATGAATTATTTGTAGTAGACATAATATGACTAATAAAGTTGAAGTTGAGTTTGTTCTTTAGAATAAATATTTGCTAAACATCAAATAATCAAATGATATTATTAAAAATAATTCTTAAATTGATTTTGAATTTGATAGTGAAATCTTCATATTATAGTTGAAGTTAAATATATTATTAATATAATAAATATATTATATTCTAATTTAATATTAATAATTTATAAATTATATTATATAAACTAAGTAAATAGGTAATATTATAATATTAATATATTTTAAAATATTGTTATAATTATTAATATAGTGATTTACTATTATATTAATTATATTAATAGTAATAATATAATAATATTAATATTATGCTCTTTAATGGTACAAGCCTCCAAAATATCAGATAAAAGCCTCCAAAATCTCACTTATCACATAAAAACCAAATAAATATTATTTGACAATTGGATGAGAACATTCTATTTCCATTTGCATATTTTTTCAATTTGATGGCAACTTTATTTTTTCCATTTGTATTGCTTTATGTTTTAAATATGTATTCAAATATTTCATAAACCAAATAAATATTATTTGACAATCCGATGAGAACATTCTATTTCCATTTGCATATTTTTTAAATTTGATGGCAACTTTATTTTTTCCATTTGTATTGCTTTATGTTTTAAATATGTATTGAAATATTTCATAATCAAATAATACCTAATTTTTTTTGAAAAAATCTAAATTTGTCTAAGTTTATTTCATTCCATTATTTAACATTTATTATTAATTTTTTAATCCAATACTTATTATTACTTTTTTAATCCAACCACTTATTATTAATTTTTTAATCCAACCCATGCAACTAAAATTTGGAATGCATCCATGCAGGGCTTAAATTTGACGGTCGACATTGCCTGTCAACAAATTTTTTAATGACGGTTATCTATTCAAAGGTGCCCTTAAAACATTATAATATACCTTAGTGTAAGTAAAATTATATATAAATCAAATATATATATCATTATAATTCTATATAAATTTTGACAATCTATCCAAAATCTCTCCTTTCATCTGATACAATCTTCTTAAAATTTTGATTGTATTTTACGGCAAAAATCTCTAAATACGGTCATACGGCCATCAAATTTAAGCCCTGCATCCATGCACAAACACCATGCACCAGTGCATATAGTTTTCTATCGGCGATTCGGCGTAATCCCAAGTGCCAAGTGCTAGTAGTAATCGAAACTAGGACATTAGAGATCTTTTTAAAGATGATACTCACTGTTCTTCCATAATTAGTTTTTGGAAACCCTAAATATATAAATACAAATATCCTCTTGGTTAATTTCAGCCTGTCAAATCACAACCGAAGCTTGTATGAGGGCGATTAAACCTGCGACAGCCTATAACTCTACCTGCACTCTATTTCTTCCTCTTTGCTTACCATAACATCCGGACTCCTCTTCTTTGCTCTGTGGTTGGATCCTCGTCGCGCACAACATAAATATATTATCTTTCAGGTACGTGATATATATATTTTTCCAATCTATCATAGTTTCATAAATTTCTGTCTGAAAACGATGTTATTAAGCCACGGAATGAAAAACATGGCTCTATATCATGTTTTGTTTACAAATACCTGTTTATTGTCGATTCGTACAAAAAATTAGAAGACTCTTTTTCTTTATTTCTTCTTCTTCTTGTGTGCACAGACATTGTCTGCAAATATTTGTGTTCTTGCTGCATGTTCTTTTCTTTTGTTCTCACCTTGTGCTGCTTTATATGCAAATTCATTGCTGCACCATGCACCAGTTTAATAAATGCGCGTTTATTTTTTTCCCTCCTACATAGCAATTCTGTCAGGTTTTAGTATTCCAACTTTGGATTTTATATATTCAGGTCAGATTGGATAATTTAAAAAACAGCAATCCACTTCAGATTAGATCGACCGAAAGTCCGTAGGCTGATTAATTGCTTTATTTTTGCAGAGTTATGCTTCTATATATTTTGCCATGTCTAGCCCTATCCATATTAGGGGCTTTTATAAAATAGCCGAATCAGATATCGTAGCCGTGTCCGTGCAACTCTGATTAAAACACATCACTTTCAGCAGAAGAGAAGCGTTTAACACTCTAAGTATCCCTTTAGGAAGAGTGGCACTGATTCTCTTGTAAGAGTCCAGCCCTTTTATCCTATTTATTCATTTGGCCAGGAGAACAAAGTTCTATGACTGTGTACGTTAACCATAGTTACCTGGAGACTTGGTGCCCTAATCTCTGATATTCGTCTCCTGTATCCAAAACATGTTCCCGTCTTGGAGACATCCCAATTAGGAGACTTAAAATGTTTTTTTTGAGTCTATTTGTTTTCTAAAAGCATCCTTTGAAATTTGGGAAACTTCTTGTAGAGGTTTCTTAAATTACTGATACGTGGTTGAGAAAAGCTAAAAGAATTAAAGAAATACATTAATAGATTTATCATTTCTACTTTCTAAATAAAATTTTACAATTGTTTTAAGAGCAGAAAATTTTCATGAAGAGAAACCACGATAAGGCTTAAGATGTGTACGTGTGTTGCAGTTTAATCAATTAATTGAAAATAAAGTCATCTCTGCAGATCACCATATCATGTAGAATAATGGCATTCCCCTTGCTTTCTTTATCTGTCATCTCCAGATGATTATAGTATAAAATTTAAATGTTTATTTCAAAGTTTGCATACTTGGACTAAATTTGGACTCGACAGACCAAAAATTTCAACTCAACAAAAGTTCAACAACTTAAAAAATTACTTAAAGTTCTTTAAAAACACAAATTTTATGCAAAATTCAGTTATAAAATACATCAAATGAGTCTATTAAATATTGGGGAAGTGTTTTCTATTAAATTTGAATGTGGTACAAATCACATCATCATGTGGATACAATAGCTAGCTGTTAACTTTTATGAATTCATGATGATTGTCTTTGAAAATCATCGGCATAAATTGCATATCTAGACATGTTACAAATTACAAGATTCTACCATTTCCTCTTCCCCAATCTAGTGAAAAATTGGGGATAGGGTCTAATCTTTGCACTTGGCTTTGACTCTTTGCTCAACCTAGAAGCTTGTGCTTGTGGCTCCGCCCTGCTATTAGATGAAGGTGATTCCACCTTTGCAACATTGATGTCGTCCAATCCAATGTCCCGCTTTTGCTGCATCCACATCTTCCGTAACTTGCCTCTTGAAATCAACAAATTTGTCCTCTATAAAAATTGCATGGTCCAATCACTATAGGCGTCAATCTCATCCAAATAAATAAGCTCTTGTGATTTTCCCTCCAATTTTTTTGTGTGAAGCTAAAGGTTGCATTATACAAAACCTATGTCTAATGGGGGTTTGGGGTTAGTGCCTCTAGTGGGGTTGAGGGGCAGTGCTCCTTGCAAGGTTTCAAGGTTAGTGCCCTTGTTATGTTTTCTATTGCAGAATAGGGTTGGGCCACGGGGTGGAGTTCCCAACACCAAGCTCAAATAAAGGCTTTCCAGAGCTTACAGACCTTCAAATCCACTATAAAATCTTTCCAATTTGCTCAACAATGCTGAAATGTTAGTTTGCTTCTTACCTTAGACAAATAGGGCTTATAATGTCAGAAAATCACATTTTTTTAATATCTTTTTCGCATTTTTCCCTTAACTGCTAGAAAATCTCTGCGTGTTGTGAGTTTTTTGCAGACTAACTCTACTCATGGCTAAACTCACCTCAGAAACCTTTGGGTCGCAGGAAAACTTGCGAGTACTTTGTGACTTAGCGAGTAGCTAAAATAGAGTTTGTCTTATGAATGTACTATCAAATATCATTATAGTTTAACTTTGCTTTTGTGGACATCTATTTCAATACTTTGAAACTCATGAAAGTGTTATATTTTTTATTTTTAAGCATTTTGTTTTACATTCTTGAAAGCTGCATATTGATTGTATAATATTTGTTTTCTTAATTTGAATTATGTATATAGAAAAACTTTGTTGTCTAACTTTTTCTGAAAATGTCATTCAGGTTACCTGTCCCTGTCTGCCTAATCTCCTGGTAACTATGATGTTAACCCTTTTTTAAAAAAAATCGGTGCTACCTACATATGGTTCAGTATCTAAGAAAGGGTAGGACGGAAGCAACAAAAGCAAAGGACTAACGAGAAGAAGAGCAACCTGAAAACCTAAGGGTCATGGGTGCCCTTCCTATAATCCTTGAGAAGAGTCTGAAACTATTATCAAACCCTTGCCAAACCAAAAGAAAAATCACTGAATTTGAGTGATTTAAAAGCCAAGGTGGGCTAGAGCTGGTAATACTTAATGGTTATATTCATCACCTTGTTTGCAACATATTTGGATAGATTTCAACATGGAATAGAGATTGAGAGCACAGACTTGCGTAGAGTTAAGCAGACTGTAGACTGATAGGAGATGGGGAATAGGTTTTTTGGTTGTTTGCAACATGTGTGCGTAGATTCCAACATGGAATAGAGGTTGAGAGCACAAATTTGTACGGAGTTAGGTGGACTGTAGAATGCTATTGGATGGGGAGACGGTTGGTCTGCTACAATTCAGCCATAATGTTAACTGTTAAATAAATTTAAATCTCGAAATTATACTAGGCTTTATGGGATGCTAAATCAAAGCAAATAGAGAACAAAATCCTCAGAAGTTACCTATCGGGTGATTTTCTCTGTTTGTCTCCTTAAAATTTGAGTGCAGGCTTATTCCATTTTCTTCCTCCAACATGTTAAAGAATGTGTAAAAATTTATGAAATGTGTTCACACCTGTTTCTGTGCTCAATTCTAATTTTTCCTTGCATTTTTTGAATTGGAAAAGTGCGAGTATCTCATAATAGTTACTTTGTGTGGAAAGACGTTGCTGTTGATCAAATTCCGGATTCAAAATGGTGTCAAGAAATGGTGAAAATCCTCCTAGAGGCAGTGCTGCAGCTGCTGGGATGCGGAGGAGGAGAATGACTGGTGCTGGAGCTGGAAACAGCAGCGGCAGCAATATGTTGAGGTTTTATACTGATGATGCTCCAGGACTAAAAATCACACCAACCGTGGTATTAGTGATGAGCCTTGGATTCATTGGCTTTGTAACTGCTTTACATGTAATTGGTAAACTCTACCAATATAGGGCTGGAGGAATGTGAAGATATTCCGTTTCTGGTTAGAAGACATAGATGAAGTAGCAAATGTATTCTCTCTATTAAAGAGAACTTATTTTGAGGTAACTCAAGTTTTAAGTTTCTACAACATGCCTTGTGATGATTTTGGTGATTTGTATGGATAGAGTTTATTTGTAATTCCCTTAAAAAGTAATTGAAGAAAGTTTCCCCTTTCTAATTCTCAAATGTTTATGAAGTGTAATGTGATAAATATGATGGAACATGCTTCAGGTAAATTTTCATATGTAACAAACAGAATACAATTGGTTGTGTTTTGAGGACAGAAGATATGCTAGCTGCTCTATGTTTGATGTTTACCGTTTTTGATGCATTAATTTGTTTGATATGGTTGGGGTACGCATTGGTGGTTTCCAAATTATATTGCTTGGCACATGAACTCATGATGGAGCACACAGTTGTATTAGAATATGCAAGCTGCAGGTTGCTATGCATTTGATGACCCCATGAAAATTATTTTGGGTCAATTTTATAATATGCGATGTACATAGGCAATGACCTTGAGCAGCCTGAGCTCTAGTTTCCTCTTGTATTATGCAACAAGGATTACAAAAATTGGGAAAAAATCATGAGATATCACGATAAGTTGCGATTTCCCGAAAAACCAAAATTGAAGTGAAAAACTGGTTTTTTGAAAAACTTGTGATTAATGATTTTGACATTAGAAAGTGTGCTTTTGACATTAGAAACTTGTGATTTTAAAAAATTTTGTTTTCGAATTGGCGGAAAATCCCTGCATACCCGGGTACGCGATATGCTTCGGAATGATTCGTGTACGAAATGCCTGTGGAATTGGGCAGGGAACCTTTTATTGGGGTTAGAATCGTTTGGAGTCGTTGATGCATGTACCTGGGTGATTCCGCTTTGGATAGAAGAGTTTCCATGGTGATTCCAACAGCAATATGTCGTTGTCACAATCGAGGTAGAGGATGGTAGCATTGGCCTTGCAAGTGATGGCCACGGGGGCCTGCTTGCTCACCTTGCACATCCAAACCCTCTCTCGACGTGCACTTTTAAATCACAGTCCATCCGCAAAGACCGCCTTACAGAATAACAAACCATCTCTTAATTCTTCAGGTGCCGCAAGGTTTAGGCAAGCATCCCTACTGAAACGAATAATGCGATTGTCCTCGTCCTTCGCTAGTTTCCTTTTCTTGTTTTGGTTTATGCGTCTACAGAAGGCTGAAAATTTGAAACCTTGGTTCGAACCCTAAGCCCTTCTTATAAGGCTGAATAGTAGTGACGCTTTATATTTTATTTGGATTTACTTTGCTTTGCATGCTATAATTAACTTAATTGACAAAAAGAATAATGTAAAGTGAAATGTTTACAACAGATCCTATATATCAATTTTTGTGGTTCATAATATTAAGGGAAATTCTATTGGGAATTGAATTTGTGACATAACTTGGCATGGAATATCTATATTGGTAAAAAAAGGGGATTACAGATCTGATCATTATTAAACAAAAATATCTTTAAGGCAAAGAGTTTGAGTCTTATGAGAAGTGAGACTAAAGATCAGAAAAGCAAACATTAACATAGACTAAAACACCGAGATCAGAGTTATACAAAGCATAACAGGGGACAGTTCAAAACAACAAACATAACAATTCTTAATATTTCTAGTTTCATCAATAAATAAAAGGTTATTGATGAAACATTTAATTTTATTTATATTTGTAATGGAATTCTCAATTTTAAAATTTAAGTATATAAGGGGTGTTGAATTTAATTCTTGATTTTAGGTTATAAATATGTATATATTTATAATTTTCATTCATTTTTTGTACAAACATATTTAATGTGTATCCATGATGCTATGTGTTTTATCTTATATGTAAACTTTGTGATTCTTCTTCTTTTTTGCTATACCCTAATTTTAATCCTAACATGATTTTTTTCTCATTTAAAATTTTATTTATTTTACATCTTTTGGTTTGCTGATTTATTCTTGAGAATGACTTTTGTACTATGTTTTATCCTAGTTATTGGTTTGGGTTCAAGTACAACCCTTTAATACAACTTAGATGTCATTTTTTCGAACTTGAATGTCATGCAAGACATTCATTGTTCAATACTAAAACAATAAACTCAACAATCAACATCATATAGGTCTTTGTAAAGATCGTCATTACCATCATTGACATTAAAGATATTGAATTTTCATAATCAATAATATTAATATAACTATTTTTGGATTATAACATGCAAACATTTTTATCATCAATATTTTAGATTGCACTCCATGCTCCATCATTAGGATCAAAGGAGAGAGCAAGAGAATAGAATGAGTGTATTGTAGACCTCAACAAGCCAAATAGAGGTAGGGAGTGAGGTGATGCACAAACCTAGGGACCATAGGGGGGTTTCAAAAAACAAAAGACAAAAAAGTGTTATATAAGGGTAAATATATTTACATACAAAACAAATATATGTTTGTATGCAAATATATGTATATACATGTCAATACAAACATACAAAATACATACCCAAATAGAACAAGCATAAGTATAAATACAATCAATATATGTATGAAACCATACAAGACTTAAAAATACTTAAGTACAAACAACCATATTATTACATATCAAAAAATATACAAACATACACAAACATAGGTCCAAACTAACATAAAAATGGTGTGTACTTATATCTATCTACAACATAAATATATTTTAATGAGTATATGAACATAGATAACACATACATAAAACTATAAACAAAGCAAAACACCTACATACAAAAATGTACAAAGGTAAGAAAAAATATAAACTTATGGATTGTGGAAATTACATGACTTTAAATAGAATTATGGATGAACTAAAATTCAAATGGACTCATTGTGATTTTAATAGTGTCACATGGGAAAGGGTTGATTATATCAAAAGCTAATATTTGCACATATTAAAGAAGTATATTATATTGTGTAAATAAAAGGGGGTGAAAAATAAATATTATAAAAGACATTTGAATTAAAAGGGGTGAAAAAGTAAATGAGATATTTGTAAAGTAAAATAAGCTTTGCAAGGGTAAATTATTTGTAAATATCCTTCTTGTAAGGTAAGAAAACCTAAGAATTACCCTTTTGAAAGGAAAATCATGCATTTTGTCAGTGCAACCCTTTGTTAAATGTGTATTAAAATTATAGTTGGATTTATTATTAAGGGGTGTGATGGTTGGATGCACCCTTGATAAGTTATATAAACCAAAGGAAAAAAATGGAAAGGAACTCAAAGAAATCCAAATAAGATAGTGGATGGGTAAGTTTTGGACATTAAAGCGTTTATAACTAAGGGTATATAGTACACTCTAGATGACCCTAGCTAGAGAATGTATGAAAAAAATTGATATATTATTTCCTCCTAGATTGTAGGCATAGTCTAAGGGTCTATTCCACAAATTATTTTAGGAGTGTGTTTGGTATATTCCAAAAAAATATTTTCGACAAGTATTTGTAAATTTTCAAATGAAATTAATGTTTCATTTGTATTATGGATTTTAAATTTAATGACTTCCATGATTGCCTACCTACATTTTATCATACTATAATAAATTAGTAAATAAAAGTGACAATCAAGAAGTAGGTCAATCACAAAAAGCCCAAGTATTGTGGGAGATCAAAAGTAATGACATTCTCACTAGTTGCATGCAAAAATATCATAAGAACCATAACATAGAGGCTTGATCTTCTAGTGTGAAAATTTGAAGTATTTATTTTAAATATGCAATCAAACTTTGTTGCTAGCCTAAAATGAGTGCATTGTATAATGTGTGTCATGGTACTCTATGCATATCTATTGTTGGCATGCAAGTATGTGATGTGCCTTTTGGTGCATATTTTGAATGTGATGTAGAAATTTTTGCCTTGTGGAGTTCCCAATCCTATATGCACAATTCTAATGTGGATGGTGCATCGTAGGATATGTCAAGGGGTGGCGTTGATTGAAACCTAAAACATGTTTGGACATGATTATGCCCTAGGAAACTATGAAAATCTCTACTATAGGCATATTGGATGTAAAGTAGATATCATTCCATGTGTGGGGATGTGTGATGTTGTAGATTCACAAAAGATACACATGTAATTGACCAAATATATTAGGTCACCTATTTATGGATGAAAGGTTTCAAAGTGATCTAGTTGTAACATAGTCTGCAATTTTTAAAACAATGGTTGACAAACTATGGGTTGCGGTAAAAAAAAAGGAAGTCGATAAGCTTAAATGAATCCAAACATGGTTGAAGAAAAGACACGTGACATTTGATGGGATGAGGATTTTCTTGCACACAATCATGATGGTCATCTTGTAGTTTCTATTTACCATAGCAAAAACATAATAATGTTTATGCTTTGTTGTAGGTAGTTTTCTTGAGTAATCCATGTGAATGGATTCCAAGGGCTATGTTAGCATTGAAAGATGGGTGTACAACATAAGATTCCTATTCACAAGTTTGGTGATGTTACAAGTAATGCATATCTTGATGTGGCATTTAATGTCTATACACATGTGATGCTAGTAGAAGTGTTGTTGAAGCTCTACCAATGTCTAGGTAATGCCTAAAATGTCTAGTTGTCTTAGAGCAATGTACCTCCTAGACGAGCCTCTAGAATGGTGTCATTTAGAACACAAAAATGTCCAAGCTTGTATAGAATCTTGTCAAACAAATACAATTTTCCAACCTATTAGCCTTGTATGAGCTTAGGATAGGCCAACATGAAGCCTATGTCTACTAGGTAGAGGTCCTCTCAACTAAAGAAATGGTTATGCAAGTCCAACACTATGATGAGCCTATGAACCAACGATTGATTGAGGTAGCCAATTTCCTTATTATCTTTCTAATAGAATATGCATGCTTGATCATCATATGAAAATTACAAGCATGTCATCCACTTCATTTGTCATGAAATTTATAGTTTTATTTGTGTATACAAAAGCTAAAGTCATATATGATCAAAGTGAATGATAGTATCCTTACCTAGGATGTAGTGGTGTCACTACTTGATAGTTTTTACAATGGCATAGAAATATTTTTCATAGATAGAGTAGCATTAGACAATGCCACAAAAATTTTCTACATGAAATGTGGCCAAATGTCCATGTTGTGCGAGTATGACATTGAGTGCATAGTTAGATACATTGATGTGAATCTCAAAGGGGTGTGCAATGTCAAGCATTGCAAGAAAAAGAGGTGATTGATCTCCTCAAAGGAATATTTTTTTGTAGGTGCCCATGCAAATGGTTTCTTGGTGCACATGATGTAATTGAGTGACCAAGTAATGTGAGAGAAACCAAAAACAAACATGTGGTAGAAGTTGGCAAGTATGAGGAAGCTGCACAAGTACTAGATTTGCATGGTGCTAAAAGTGTATTTTTAAAATTGATTGAAAAATTATGTTGGGACATTGAATCTAATACATACAAAACCTACCAAACATGTTCCTCTTATGTCCTACTAAAGATCTAAAGATGTCATCCAAGTAGATTATAATAAAGGAATTAGTGAAGGGCCTCAATATGTCATTCATAGGTGGATGAATGTTGATGGAGCATTGGTCAAGATGAAAGCAATAACCTTTCATTCATTCCTTCTTGAGTTTTGAAATTTGTTTGTTGATTACCTTTTGGTTTGAATTGGTACCTAATGATATCCAAATTTGAGATGGACCTTGGTGAAGTATTGCACATTATTAAAATAGTTTGGCAAGTTGTTGATGTGTAGTAGAAGATATTTATTTTGCACTATGATCTTGTTGACCACACAATAGTTGGTGTAGAGGTAGGGTGTCATCTTTTTTAGGTGCAAGGACTATCGAGTTCCTTATGGTAAAGAATTAGGTGAGATCTTTCCTTGATTGATTAGTTCTTGGATTTTGTATTGAAGTTTATCTTTCTCTCAAATAAAAGATATAGAAATCTATTTGGCATAGGGTAACTTAGAAATAAATCAATTCAATGTTGTACCATGTAGTGTGTTAAAATACTTGATGAGGTAAAAATAACTTCATTAGTATAATGGGCTCAATATGTAAATCTAAACCCTTCAACCTTAATAACCTTGCCAATTGATTACCTTTAGGAAAAATAATTGCTCTTCTTTTTATGAATAAACGTACAAACTTTATTTCTTGGAGTTGATCAAATTAAACTAACTTATGCTGATTTAATGCTTTAGTCTTGAGTATTTCAAAGGTCAACTCCACTTCCAATCATCACTTCAGTCAAAAGGGAAAATGAATGCAGATCTTCATACTTTTGAAAATGAGCAAGCAGGCGCCGGAATTCCAGGAGCACACGTTTTGGCCGAGTCTTTATAATTCTATTATCTTTTAGTTTCAAAAACTTTAATGGCTCATACAAGCCTCTTTAATATTGTATATCATGGGCTTTAAAGTCCTTCTGCTATTGGCAATCTGTTAAAAAGACTCTATCGACTGGAAAATAGGATTTTTGTTAGTCATTTTTCATATAAGTATGTAATTGTTACACATAATGAATAACAAGAGAGAAGCAGATTATCATTATGCTGCCAATTTGTCTTTGAGTAACCACCATATGAATATGAGTTTTCCCACCATTCTTTAAATCACTGCGTAATATGGATGCATATGTGGAATGAAGTAACAGAGAGATTTTTCCAACGCATGTGATTTGAAGTAGCTATAGTCTCACCCAAGAGCTGGCCACTCGAGGGTTATAGATAGATAGATAGATAAGTATTCAGTTTCCTATTCTGTATTTTCTTTTAGTCGATAACAGTTGAGTTTGTATTTCATTTTCATGAGTATATGTTATACTGTTAGTGTCAAGCGTGCAGGTTGTAACTGAGTCTGTAGTTTCTGAGCTTAACATTTGAATGTCTAGAGCACCTTTCTTTAGTTGATTCTGATTAATGGTTTTATGATTAGCAGTTGGATTGTTATATTTTGCATTAGATAGATGTTTCCTAATTTCTTTACATGCTTTACTTCTTCAACAATTTATGCATTCTTTAGATTAATCGTTTTCATGCTTTCTAGTTTAATGGTGATGCTTTTTAGATTCTTAGTTTTTTGTTTTCTGATTTGAGTTATCTTCCTGCTTTCTAGATAGATGATTTATTGTTTTTAAGATTAGAGGCCCCTTAGCTTAGAACTTCTATTCAGTTGGATAGTCCTTAAGAGAGAAGTTGAGATTTCCTCTATTGCATACAACCGTTGGACACTGCTCGGTCGATATATTGATGTGTTTATTCACTAAAGTGTTAGGACCTAACGACAACCTGTCACTTTTTGGCACTGTTGCTGGGGAAGCCCTTTTCTAGTGTTAGTAGGAGATATCTTGAATACCTCTCTTAGGAATAGGAATAGTTCTTTGGCTTCTTTTCTGCATGGTCAGGAAACGAGGCCCCCATGGAAGATTCATGCCAAAAACCCCCCCACTTGACGTACCAACAACAAGTAGGGAGGAAGGAAACCCAAACCAAGAACTTATAGAGGAATTGACTGAACAGGGTCAACCTGAGACCTTCCCTTATACCCCGGAAAGAGAACGAATAGTGATTGAGGAGCATATTCTCTTGCAAAATCTTGAATCTCCTGCCACTAAGCAAGTTGTGGAAGAGGATCACACCCCTTTCAACACCATGGGTGACCATAGAAATGCTGAAAATAACCACAATAATGATGACCCCCCACCATGCACATTCACTTATCCGATTGCTATTGATGCAGATGACGACACAACAATGAAAAATATCTCACCGAATTTCTTACCAACCTTTCGAGGTTTATCTACTGAGGACCCTGATCAGTTCCTATTTGAATTCAAAGTCTTGTGTCAAACATATGACTACAAGAATGATAATAAAAAACAAAAAATTTTCCCCTCCACTCTAAAAGACTCAGCTATGCGCTAGTTTATGGGACTAACTTCTCAATCGATAACCTCTTGGGATGAAATGGAGTCCGTCTTTTTGTAGAAATACCAAAGTTACTGTAGGGTGATTGATAGAAAAGAAGAACTATTCAAAATAAGGCAAAATGAGGATGAAAGTTTAGAAGATTATCTAGATAGGTTTATCTTCTTGTCCAAATGCTGCAGTGGAGAAGTCATAAGTCTCGATATTTTAAAGACCTTATTCCTCAAAGGTCTTGATGATGAAGCTCGGAGGAGTTTAGACCTAATGGAAAAAGGAGATGTGTCCCAACTAAGACTGGAAGAAATAACAGAATTGTGTCGGAACTTCTCCCGTACTCGTGGAGGTATAAGAAAGTCCATCCCCTTACATGGTTCTAATGATAAATAAACTTCATGAGGAATTGGCCAATTTCAAGACTGACATTCTTGTCCAACTAAACACCACCTTAGACAACATACAAGCTAAAACCATAAATCCTAAGAATTTGTTTGGGTGTCGAAACAAACATTTTCCCAGAGAGTGTCCCTTGGACAAAGTTGACAAGATTGACGTTTGTCAAGTATGTGACAAGAACCACCCCATCGATCAATGCGAGCTATTGAACACCATCAAAAATTCCAAGAAAAGAACAAATCCAGTCGAGGAAGAGGTGAATGTTGTCAACCAAAGAAATGGAGGTAATTTTTCCTATGGCCAAAATTCTAATCCTAACTGGCGGCCCCAATCAATTTGGAGCAATAATTAATGGGCAGTGCCTTGGCCTCAAGCACCATCGCCAGTACCCTCTAACTGGGGAACCTATCCTTGGGGACCACCGGACTAGACAAACCAATCTTGGGGTAACCCTCAGTGGCGCCACTAGCCGCAACAACAGTGGTACCCTCAAAATCCCATTCCTCAATGGAATCAACCCCAACATCAGTTTTATTTTGGTCCTAGAAGGATTCCTACTCAACAGAATCTCTTACCACCTCCCCAGAACACTCAACAGACTAAACAAGTTAACCAACTACCACTTCTGGCGCAACTAGTCCCTAATCCAAAGAACAATTGTCCAAATACTCTGGTGTATTCCGCCGAACAAGACAATGTCATTAGACTCAACACAATACACTGTGGAAACCTATAGTTGAGGTCTGGTAAAACACTTTCGCAACCGATTATCGAAGAACTCATAGATGAGCCCGCCAAGAAGTTTGCTGAGGAAACAACAATAACACCTGCGCCCATCGAACAAACCCAAGACACTACGCAACATGAGCCCGACTCGCCATCTCTAGCAGGAGCTGCTGACCTACCTTAGGAGGAGAAGGGTCAGTCTCTAATTGAAGTTCTAAAAAATCCCGTGCCTAAAGAAAAAACCAAAGCCCCTTTTCTAGAGCGATTGAAACCAATTTCTGTGAAAGATGCTCTGAAAACAACTTCACCTATGGAAACTGCATTAATACAGGAAATTAAACAACTGCAGATTGAAGTTCCCTTGTTATAAGCGATTAAAGAGATCCTTGAGTTAAACCATTTGATTAAATAGTTGTGCATCAAAAATCCAGGGAGGAAGCCAAAATGAATGAACACTATTCATATCAATGGATACCTAGCTGATTTGTTAGCTAGAACAATCACTGCTCTGAAATATGATGACCCAGGGAGTCCACTTATAACAGTAACAGTTAATGAGGTAGCAATACCCAACACTTTAGTGGACCTCAGGGCAGCCATTGACGTAATGACTGTTGATGTGATGGAAAAATTAGGACTCACTGATCTACGCCCCACAACTACAGTCCTACAAATGGAAAATCAATCCATAGCTATTCCCAAAGGCATCATTGAAAGCGTTCTTGTCAAGGTGGATAGATGGGAATATCCAGTGGATTTCCAGATAATTGAATCCCTTACGCCCAAGGAAAGTTATCCAATAATTATGGGACGACCATGGCTAGCTACAGTTGTAGCCAAAATTGATTGTAGGGAGGGAGGAATGACCATTTCCCATAGATCTAATAGCAATCATTTGTTTTTGTATCCTCCTGCCAAGCTTGCTGAACATGATAAAATATGGGTTGATGAACTAGAAAGTCCTACTGGACAGGAAAATTTGGCTTTGTTGGCCATGGTAGTCATCAAACAATACGGTGAAGAATTAGAGGATGGATTAGAAAATGACGTGGAAAGTATTGCAATAGACTCCAACAGTTAAGAGATGTCAGACGTAGAAGAAATCCTAGGACACCCAATCAACACAGATCAAGTAGAATTTGATGATACTAAGTTTATTGGATTGCCTTGCCCTTTGATGAACTTAGTTCCAAAAACTTACCATTTCTTTGCAGATGTTGCTCGGCTTCATAAAACTGTACCGCACAACTGTCCACTTAACACGCTGACAAGGCCCATTCACAATGTCACATCCAATTACCCGGGAGTCAAAACTATTATGTTGCTACCAGGAAAAAATTTGAACATCAATAGTTGGTTGACTGAGACATAAGAACAAAGATTGTTTGATACCCTGGTGAGTAGATCTAAAGCGTTCGCTTGGGACTATAAAGATATGAGAGGAATACACCCTAGTGTGTGTACACATCATATCTATAGTGAAGATGTTCAACCTGTTTGCCAACCACAACGGAGACTCAATCCAGCCCTCAAAGACATCATTAAAATTGAGATTGAGAAACTCTTGCAGGTAGGATTTATCTACCCAATTTCTGACAGCAAGTGGGTGTCACCCTTGGTTGTAGTTCCAAAGAAGAATGGGAAGTGGAGAGTGTGTGTAGATTATAGGGAGCTCAACAAAGCGACACATATAGATTATTTTCCCCTGCCATTCGTGGACCAAGTGCTGGATAACTTGGCTGGGAGAAAATATTTTTCATTTTTGGATAGATTCAGTGGATACAACCAGATACAGGTAGCAGTGGAAGACCAGGATAAGACGACCTTTACTTGCCCTTGGGGGACATTTGCATATAGGGTTCTTCCCTTTGGGCTATGTAATGCTCCTGCCACGTTTCAAAGGGCCATCCTGGCTATATTTGCTGAGCTGGTAAATGAGTGCATGGAAGTCTATATGGATGACTTCACTGTATATGGTTCAACCTTTGATGAAGCCCTCACAAATCTAGACAAAGTGTTAAAATGGTGTGAGGATCATCGGTTGTCCCTCAGTCACGAGAAATGCTTAATCATGGTGGAACAAGGAATAGTGCTAGGACATCATATTTTAGCTAAAGGGATTAAGGTCGATTCCAAGAAAATTGAAGTCATACAACAACTTGAGATCCCAAAAACTCAGATTGATGTTAGGAGTTTCTTAGGGCATGCTGGATACTACTGAAGGTTCATAGAAAACTTTAGCAAAATTGCAGCCTCGATGTTTTCTCTCCTTCAGAAAAATGTTGACTTCATTTGGACACCTGAGTGTCAGTCCTCATTTGAAACTATCAAAGAGAGACTCATCTCTGCCCTTGTCCTACGAGGACCTAATTGGAACCTACCATTTCATATTTATGTCGATGTGTCTGATTATGCCATTGGAGCGGTTCTAGGGAAAGAAGATGAGAATGGAGGGAAATATGCTATATATTTTATCAGCAAAAATTTGACGCTGAGAAAGAAAAACTACACCACAACAGAGAAAGAATTCTTGGCTTTAGTGCACGCCATCAAGAAATTTAGGCATTATATCACATGATACAAAGTTACAGTGCACACAGACCATGCAACAATCAAGTATCTCATGAAGAAAGCAGTGGTAAATGCAAGGATAATCAGGTGGTTACTCCTTTTCTAAGAGTTCAATGTGACAATTGTTGACAAACCAGGGAAGTCCAATGTAGTTGTAGACTTCTTATCCTAGATAAAACATGATGGCGACTGTGCTCTGGTACATGACAAATTCCTAGATGAAAATTTGTTCACCATCTCCACTAAAACTCCTTGGTTTGCTGATATTGCGAATTACTTAGCCACCACGGAAGTACCACCTCACTTTTCGTCAAAACAGAAGAAACGCCTTGTAAGAGAGAGTGCCCCTTTTAAATGGATTAATGGAATCTTGTTTCGATGTGGACTTGATATGGTTTTGTGATGGTGTGTTAGGGAAGATGATACCTACAGTATCCTAAGGGCTTATCATGATGACCCTTCTGAAGGGAATTATTTTGCTAAAAGGACAACTCACAAGATTCTGGGAGCAAGATACTATTGGCCTTCAATGCATAAGGACATCAAGAAGTATGTTCGTAGGTGTGATGAATGCCAAAGGGTAGGAAGACCAACCGCATCCAATGAAATGCCCCTACAATCTCAGGTAGTTCTTGAACCATTTGAAAAATGGGGATTGGATTTCATCGGTCCCATAGACCCTCCTTCGCAAGGGAAAGAGTATATTCTGGTCTGTACTGACTACATGACTAAGTGGACGGAAGTGCAAGCATTACACATTGCTAGGGAAGAGCAGGTAACTGACTTTCTTTATAACATAATCTTTCTAAGATTCGAGGCTCCAAGAACAATTGTTACAGACCAAGGCCCCCATTTTATGTCTAAAGTCCTGTTGGCATTCACAAATCACTTCCAAGTAAGTCACAAGAAGTCCTCACCCTACCACCTGTAGTTGAGGTCACTAATAGGGAGCTGGAAAATATTTTGACAAAAACGGTCTCTTCGGGAAGGAAATATTGTGCTAGGAAACTACTAGAAGCTGTCTGGGCCTACAACACGACTTGAAATTCAACCACTGGTTATAGCCCCTATGAGTTAGTCTTTGGGAAGAAGCCCCTCTTGTCCATCGAATACGATCTCCAAACCCTTAGGAAAACCATGGAATTGGGCATGGATCTTAAACGAGCTCAAGTTGAGAGAGTCTTATAGCTCAATGAACTAGATGAACTCTGTTTGGACGCCGTCCATCAAACTGAACTAGTCCAACAACAACATAAGGTCTGGCATGACAAACATATCAAAGAAAAAGAATTTCATACTGGGGATTGAGCATTATTGTTCGATTCCAAATACAAGGATCATCAAGGGAAACTCAGGACACACTGGCTTGGACCATATGAGATTTCTGAAGCGTTTGCTAACAGTTCAGTCCAGTTAAAACCAATTGATGGTGATACTCGAACTCTTTTGGTTAATGGGCATCGATTACACATCGACCATAAACCCGTTAACAAAGAGGAGTTTACAAAAATGGTAGAAACGCAGGGAGAAATCCACTGCATTGACTCTGCTGTGGCAGGGTCAATATAGTTGTTAGAAAAAAAAAATTAATTAAAAAAAAATCATCATCATTTCATTTCTAAAATTTCTTCATCAATTCCACCATTTGGACTTGGCTAAAGTTTTGTTTATATTTTGTAGGACTTCATCTTTTGGCGAACCCAATTCTAGCGCACCCTGCTATGATGCTCCAGAATCTATTAGCCCAGTTGCTGCGATGCTTTTTAATTGTTGCTACAATGTTCCAGAATCTACACATTAGATTGGTTCCACGTCTCATCCTGATCTTGCATTCTGATGCATCACTCAATGGTGCTTTGGAAAGTCAAGGCCAAAGTATCACAATTTTCTTCCTTCTGGTTGCATCTTTTCAACGATGCTCCAGAATTCTATTGTTTCTCTTCCGGTTGCATCTTTTCAGTGATGCTTCAGAATGCTGTTGTTCCTCTTCTGGCTGCATCTTTTCAGCGATGCTCCAGAAGTCTGCTGTTTCTCTTTCGGCTGCATCTTTTTAGCGATGCTCCAAAATGTCGCTATTCCTCTTCTGGCTGCATCTTTTTAGCGATGCTCCAGAATTCTGCTATTTCTCTTTTGGCTGCATCTTTTCAACGATGCTCCAAAAGTCTACTCGGATGCTCTAGAATTCTGATCGGATGCTCCATAAATTCTATTTGGATGCTTCAAAAATTTTGGTTACTACCCCGGCTACATCTTTTGACGAAGCTCCAGAAATTTTGGTTGCTACTTCGGCTGCATCTGTCAGCGATGCTCCAAAATCCTCAATCTGGTTACTCTGTTATGATGACATCCTTCTATAATTCCAGATTTCTCTTCTTCTCTTCTTCGGTTGCATTACTCAATAATACTCCAGATTTTTGTGTACATTTTGTCCTTCCAGTTTTTTAAAATTTTTCCTAAGTTCTGTGCATGCCCATTCTTTAATGCCGCTTCAAGATTTTCCCCTTTATGATTATCTCGCCACATCACATCAAATCTTTCCATAATAAATAAGATTATTATGACACCTTTTTGTCATAATAATAATTTCTGCCATCACTTCAACCATCCCATCCATGCCATCATTATCCGCTGCCACCCTCACCAACCATGTGACTATCTAATTACGTCAGCACAGGTAAGTGACATTTGATCTAATGACAAGACCTAAGGTATGTACAAATTTATTTTTAAAAAAAGGTTAGTATTTATTTTGAATAAATTTTAATTAATTGGCATGATCTGTTCCCCTTGCAACTTTGAAACTTGTGCCCTTTACACCACTGGTAAAAGTACGACAACAGTTGTAATTCCCCATGAAAGCCCGTCATCATTATGTAGTAAGGTGACAAGCAAGCTGGTAATTAATTCTTTCCTCGTCAAGTATATCGACGCAAAACTCTTTTCCATCTATAATTCAGAGAATCAAGCATTCCATAGTTTTGTAAAATTTCACCGGGGAACAAAGGAAATGGGAGGTGCTAAGAAAAAGTCTGAGCCAACTTTTGCAATGCCATTGCTGGAATTAAGCAATATAGTAGCTTTATTTCAAAGGGTTGGATGGTTGAACTTCATGAAGCAATTTGAAGGGCACATAGAGCAGCTGGTGAAGGAATTTGTTGAGAATTTTGCAAATGGAAAGACCGTGTTGCGTGGAAAACCATTCCGGGTAAGTACGAAAGTCCTTGCTTGTCTTTCTGGTCTTGAGAATAAAGGAATTCATTTAAATGAAAATACCCACGTCCCTTATCAAAAGTTAATAGAATTGTTCCATAGGGAAGGGGAACCCCAACCTGTAATGACCATAAACACTAAGGGGAAAAATAAGGGAATTCATAGAATGTCTATTCTAGAACCCTAGAGGTCTGTCGCGACTTGGATTATCAAATATTTCACTTGTGAGGGACAAATGACTACATTAGTGGGACCCCCTTTCCGCCTGCTGACTCATTTACGCCACGACATTGAGGACCCTACTCTTAGGGTAAATTTACTAGCTTTTCTCTACCATTTAGTCACATCTATGATAGAAAAATATAAAATTGGGACCGGGCCCTTTAAACATCATGGTCTGATACAATTAATATGTAAATACCATTTCCGCCATAAGAGAAAGAAAAAGTGGCAAAGGTTTCTTCAAAAAATTGAGAATGAAGAGCCAAAGAGGCCACTTAAGGAAGGAGAATCCTCTAAACAAAAGGAACAGTCTGTAGAGGAACCCTCCTTGGAAGCATTAGGTGCCCCTGAATCCCAATGTACCTCCATGGCTCCTAGCGGTGATGCGCCAAAAACCTTGCCAGATGAATTACAAACTCCAAGATAGGAAGGGGAGGTGGGAATTGTACATTCTGGAGAAGAGGAGGAACCCCCTAAGAAGAAGAAGAAACAAAGTAAAATTGTTTTTCAAACAACTCCTCCTCTACGAAGGAGTAAATGGTTATCTTCAGGGGCCAGTGAAGTCAAACCCCAAGATATAGGCAGTATTTCAAAAAGGAAAAAGGCTAGGACTCCAATAAAGGTGGTGGAATTGATAGCCCACCTGACAATGAGGAAATAGATGAACCAAAAGAGCAAGGGGATGGGCTTCCTAGGGAAAAGGACAAAGAAACCCTATCGCCTGAAGAACAGGAAAGGGAAAGAATACAATCACCACACTTAGAAAAGAATGAAGATGAACCTGTGAGAGGATTCTCTCCTTTTATTAACAAATTGGGAAGTATACCTGAATTTGTGGAAGAAGAACCTCATGCAACTCCTCATGCATCCTTCTCTGTGGACGCTGATGAAGAAGGAAGTATACCTCATACTAAGAATACTGAAGGAATAGAGAAATGCTTCCTGAAAATACCAAGGCAGGAAATGTACCCCCTGTTGATGAAAAAGTAGAAGAAGTGCCTTACTCATCCCTTCTTGAGAACACCAAAGAGGAAAATGTGCCTCATCTTGATGAAGAAATTCCTCACATATCCTTCTCGGTGGACATAGGGGATGTAGGATCCAATCAGAGAGATGAGGAATTAGAGAATTTAAAGGCAAAAATTGAAGGGCTGAAAGCCAAGTTATAGGATGACAAAGCACAAATCAATCAACAACAAGAAGAAATTGAAGTGCAAACTGCCATTGTACATAAAAGATACTAGGAAATTGCCAAATTGACTGCACAGATGGAAGAGAAAGACAAGCTTATTGAGTAGCTGTAGTCTCAGATCCAACAATGGAATCAACAGGGTAAGCATAATCAGGATGCTCTGTGTGAAAAAGAAAAATGTATTCAAGATTTGAAAAATAATTTTATGCAATTGTTCAGTGCTTTTGAAGAAGAAAGGAATCGACAGGAAATTGAGTTAAATGCCTCTGTGAGTAAAATTGTGGAGCTAGAACAAAGTTTGCAGGAGAGTGATACTCAACCAATCATGGAATCAAAGGGAACACAAACAAAACCCATTGTCATAGACTGGTTCCAGGTACGTATTCCCCCAATGCTAATGAAATGGATCGAGCATTGTTACCTCTTGAAGGATGTGGAATTTGAAAAGTATAGACTAAAGAGGGAATTAGTCATGTTAAAAGAATCTTTCCATCAGGCATATAGGGGTAAGCAGGATGCCTATGAAATTGGTGAATTGCTATTAGCCTGTAGAAGACCATCTAGGCTATACTCCATGTTTCTCAATGAGCAACTTTTAAGATGGAAGTTGCAAAGAATTTTCCAGAACCTGCCTCATGACCCTGATATCAAGGAATTTGTAAAATTATTTGTTGAGTCACTCCTTGAACAACATAATATGTTGTGTGAGTTCTTTGTTCACAATTTTCTCTTAGAAAAGTATACATATTTCTTTATTAACTTCTTTGTGGGGGAAGTAGAATTAAGATCATTCCTGTACACTATGAAAAATCAACTTCATTGGCAAGATAGATCCAGAGAGTATGCTCAGGCAGAAAAGACAATAGGGTTGCAAATGAGATACCCTCATAAGAAGCCTCTCTCTTTCAAGAAACACTTTTTGGGTGTCAAAAGTAAACAAAAAGTACAGGTCAAATACAATAACAATCTCAGGTTGTGTCATGATCACTTTCAAGAACAGGGGCCACAATTAATAGGACTAGCATGGCAGGCATGTGAAGAAAGGTATACCCCTCTTCCTATGCATCTCAAGAAGAGGGAAATAATTTCACCTCTTAATATTAGATGGTCCTATGGAAGAGCAGTAGCTTTGGCCAAAATTCTGGAGGAATTAAAGATCAACTAGATTGGTATGAGGTACAAACCTCCCTTGCTTCTTTCACCGCCACCTTCATTGTACACCAACCTGGACCAAAGTGAGGACAGTTTTTCCAGGTGGAGACAAAGGGTCACTTTTCATCGGGGATTCTTGAGGAATCCAGATATATTAGACATAGAGGAAGATAATGTGTATGATCTCAGTGTTAAGTATGAGGAAATGAATAAAAGGAATGATGGGTAGGGGACACGCCAGAGAGCAGGAGGACCTACTCAAACTTAGGAAGGGGAGGAAATGATGAGGTAAAAATAACCTCATCAGTATAATGGGATCAATATGTAAATCTAAACCCTTTAGCCTTAATAACCTTGCCAATTGATTACCTTTAGGAAAAATAATTGCTCTTCTTTTTATGAATAAACGTACAAACTTTATTTCTTGGAGTTGATCGAATTAAACTAACTTATGCTGATTTAATGCTTTAGTCTTGAGTATTTTGAATGTCAACTCCACTTCCAATCATCACTCCAGTCAAACGGGAAAATGAATGTGGATCTTCATACTTTTGAAAATGAGCGAGCGAGCGCAGGAATTCTAGGAGCATACGTTTTGGCCGAGTCTTTATAATTCTGTTATCTTTCAATTTCAAAAAATTTAATGGCTCATACAAGCCTCTTTAATATTGTATATCATGGGATTTAAAGTCCTTCTGCTAATGGAAATCTGTTAAAAAGACTCTATCAATTGGAAAATAGGATTTTTGTTAGTCATTTTTCATATAAATATGTAACTGTTACACAATGAATAACAAGAGAGAAGAAGATTATCGTTATGTTGCCAATTTGTCTTTGAGTAACCACCATATGAATATGAGTTTTCCCGCCATTCTTTAAATCATTGTGTAATATGGATGCATCTATGGAATGAAGTAACAAAGAGATTTTTCTAGCACAGGTGATCTGAAGTAGCTATAGTATCACCCGAGAGTTGGCCACTTGAGGGTTATAGATAGATAGATAAGTATTCAGTTTCCTATTCTGTATTTTCTTTTAGTCGATAATAGTTGAGTTTGTATTTCATTTTCATGAGTATATGTTATGTTGTTAGTGTCAAGCTTGTAGGTTGTAACTGAGTCCGTAGTTTCTGAGCTTAACATTTGAATGTCCGGAGCACCTTTCTTTAATTGATTCTGATTAATGGTTTTATGATTAGTAGTTGGCTTGTTATCTTTTGCATTAGATAGATGTTTCCTAATTTCTTTACATGCTTTACTTCTTCAACAATTTATGCATTCTTTAGATTAATCGTTTTCATGCTTTCTAGTTTAATGGTGATGCTTTTTAGATTCTTAGTTTTCTATTTTCTAATTTGAGTTATCTTCCCGCTTTCTAGATAGATGATTTATTGTTTTTAAGATTAGAGACCCCTTAGCTTAGAACTTCTATTCAGTTGGATAGTGCTTAAGAGAGAATTCAAGATGTCCTCTATTGCATACAACCGTTGGACACTTCCCAGTCGATATATTGATGTGTTTATTCACTAAAGTGTTAGGACCTAATGACAACCTTCCAATACTCTTGCACTCTTTAGAGATATATTTGTACTATCACAATACTTTGTCATTATGACAAGGTTGGAACATTCATGCACACTACTAGCACTCACATGCTTGCCTATGAAAGTGCCTCTAAGTGGACCATGAGAAGATTTTTTTTTTACATGTGGGCAATGATCATGCAACACTATTTAGCAGAGATCAAATCTATTTTGGCCTATGATTTTGACTTGCAAAGGTTGAAGTATTATTTACCAATGTGTATTCTTCATTGTTGTGGCTATGAATAGTAAATGAAATTCCAACCATACATGCATGATCTCCCAAGTAGAATATTCATACTTCCAAAGGAATGAGATCATGTAAGTGATGATGACCTACATAGGATTGACTTTAATGTGCATTATTGACTTAATTTTTTTTATCATGTTGTAACCATTCTATAGAGTAGGGGTTTAGATGTATAGTGGTAGAAAGACAAGGCACCCAAGTACATGATGTGTGATAATGTTCTTTCTGTTGTCAATATCAAATGATGATATAGACTAGTTGTCAATTTATCCAACTATTCACGTGAAAAAGATGCTTGTGTTCCTCTAAAATGTCAATTGACACAACATTGTAGTCAAGATATTATGCCTCCTAATCAATAACATTGACTTAATCTAATTTGTCTTGTGAAAATAACTATTGTTGTGTTGGCATTCAATTTCATTGTGGGAGCGAGTGCAATGTGTGAGGTCCCAAAACCACACCCCACAATTCTAGAACATTTCTTACCTCTAGGCTTGACATTTGTCATCAAGAAGGGAAAAGGGGGGTTCATCAATAGATTGTGGATGATTAAAGAGTAATGATGAGAGTAGGTGGTATTTCCTACACTTTAGGACTAGCTTAAACCCAAGAAGGATATTCTTAGAGGTGTCCTTAATAGGTTTCTACATCAAATAAAATGTAACATTACAACAACAATAAACAATTACACCCATTGTACACTTGACCCTGTAGTGTCATAAACTGTCACCCTTGATAATGGTTAAGTGCAAGAAGTTGAGTCCACAAAACATGGAAGTTTTTGCCTTAGCCAAAAAATCGAAATCGACATTGCAAAAACGAGATCCCGATTTTTAAAAATTGAGATCCCATTTAGCTTCGGGATCCTGAGCCTAAATTCCAAACAGGATCCCACTTTTTAAAAATTGGGATCCCGTTTGTTAAAGGGTCCCGAATCGACGGACGTGAAACGAGATCTCGATTATTACAAAACGAGATCTCATTTTAAGATGGTATTTATTTTTTTAAAAAACAAACGAAACTCATTCTGTTCTGCACGGGATCCCAAATTGGCGTGGGCGATAGAGAACGACAGTGTAACGACCTCCAGGTACGCCTCCACCCCCAATTTTTTTCTTTTTTTTCATTTTTTTATTGAAAATTTAAATACAATAATATATTTTAGCATTTTTTTTCTAATTTATTTAGCGTTTTAAGCATTTTATTTCGTGTAACAATAGAAATGATGATTTGTAGAAATAGATGAAAAAATGTAATGAAACCTGAAGATATTGAATAGAAAGGAAAAAGTCAACCTTAAATTATATTTAAATTTTTTTTTTTAGCTTTTAAAACCTAAATTGTTCAATCAAACCAAACAAATTTGCATTTGAAAACCCTAATTGAAAGGAAACAAGAAAAATTCATTTCAAAACCCTAAATTGAAATGAAATAAAAAAATTGCATTTGAAAACCCTAATCACGCTTTTTGAAACCCTAAATTCAAATCAAACAAAAAAAAATGAATTTGAAAACCCTAGTTTGAAATGAAACAAAAAAATTGCATTAAAGACCCTAATTGCTTAGATTGAAACCCTGAATTGAATTGAAACAATTTTTTTTGCTAAAACCCTAAATTGAAATCAAACAAATCATTTTGCATTTGAAAACCCTGATTTCGAGCTCAAGAATATTTGATAATGGAAAAAATTCATTTGCATTGCTTAAACGTTTTAAATTTCATTTGCATTGTATGGAGAAAACAATATGTTAAACTTTACTTTCAATGTTAAATTATAATTAGATTAGAAAACAATATGTTAAAGAATAGTTACAATTCATAAATTTTATCAATGTTTGTTTGCAAGTTTAGTTAGCAAATTCCTAAATCCTTGTACAATCCATTTCCAATTGTCACTTAATTAGATAATATTTGCATTCATTTCTATTTTATGTTTTGATCTCTCTTAGTCATGCCTTGTTTCCATTTCTTGTTTGCATGTGTTGTCTCTTGTCTTTCGACAATCTTAGCTCTCATTCTAGTCAAACTTGTTAATTAGGCTTCTAGTTTAGTCTAAAATCTCAATTTGCACTAGTTACCTAGACACTAAAAGAATCTAAATATTTTTCTTTTCTTTCTTTTAGGTTCTTTCAATTCCAAACAATCCAAAATAAAATACTTGATTCAATATTCACTAATTTTATATTATACATTTTATATCATAAAATTCATTTAAGTGGGAAATATTAATGAAAAAAATGTTAAATAAAATAATATTATATTCAATTAAAAAAATTCAGTTAAAATATACATCAAACTCAATCTTAATAATACATAATTATGTGTTTCTATTACGAAATAGTCAATCTATTCATAAAATCAAAAATATTCATAAACTAGTCACTAACTTGTAAGTCCATTATTCCAAGGGCCACCCAAACTTGACCCTAAGTTGCCTAAACCCTAACTCTAAAATCTAAACCCTTAACACTAAAGCATTCATTTTGTCCTAGGATCTTAAAATGAAATTTGGTTGCCTTAGGCAACTCCAACAAATTTTATTCCCTTAAGCCATGTCATTTTGTTGTAGGACCTTACTACATAGATCCCCTTAAGCCATCCTATTACCCTAAACTAAACCCTAAACTCTAAAATCTAAAACCTAAACCCTAAAGCCATCATTTTTTCCTAGGCCCTTAATGAAATTTGGTTGCCTTGGGCAACTTCACCAAATTTTATTCACTTGAGCCATGTCATTTTGTCCCAGGACCTCACTAGACACAAATCCCCTTAAGCCATCCTATCACCCTAAACCGTAAATCAATGTCTTAAGGAGTCCTACTATGACATTTCTTAAGGGGATCAAAGAAGTTCTCAAAATTTGGTGAAGTTGCCCAAGGAAACCAAATTTAACAATAATAAGATCGTGCAAGATTATAATATGAATGAGATTTCATGATCTAGGTTGGTCAGTCAAAACAAGAGCTATCTCAATCAACTGTTCCACAAGAAAATGTTGTTCACTTAAGCTATCTTCACCAAATTTTATTCACTTAAGCCATGTCATTTTGTACTAGGACCTTACTACATAGACCCCCTTAAGCCATACTTTAGGATGTCTTAAGGGGTCCTAATATGACATTTCTTAAGGGGATCAAATAAGTTCTCAAAATTTGGTGAAGTTGCCCAAGGCAACCAAATTTAACAATAATAAGATCATGCAAGATTATAATATGAATGATATTTCATGATCTATGTTGATCAATTTATGGTTTAGGGTGATAGGATGGCTTAGGGGGATCTATGTCTAGTAAGTTCCTAGGACAAAATGACATGGATCAAGTGAATAAAATTTGGTGAAGTTACCTTAGACCTTAATGAAATTTGGTTGCCTTGGGCATCTTCACCAACTTTTATTAACTTAAAAGCCATGTCATTTTGTACTAGGACCTTACTACATAGATCCCCTTAAGCCATACTATTACCCTAAAACCTAAATCCTAAACCCTAAACCATAAACTCTATAGCATTCATAAATTGTCCTATATTAATAGTTAATTGTTTTTTCATTCAAGTAACATGCCTTAGACATAAATGAGGCTTACATATTTTATCATGTGTATTCAATTAGGCCATTTATATTGAATGGTTTAAGGGTATTTCCTAAACATGTATCTTACATTTTGAAATTGCAAATCTAATGTAGGTTCACTTATATCTTAGAGATCACATGGATCGATTCAATAATATTTGTAATCCACCTCCACGCCATCCATCTCCACCACCTTCACCTCCACCTCCACCTACTCCACCTCATAAACCTCCACCTCCACCACCTAAAATCGATGGTGCTCGCTTGCAAGCATGAATCAATGCCAATGTTAGAACCATCCGAGATAAAATCAACATTATTCAAAATGAAGAATGTATCGCATCACCTGTGAAGATGTTTGCATCTAGGATGTAAACCGTTGTTGATGCTGTTAGGGCTATGGATGGGATCTTAGATGAGCATCGAAAATGGCTAGAGGAGAGGAGAACTTCCAATTCTAAAAAGGAAAACACAAAGAAATGAAGAGATGCAGTAGAGAGCCACAACAATTTCTAAATTAAGACAATGATCTTATAGTTATGAATTTATGAATTTGGTTCGATGGATATTTTGTGTGATGAATTTATGAATTTGGTTGGATGGATATTTTTAGTGACGTGAATTTATGATTTTGGTTGGATGGATATTTTTAGTGACATGAATTTATGAATTTGGTGGAATTTATGAACTTATAATGATGAATTTATAATAGTATATATTTATGACTATCTACTAGATCATGATTTCTCCTGTTAGAAAAATGTAATATATATATATATATGCGTTAGACATAAAATAAGCTTTTTTTGAATGTTTCAAGTTTATTTTTTAGTATGTACATGTATTAAAATTGCATAGTTCTAGATCTTAAATTTTGAAATTTGTATGTATGTACATAGTTTAGTTGAATGATGTATGCATGCAAATTATGCATCGTATTTTTTATTTTAAATGTATGTACATGTTAAATTTTGAATTTTGCATGCACATGCTCAATTTCAGTCAATGCATATGTATGTGTATGTATATGTATGCACATCCTATTTAAACAAATTTGCATGTGTGTTTCAAATTTAACTATTTCTTGTAATTTTGTAAGTTTATATGTTAATTTTGTATAATTTAATGCAGGTACACTTATATCTGATATCATGGATCAATTTAACATTGATGATATCATCAATCCAACACCTCAGGCACCTCCACCTCCCCCTCCACCCCCTCAACCTAATATCCCACCCCTAGCACCCGTTGCATTTGATGAGGCTCACTTGTGAGCACACATAAATGATCAAGTTGCATCCATTAAAAATAAAATCATTGCTATGCAGAATCAATAATTGATTCCAGCACACGTGAGACATTTTGCATCTGCATACATTGTGGATGCCATTAGGACTATTGATTTTGATCTAGATAGGCATCAATGAGAAAGAGAGGAAATGAGAAAATTTTATGTAGACGGTCTCTCCTATAAACAAATTTTAGACCTTAAAATAACAAAAGCCCATCTAGCCCCTTACTTTCTTGACCCTATTACTCGACAACCCAGTCCTCCCAATAAATCTAGAATATCCATGAGGTGGTGTACACATCCACATATGAGTGCATATTTTTGGGATCAATGGTATATGGTATTTGATAGTCCACCACACACTGATTTGGAGGTCCCATTGAATTTTTTGAGGAAACTATATGTAGAGTTTGTTATGGGGAAAAAGCCTAATTATTTTGATTTTAAATCATTTCAGGGTGTTGGTGGTGGCATGCCACAACAAAGGTTAGGGGCAAGGGTTGATCCCCAACGCCTTATGCATGCACAACCCCTTGTTGCTCCTCTTGGTCCTACCATTCTTGCACCTATGCATCAACATGCGGTGGTCTTGACATTAGAATCCCTTAGTACACTCGCAGGAGACCTTGATCAACATGCTTTTGTGATAGTAAGTAGGGAGCATAGAGATGATGACGATGGAGTGTTTTATGGAGCTGGTCCCAGTACCACTCTAGGAGTGTCGAGAGTCCCACATGTATGTACTAGTTGCCATCAATTATGCTATGGACTCGATCAGGCCACACCTAGTTCAGGTGGACGTGGAGATTCTAGTGGTTCATCTGGTCGAATCAATTCATTTGTAGAATTTCTTACAATAGACCATCACCTTGAGGACACTACGACACAGGTATAAATATGCATCTACATGTTCATTTTATATGAATTTTAATGAATGCATATATCAAAGAAAAGTTTGTAATACATTTTAACAATCAAACCATTTGGTGTACAAATGACACTAACGATGGGGCAATCATCCACTCCGCGAGTACATACATCAACACCAATCTTAGTTGGAAACCCTTATGGGGTATTTTGATTTCAATTTTTTAAATTAGATATGAAATGATTTTTAACTTGAGTTTTAAATTTATAATTGAATCATGAACATATGTTTAAAATATTTATGCTGGTTTAGGGGAGTCAATCGACTTCCATGTTGATTCCACCCGAGGCGTTGTCGAGAACTCCTCCACTATCGGGCGTCGTAGATCAGGGGCAAGTACATTTATATTGTAAATTGTTTAACTTACATTAGTATAGTTACAATTATGAATTTTGAATTCACTATATATCAAATGTGCATGCACACTTGTAAATATTATAAGCGTTAAATGTCTACATGTATGTCTAGGTTGATACGACAATGAGAATGGGCATCAGGCAAACATTAGATGTTGCGGCTACTCATGAGGCCTCTGATTTTTAGGTTGTTTAAAAAAATTTCTACACAAAATGTGCAAACTTGAATATATATATTTTAACCTAATTAAAGTATACATGCTTTAAATTTGATCTTGTAGGACTTTGTTAGTGCGACTTTCTGCCATGACCCAGTCATAGTTACACCTCTAGGAGGACATGCAGAGCAGGCTCCAGATATCATGGTAATTTAATTTTTTTATTATATTTAAAGTCAATTACAAATTATATATTCTGAATAACTTTAATTTTAAATTTTAAATTGAATATATATTTATATATATATAATATGAGCTAATACATGTTTTAAATTCTTTTTCTTTTATAGCATGAGACACATCTTGTAGTTGAGCATGTACAAACAGGTCCTGGAGAAGAGGGTGCACAACCTCAAAATACGGTACAATCAAAATATGATAAATTATAAATTAAATTGAATTAAATCATTTTTAATTGTAGACTTACATCTAATTTCAACTTTCTTTGTCTTGTTTATGTAGATTGATTTAGAGAATTTAGAGGTTGGTTCAGGTGCACCAGAGCATCTAGACCCAGATATGATGGTAATTTAATTTTATGATGAATTATAAATTAAATTGTCATTAAATCATTTTTTATCATCTTACATCTGATTCCATCTTTCTCTTGTACAGAGTGTTTCAGGTCATTCCCATAGTCCGCATGGTGTGGAGAGGTCTCTTGATTATGGTGACGATACATGACCTAAACATGATTTTATGGGTTATATTTGATTATTTCATGGACTACATATTTGGTTTCTCATGTACTTTGTTGGACTTTATATTTCATGGGTCAAGTACTTTGTTGGACTTTAGTTCATGGGTTGTACTTTGATGGACTTTATTTTACGTGCTTAATATATTGGTTTCATGCACTTAATATGTTATAAATTATGGACTTTATTATTGTTCAATTTTAATTTACGCATGTACATTTATGCATTTTATGTTCATAGTCAAGACATTAATATAGGACATTAAATGTGAAATTAAAGTTGAAATTAATAGGACATTTTAATATTTGTACTTTACAAATTTAGTGATCCCATACATGATATACATGATATGTACATTCAATAATTAGCTATAATTAGTCAATGAACTTATTCAATTCACGTCAATCAATAATTAGTCAATAAATCATAATTTACAAACAAAAGCAATCTGTTTATATACCAGAAAGGATAAAATTTTAAGAAATAAATAATACCATACAAGATTAGAGAACAAAGCATTAATAAATTCTATAAATAATAGCATCCAACACCACTTATAAGCCGCCAAAATAATAGCATCCAATACTAATTTTATAACCGCCAAACAAATAATAGCTAGCCCAATACTAATCTATAAGTCAGCCAAAACAAATAATAGCATCCAATACCAATTTATAAGCTGTCAAACAAAATAATAGAATCCAATACTAATTCTATAAGTTGTCAAACAACAACATCCAACACCAATTTGTGGCTGAGTTCCAAGGGGATGTCTTAAGGGGTCCTAATAATGACATCTTAAGGGATCAAAGAAGAGTATAATTAAGTATAAATATTAAGGATATAAACGGGGCATTATAATTTTAGGTGAGTCACTACAACAAAATGATATAATTCAAATTATAATATTTTAGGATACAAAGCAATACTCTAAACGGGGCCTTTGTTGGGATGTCTTAGTGGGTCCCAATAATGGCCTTATGTGGACTGCAAAGAAGAAAGTATAATTAAGCATAACATTATGATATAAACAAGTATTATAATTTAGGGCCAGCCTCATCATAACAAATGATATAATTAAGTATAATATTTAGGATATGTGTTAATACGTCACGTCTTAAGGGGATGTCTTAAGGGGTCCTAATACGTCTTAAGGGGATCAAAGAAGAGTATAATTAAGTATAAATATTAAGTGATATAAACAAGTATTATAAGTTTTAGGGTGAGTCATCATAGCAAATGATATAATTAAGTATAATATTTAGGATAAATGTTAATACGACATGTCTTAAGGGGATGTCTTAAGGGGTCCTAATACGACATCTTAAGGGGATCAAAGAAGAGTATAATTAAGTATAAATATTAAGTGATATAAACAAGTATTATAAGTTTTAGGGTGAGTCATCATAACAAATGATATAATTAAGTATAATATTTAGGATATGTGTTAATACAACACATCTTAAGGGGATGTCTTAAGGGGTCCTAATATGACATCTTAATGGGATCAAAGAAGAGTATAATTAAGTATAAATATTAAGTGATATAAACAAGTATTATAAGTTTTAGGGTGAGCTCACTCATAACAAATGGATGGTAACATATATTTAGGGATAGACATGGACACATCTTGGGATGTCTTAAGGGTCAAGTAATACAAAGTCTTAAGGATATAATTGATTTAACAATAATTTATGCATGATATTTAGTGATTATACAATCAAATATAAAGTTTCAAAGTAGGAAAACATGCACATTTAACAAACAAAATATATAGAATATTGATTTTGATACATAAAAGTACATAGAGTATAATTGTGTATGTACATGTATTTGTAATTTGTAAAAAATGTTTAATTGTGTAAGTATGTATGTATATATATGTCATCTCAAACAATGCTTAAGCAAAATTTGATATGCCATCTCAAGAACATCCAAACTCAGGCCTTAATGTAGCAAGGTGTCTTCACGCCATCTCATATAAAAAAGGTACAAGTACTATCAATGAAATCATCAAAACATACATATTTTAATTTATATAAAACTATTTATATGTACACAACTCAAGTACCTGCATTTAAAAGTATTCCACACATGTGTGTAGGTTGAATCCAGACATCCTCTCCTTTTTGTTTCAAAGTATGAGATCAATGAAATGATGGCTTAAGGATATAAAAAAGATTAATAAATCAATTTTAACTATTAATGTACAAGCAATATCAATATATAATCAAAACATGTATTTAAATATAATTTAACTAATAATTACCTATTTTTACCAAGTATTCCATGTTGTCTAGGTTGAATCTGCATGGACTAGATCCTTTTTGTGATTATGGCTTAAGGATATATAAAAGGAAAATTTAAATCAATTTCAACTAATAACACACTTGACCAATATCAAAACATGTATTTAATCTATTTAAAAGGACAATATAAAACTAAAACTATATTTACTTGAATATACTTATTCCATTGTACCATCCGCATCCTCTCTTTTTTGCAATGCATCTATGATTGTCTCATGCTCTTCCATAGAAATTGTCAATATCACTTTATTTGTTGGTCTTCCACGATACCGATTTAGTTTTATATTTGTTGCCACCACCAAATGTGAATAGTGTATACTCTTTTTATGCGTTTCATAATCTTCGAACGCAGGTAGACCATTCTTCCTTGTCAGGTATTTTCATAGCCAAGTGCCAACAACCACCACTAATCCTATTGGAAAACATGAAAACCATTATCAAATAAGTTCTCAAAATTTTCTTAAGGGGATCAAAGACTTGTTTTAAAAATTTTCTTAAGGGGATCAAAAACTTGTTATCAAAATTTGCTTAAGGGAATGTCTTAAGGAGATCACCATACCTGTTGGATAATGATAGCCATCATCATCTTCTCAAGGTGCTATTAACTTATGTTTAGTCTCCACACAATGAGCCAATCAATATTTTGTTTCCTCTTCATTCCCCTCAGGTGCAACAAAAACATACACATGTCCTGCAAACAAAATTTGATTTAATAACTTACGCATATCCATATAAATAATTTAGTATTACAAAATAACTTAATAAAGTGAAATAAAATGAAATAAATTGAATTAAATTACCTTCTTGTACAAGGTCTGTAACATGTTAATAGTCTTTAGATGCAAACACTTGATCATTTTCTTCAATAGTTCTTTCATATTGATTGTGTGCTTGTGTAGGTGTCAACGATATTTGCTCCCATTGTTCAACCCATTCTGTATTTTCACATGCTTACCAATCTCCTAAGATACAAAACTGACAAAAACATGCAAGATCCCTTGTCTAGATAGTCCATGTGCTTGCTATCAAACTCCTAAATGAACACCATTTAGTAGATCCACTGATTGTCTCACAGTCAACTCTAGGTACAATGTTCTCTTCTTCAACCAACCAAAATAATCGATGAATTGTAGAGTACTAACTCGAACCAGGTGCAGATAATCTTGTATTGCACCAATCCACAATCCCACATGCATCTTTAAATTTTATTGCATCCTCAAATTTTAATTGTTCTCTATCAAGAATTCTTTTGAAACATGCACCAGCTCCATCATGTTCTCCTTTACCATGCCCAACTTAAAAAAAACTCCATATATGTTGGACATTAAGTTCCTTGTGAACCCTACTTAACCAATAGAAAATTCGAGCATTCTTGAACTGCCCCACACAATTATCTGACCATATGAGGTGTTATGTCATTTGGATTCCTCTTTCTCTTAAATTTCTATAAAATATATTGAAATAGTATTGAAAAAACTCTGACGATTGTAACCGGTTGTCACTCAAATAAAAATGATACTCAAAACTTTTATATCATCCTCAGTGCTATCATCTGCATGTCTATAAACAATATGGACAAACATAGCTACTTGCACTGAATTATAATACTGTGATTGAATTTCCTCTTGTAGAGCTAGAGTATAATTTTCCGCAAAATCAACCACTGAAAGTATAGTACCAATTGAAAATGTGTTTCTACATGCACGAAATTAGCCATCAAGCCATCAAGCATGTTGAGATTACATGACATATTTTGGTACAATCTTATTCTTAAATTCACTCATGAATGCATGTACACTAACTTTTTTTGTAACTAAATCACAACGCTTTCCTATTTTTCCATCTTTTAAAGAATAGTGAACATTCTTAAATATTTTAACATCTACTAATTGTTGTCCAAAATCATTATCAACACTTTCATGCATACAAATACTTAAGAATGAAAGATTTCCACAACTAATGCATTGTCCAGAAATATAAGAACTTAAATAAAACAATTTACCATTAGATCTTTCACAAAACAAACCTGATATAAACTCCATTATTGCTTAAGGTGGCATATTAATACCACATTCCTGTATAATCATGTTAGTATGCAAGGTACAACATATATATCGAAAAACATCATAAAAATAACGAAATTGAGCATGCATTTTACAACAAGATATTTGCTACTTATTAATTTTTACATACCAAGGTTTACATTTTTCAAAAGAACTTTGGCTTATTTTAATATTACCAGGTAACACTACATCGCCACAAAATTTTCTATAAAATTCAGTTTGTGTTGTATCTAATATGTGTTTTGGGTGAGGATCACAAACTTTGGACCCCACCCTAAATTTTAAAACATCTCTAGCATTAGATGATACCCTAGTATTATCATGCCAATATTTTTCAATCAAAGAGTTAATTTCAACATTCAATTTCATATTAGACCTTGGGAGTCGACCACTGAAACTCCAACATTGGTTGATAGGATCATTTTCTATACTTTCTCTTCTTTTTGCCACTCTTAGCAATGTTTTAGGATGTATTTTTAAAAATTCACTAATATTGCTTACATTCTTTTATTCAAAGTTGCTTTATTAACTATAGCAATTGTTATAGCTCTTCTTGCTGCATTTTTATCTTTAGATCAACTATTTTTCCCAATAGATTGAATGAAACTAGCAACAGTAGACATAACATGTTTTAATGATTGATCTTTCTTCTTGGTTTAACAAAAAAGCCTAACCTTTTCATTATTTTCCTCATTTTTTGCATTCTCATCAATTGCATCATTAGTTGACATTGAAATGCAAGTTTTTTACGATAAAATATTTTTTTGTATATTCTATTCACATGTGTTCTTATTTGCCTCCAAGAAATCTTACCAGGAAGATTATCCAAAACATCACTTTCAATTTAAAAAAAAGTGTTTTCATTAAATTCAACATCACATTCTAGATTTTCATTTTCATTTTCATTTTCAACTTCAAAACGATTTACATTTTCATCTTCATTTTCATCAACAAAACGATTTTCGTTTTCATTTTCAACAAAATGATCATTCTCATTTTCATTTTCAACAAAAGATTTTTCATTCTCATTTTCATTTTCAACAAAAGATTTTTCATTTTGATTTTCATTTTCAACAAAATATTTTTCTTTTTCATTTTCAACAAATTCTATAAAAATTTCATCTCTCTGAATATTATCAATGTCAACATCATTAAGTCCAACATCTTGTAAAACTTCTACATATGAATTTTCTATTTCACTAAAATTTGGATTTGAAGACATACCTGGATTTGTGCCTATTGAAACATTCTCCATAGCATTGAAAGAGGGATTTGAAGACATACTAGGACTTGTTTGTATAATCATATTATTTTCCAAATTGACTTCTTGCAAATTAGCTTCATCTACAACCATGGTCTCCTCAATGTTTTCATCTTCAATAGTTGTGGAATTGGATGCTCCACCATCATTCATTGATTTAATTCTCATTCTTCTTTCTCTTTGTCTTTGTTTCTCCTTCTCTCTCTTTGCTTCAATTTCTTCAGGAGTCAATGTCTTCCTATATTTCCTCTTATTACGAGCTTGTGAACCCATGATTATAAAATTCTCAAGCACAAATGAATTTCAATAGTGAAATTCTTCAAAAAATTCAATCCAAATTGCAAGTTGAAGACCTGTAAGGACAAAATTCTTCCTCTTGTGTTTCTCAAAACAAGTAGAAAAATAGCACAATTCCACTTAAAAAACTATTTTCTTGATGCCTCCTTTCAAAAATTCAATCCATATTGCAAGTTGAAGACCTATAAAAATAAAAGTCTTCCTCTTTTGTTCCTCCAAACGAGTAGAAAACTAACACAATTCCACTTCAAAAACTATTTACATGATGCATCCTTTGAAAAATTCAATCCAAAATGCAAGTTCACCACTTGTAAAGACAAAAGTTGATGAAAAATATCCCAATATGTTGCAGTTGGCTGTATGTGTGAAGTTGCAGACTTCACAGTAAACTTTTCCAATAAATAAAAAAAATAGTTAAAAAGAAACGAGATCCTGATTATAAAAGAAGATCCTGTTTATTACAAATGAGATCCCGTTTTATAATCGGGATCCCATTCCCCAATATTAAATGTGGGGACCGTTGAAAGGGAAACAAGATCCCATTTATAAAATGAGATCCCATTTCCCTGTCAACGGTCACTGCATTTAATATTGGGAAACGAGATCTCGATTTACAAAATGGGATAAATGGGATCCCGTTTCTAAAAATTTGAAATTCGCCTTGCTTTGTGGTCAGGTTTTTGGATTGTATTCTGGTTCGGGAAAAGCATTAGGAATCCAAACCTAGGCCTTCAACTTGGTTTGACCTACAAGTTGAAGTTCCTAACAATTTCAGAGAAAAATAGTGAGTTTGGACATATGGCTAATGACTTTTTTTGTAGAATTTTTCGATGAAATTAAAACCCATTATAGATGAGATAGTGCAAATTCCAAATATGTAATTTTTTTACAATTGGATTATTTTTCTATTTTTCAATTAATTTCTAATGAAACTGGTCCATAAACTTTAAATATCAGGGTTTTTTACTATTTTAATAACTTTTTATCAACATAACATTTTCACGAATGGATTGCATGAGAACGTACTTCAGACAATTCTTTTCAATTTAAAAAAAATTAAAAAAATGATAAATTTAGTTCATCTTATGCGTGACGTACACGATGATTTTTTGAAACAACAAATATGGCTAATAAAAAATTAACCAAAAAAAAATTCAATAAAAAATTACAAAAAAATATCGAAAAATGTGCTTCAGTGAGTTACAAATCTTTTCCCAAAAGGATTTAGAAAAATACGATAATTTAGGTCAAAATATGGATGATGTACACGTGCATGGAATGGTAAAAAAAAGTGACTTTTAAATAGTGGTTTTTAGAAACGCCTATTGAAAATCAATTTGTACCATCTGCATATTGAAATAAATTACATATTTGGAAACTAGACTCAGAGTACTACATTTTATGATTAGTTACTTTTTTGAAGATTCCATCTCTAAGTGCTTCAAATTTTAAGGTCAAAAGTGTCAAATTGTGAAAATCAGGGAAAACACTTCCACTTTTTGGCCAAAAAGTGGACTCAACTTCTTGCCAGCACCCTAATTTCACACTACCTTGACACCCTATATTTCCTATAACTTTAATTATAATAATAATTTACCAATTTTGAGACCGGATCATTAAAATATATTTAAATCCCCAACATCCCGATAATTTTGGGCCAAAGAAAAAGCATTGGACAGGGGCATAGGGCGCCCTAGTCCAATTTTTTTTTTTTTTGGAATGTTCTAAATTTCAATTAGTAGGCTTTTATGATTTGAAAATGACCCCAAGTCAACCCCTACCTAAAAGGATTAATTAAAATGCATATTTAAGAATGTTTTCCTCTCATTTTGAGCATGAAGGAAGCAATTTATGAAAGGAGAGCAAAGTGAAGATCCTAAGGTCAACCAAGGGTAGTCAAGAGAAGATTTATGAGCATTATTGCAACACTATTTTTAGTCAAGCATCATGTCAAACATTCATCATGTTTTTATGTAAATCCATTCATGTTTTGTGAGTACTAATACTTGTAGGTCTTCAAGCCAAATTGTAATCAAGCCTTGAGGAAATGTGTATGACTTCAATCCTTTAAGGATATTAGATATAAGTAGTGAGTTGCATCCAATTTTTTATTCATCATTCATTTATCATTTAGCCTCTATCCCTTAAAAGGACAAGCTCTCTTTATCATCAATTTTGCCATTGTGAAGGTGGAAACACCAACATGGGGTTTTCCTGAGGCAAGCCCCTATATGGCACAACCCTTCCTCTCCTTTTGAATGTGTAGGTACATATTTGAAGAGGATTGAAGGAATATTTGAAGGAAATTCACTCATTCATGCATTCAAGTCCTACAACTCGACAAGATACAAAAACTACAATATTTTGACAACAAACAAATCTGACAAAGGGATCCTGAAGGGATAAGCTACATAATAGGTGCCTAAGGACTACGAAAGTAGATTTTAGTTTTAGACACCTAGACTAGGGCGTCCTTGCACCCTATTCCACCCAAAATTAGCTCAAACTTAAACTAGTGCATACATGTCTTCTCTTTCCAATTCCGGTCCTTAAATTTGACTTTCAAATTCCAACTTTTCAATATTTGTATCAAAACCATTTTTCTATATTTGCATCAAAACCATTTATTTTCATAGTCATTTAGCTACAACATTGCATTTTCATTTCAAATCCATTTCAAACCCCCCAAATAATTTAGATCCAAGGTTGATTTCGACTCACATTTTAGGTTGCAAGTTAATCTCATACCCTTGTCGATCTGAATTCTAATGTTTTGTAGTGAAAATTAGCTAATCCTAATTAAACCCTAGGATCACTTTCTTACATTACATACCCCAATTATTTTCACCAGGTCAAAAACAACCTAGTTGTATATAACCTCTTATATTCATGATAACATATTGCAAATGCACATATGGATGAAAGTATTATCATAATCCCTCAAGATGATTTCATTTAATGTTTCATTCACATTTGTAAGGTGCAACCATTTTGAATGTGATTTTATGATGATTTAACAATTTGAGGCTTGCTTGAATTTTGTTCCCTAATTCGTAACATTGGATCATAAATAACAAGCATATCCTAATCTACTCTTGCTCCACTCCTACAACTAATAAGATGGAGGTGATCAAAATGATGGATTGATTAAACTCTTCACCAATGTGGACCAATACCTACTCCATTAGAAAATAGAGTCATGAGCAACAAAGAGGAAAAAATACATTTTATAAAGCATCAACAAAATCTAATTTACATGCATATGAAAATGATAGATTACATTATCTACAATGGACATACTTAATAATGCATCTCAAAACTACAATGAACCATATGCAATATAAGATTGACCTTTACAAAGCATTTGTAATAAATTATATGATGTCACACATACATCAAAAATTTATTACAATCACATCAGAAAATGTGGCAAGAGAAAATACAAAGCTAGAAATATGCATTCCCCTAAATCATTGCAAATTGCCATGGAGACATACCACTACAGAGGATGTGCATTTTAAAACCCTTTCTGCTTCATCAAAATGTATTCCTTCAATTACAACTTGGACCTTTTGTGTTTAATGCCTGTGAATCAATTGCGAACTTTTCCTACCTAGAAAATTGCTTCAACTATAAACCATTTAAATGAATAATAAACTGGTATTTATATTTTTTCATTTATTGCATCCAAAAAGTCATGAAAAATGGGAGGGTGTGGAAACCGTGAATTTTGTGTACATGGGTTGTCCAAGTTCATGGAACAATGAAAAAGGATGGAAAATATCTATTGTAGTTTGATCTAGACAATCAAAACCATAGTGACCACATTTATAGAGACATAGGCACATTTGCAATCTTCAATTGAATCTCTTGTGTAAAATCACACCTACCGAGCCAAATAGATGTATTGTTCAAGCAAGAAGGGCTAATATGGTAGCTACAAGGTGTAGTACCCCTCCATTCTCACCTAGGATGTGCAGGTGGTCTGGCTAGGGAATCGGAAGAGGAAGATGGGACAAGAGCGTCTAATGGTATTTTATATGTTGTGATTGGATTAATTAAATAAGGGTAATATTGTTTATTAAAATGTTAGATTAAATTGTATTTAAATATTTAAATGTTTTATTTATTTGTAAAAAGTCATGTATTTTATTAAATGTTAATTAAATAATAAATTGTGTTTATTATTTCAATTAACTCACTGGTTGAGGATAATCATCAGAATAAATTATTTAAATTAATTGGATAACATGCTTTACAAGTATGGTTGTAAAAACAGGAATTAAAACAAAAAAATATTGAAAATAGAAAAATAAAGAAATAAAAGAATAGAAAAAGATGAAAGAACGAATGTGATTGGAGAATTCTTTTATTCTGGATTTTTGTGAGCTTTTTGAATAAATTGGAATATCTTTTATTTAATAAAAAAAAATTTGGTGAGCTTTTTTTTTTACACACACAGATTTTATGAAGGGAAAAAAAAATGGAAAAATTAGGGGGCGGCAAGTTATTGGGGGGTGGATTATATTGAGGAAAATTGGGTGTCTGGAGGAGGATACTGAAAATAATGTATTCGCTTGGGAAGTACGAAATTGGGATGGGACTCTGAGGCGAACAGGCCCCAACCTGCATGACGAGGAAGGCTGACATCATTTCAAACAGAACAAATTTTGACAGATAAGTTATCGTCCTTCTCACCAAAAATACTCATGTCCCAGTTGTCCTAGTAAGTATATCATTCCTTCCTGCAAGTATAGCCCGCCGATTCACCATGGTCGATTTGTCTTTTATCAGTAATTCTTTTGAAGCTGAATAGTAACAACTTGGGTCCTTGAACTATTTTGATTTGTTGAATTTCCTTGCATAATTACTTATCCACCCCTTCGGTGCGTCATTCTTGTTCTAGTTCTCTTTTAGCCCTATTCTCTCAGCTACCTCCGGTCATGGTGGAGTTCTTTGCCTGGTTGGTTCCGTCATAACAATAACTTACTGATGGCAGCTGGCGTTTGGTCTAGTGTTTTCTTGAAATGTTTTGGATCGTGTAATGTTCCCCTTGAATAAGGGCTAACAACGTTGTTTATATATTTAAGTTGTGCCTGTTGTGTTGCCGAGAGCTTTATTTTTAGTTCTTTGTTATTGGTTGCAGCTGCCCATCAATGGCGCCTTCACTTCTATCCATAGATTAGTATATTCGAGTTATGCTTGCCCAACTGGGTATTAGTTTTACCGTCGTCTTACCTAGACGTCTCTGTTGGACAGTACGGCTTTTTGATTATGGACGTATTTCCACGGGCTTCTGATTTTGGAATCCATCGCAGATATATCATTTTGCTCTATTTATTTTCCATCTGCCTTACTTTTTGCATATTTGTCGCCTTATGTTTCCCATAGTATGGATCGCACCAGGTTATTTGCTCTTCGAGGTCATTTCATTTATCATCATTGATGTTTCCCCGATGAACGAAGTCCCTACTATCTTAAGTTAGTGAGGGCTCTCACCGCTTAGATCGATCTTCCTTGCTTTCGGCAGTGAGCCGAGTCTTTTCCCTTCCTCATTGATTTTGTTCTTTTTCTTTTCTATGAACAAAATTAGATCAGACCCAGAATCGCCCCATGTCGACCTTCATTTTCTATGCAATGGTAAGCATGAGACTGAAATGGGTCGCTGCTTATAGAAATATACCAGCTGCCTGCAATTGCTTGGAAGTTTCTTAGCCTCTTTTGTTGGGCTAATAGGGCATGCACCCTGCTTAAAACGTATCCTCTGGAGTGATCTCCCAGCACCTACCCCTCTGCTAAGATAGAATAGGGAAGAGCAATAATAAAAATGAGAATACATGAGAGAGTGATGAGAGAGTGGTTGAATGAATCAAAGATCATTTTGGTTAGGTGCCTTGTCTTCCTTCTAAGCTTAATGTGTTAGCAGCGCATAGAGAGTTGGTTCACTTTTCTCTTGTAAAGTTTAGGGCAATAGCTATCCTTGCGTCTCCTCTACGTGATACCCGACCTTTCCCTGCTGTTTTGTAGCGCCTTCGAAATTGAGCCTATGTTCTCTTGCATGGTATTTGATACCTTTAAATGTATTCTCATTCGGTAGGTATAGCTTGTATTGGGTATTCAGTACCTTGCATTGAGTTTACATTTCGTTTTGAATGCTATTCAATTCTAAATGTTTTGATGAGCTTAAGTATAGACAATGATCTTTTATATACGTATATGTATAATGGTGTATATTAGGGAAGAATAGTATTGTTATTCTTTATTAATTACATGTGTTTATAAATAAATAGTTCAATGAAAAACAATGACTATAGAAAGATTGATATACCTGAGTTATTGAATAAAGGAAAGTTAGTTAATAAAGGAAATTACTCTTGTGTTCATAATTAATTGGTAAGGTAAATTAGAAAGTTGGTTATCTTATCTTTAATCATGCATTTAGTCTTTTCTCTCTATTAGAGTTAATTTAAAAGATTCATCCTTAGAAACCTTAATTCAATTATAATTTTTGACAATTCATAAAGATGCATAACCATACAAATATAGGAACACATTTTCATAATGTTTACGTATTAGATTAAATAATTATTTATTATTATGATTGCATTTTGAAGAAAGTAATATTAAGGAATGTCTTAAAGGAAATAAAAGTAAAATATTATTAATTGGACACTAAATGTTCAAATTGGGAATTGATAGATAGGTAGTTTAGGAGAATGAGTTAGATTAGAGTTAAAAGATGTAGACTCCCCTTTTGTGTTAACTAAATTAGCAAGCGTAGGTTAATTATTTAGTAAAATGCTTGGTGAAATAAATATTGGGAATAAGGTTATTAAAGTATTAGAGTAAGGGGTAATTTTAATATTAGAGTTTTAGACTAAGGAGGAAATCTATTAGAAAATTTTGAAGTAAATGATGGATAACTAGGGACCTAATTAAGTTAATCAGGTTAGGTTTTCAATTATCACTGTAATCTTTAATTATGTTTTATAAAGAAAGGTAATTTGATTTTGAGGTAAAAATATGTCTCCCTTAATAATTTTGAGATGACTTCTTAAAGAACAAATAAATTGTAGTGATGATTTCTTAAAGAACGAATAAGTAGTTGTCTTGCTATAGTCTTTGTTACTTATCTTTTGGTTATATTGTTTCTATACTTAAGAGAAAAAGGCAATTCAACTGTTAGAGTGAAACTGAATTATATCATTTAATTATGTTTTCTTTAAAGAGGGTCTAATATACTTTAAAAGTTAAGGGTAATTATTACGTTGAATATAAAATGTAAGGAGGATTTAAATTTACTTTGAAAGTTATTGCTCTTGGTCCTTAGCAAAACATAAAAGATGATTTTAAGTAATTGTTGGATTAATTAGGAAATATGTTCAGGTGACTTCTTTAGTTGTCTTTAAATTACTTTTTGAACGAATGGATAAATTGTATCGAAATGTTTATGGTTCTTTAGTGGTTGTGCATTATGTGTATACGTGCATTTAAGGGTTAATTTGATATTTTAGTCAATTTTTAGTAATTACAAAAGCTTAGCTTATTCTATGTGTAGACAAATAAATGCTTAATTAAAGTAATAAATTAGAGTTGGATTAAGAGACTAAGTTAGTTTAATATTGTCATTTTGTTTGTGTCTTGCTAAAAGGGAATGTTGTTATGCCTTGTGACCTTTCTTGTGCAGGTATGAATAAATATTTGAGTAGGTTATTCTTATTTTATTTTTGCATGATTATGCTCATCTAGTTTAGCAGTCTTCGGCTTCACCTAAGTGGGTGGCACCCGCCTAAGAAACTGTCTGGGGTGATGGACCCTAGAAAGGGTTGCATACCCACTCTTCTTGTATGTACTTTTGTATGGGTCACATAATGCTTACGAATAGAGGTTTGAGTTAGCGTGTATTTGTGGTGTTGGGTTACTTTGTGTTTGGGTAGGTTCCTCCTTGAATGTTTTATGAGTGAACCCTTGGTTGGTCAGTCAATGAGTTGGAGCAACTCAAGTTGTCGAACTACGGTGCCTCTACGAATTATATACGTAGGCAAGGCCATCAAGTGATGAGCTCCCGAGGCATTAGGTCGGGCCCCTAGGACTATTCTTCTGAGTCTTGTTTGAGACTTGTCATTTATTTTCGGTAACATAAATGCTATCCATTGATTTATATAGCTTCTCTTAGTGATCACGTGCTAACTATCTTTGTTCTGAAGTGTGTGCCAAGTTTTGTAGACCTTGTAGGTATAGGCATTGGGAGCAAGAACTTGTTGATAAAATAGAATGTAAGAGGTATGTTGAGCTGACCTAAGTAAGTAGACTCTATTGCCAAGTTAGTAAATCACTTCTATCTTTTCTTGTAGCTTGTGTGATCATTGAGTATAGCTATAAGTAGTGAATAGTGTTGTTGTTATCTTTGTTTCGTTGTTAGTCGTTTGTGATGTAACCTCACGTGCCCTAGAGAACTAAGTGTACTAGTGTAATGTAATGTGTTATGTGTGTATGGTTAATGTTCTTGTATGTTCAATTGTAATGTTTTAAAAAAAAATATATTTGCTTTGTCTGTGTTCTCTGGGCTGCATGACGGGCGTTACACAAGGTCAAATATATAGCATCAATAGAGTTATGGGTGTCCCATGGAGGTAAATAAAACAATGTTTCAAGGGTTTTGAGGACTGAAACAATAAAATGGCAAGAATTTCAATTTTTTGGGGGTCAAAGGTTAGGATACCTCATAGTGGGTACCTAGATAAGGGGAAGGTCAAACCCTCAATAAGGACAAAAGAAATAGAAAGGAAGAGGGAAAAATGATGCCAAGAAGAGGAGGAGAGGGATCAACAAAAAATAAGAATCAAGGATCAAGGGCAAGGCTTATTGAGTACCCAAATAAGGGTAAGATTGAAAGATGAACACTAAAGGAAAAAGGACTAGGGCCAAAGGGAAATTAAAAGGATTCATGATTATCAGTTGGATCATGGAAATAATACCTAGAGAAGGGAGCCTCTAAAAATCCAATAGAAGGAACACAATGTAAATGATTAAGGTTTTAGGGACTGGAAGGTATATCAAGTACCAAGGTAAAGGGAAGGGAAAAACCCTAGTGTTAAAAGGAAACTTATGTCAATGATGGGGAAATTAAAGTTCAAGGATTGAGAGCACCAAGGAAATAATATTGTAGGAAGCAAAGGTTTGAAACTCCAATGCATAAAGGATTTAACACAAAGCTTTGGGGTTTCAAGGGATAAATGAAATGGTACTTAGGTAAGAGAAACCCTAAAATACCAAAAGCCTAACAAACAAAGAGAAATTACCCAAAAACATCCCACACTTAGAATTTTCTTTGACCAAAGGAAATCACAACACATGAAGGACCCACTTGGAATTTATCAGATCTATATCAATGGTGGGTAAAATTGGTAGGAGCACATAAGGAAACAATATAGCCATTTAATAAAAAAATTAAGTTGGGGATGTGTGCCTCTTATAGGCATAGTGAGGATATAACTATCTCTAGAAGGTAGACCAAAATAGGGAACCAGAAAAGAGACAGGACACACACACTTCATGATCAAACAAGGATCATGATTGCACAAACAAAAACATAATATATACAACACACCACAACACAAAATAAAAATAAAATATGTACAAGGATAGCAACATGCAACCAATGACATGGAAGCACAAGGAAATCAAAGATATGGTGGCTACTAAAACTTACAACATTATATGCAAGTTAGACCCTACATGAAGACTCGTGGCACAAGGCTATAGATAAATTTTTGCAATTAAAGACAAATACTATCAAAGGTTCTAATATCCCTCAAATTGAAATTATCTTCACCACCTAGCTACAAAAAGTGAAGCCTTCTTCAGGTACATGCATCAAATTGTAGATATTGCTTGAGAAGTGATGACTAATTTTTTTTTTATAAAATTTACTATTATGGGGTAGCCACAAATAATAGGTGCTAGACCTATTCCATGATTCATCATTAACTTCTACAACAATAATGGGTGAAGCTTGAAAAAATAGGTCAACAACATCAAATATGGATGAAAGCAAGCATTCATCATCTAATTTAACTTTAATACATGTTTTAATCTAATCATATGAATCAAGAAAAAAAGAAAAAACCTCCAATTCACATGGAAAGGAAAATTGTACCTCATTACCTTGTTGGTTTGCATAAAGACGATCTACCTCTTACGGATCAAATTGAAATTTTTTAAGCTTTGGCACACTACCAGACTAAGCAACAACATGTTGATATTCTTGCTCACATTTTTGTTGCTTCTCAACACCATTATCACTTGTATATTGGACCCCTCTAACTCAAGCATACAACCATCATCCATAGCCGTAAAAGATTGAACTTCAAAAAGAAAAGCCTCATAGTCAATAATATATTCATCAACCCTTGGGTAATAGTCGACCAACATACCTCACTATCATAATTGTTAATGCAATTTTTATCAACATAAAAAGAAGAAACCTCATGTGAAGAACCAATTTATTCAAATTGTCTCTCTATTTCAAGCTCGCTTTGGAAATCTATTGTCATATATACTATTGTAAATAGACCTAGGATATGTTTTCTTCTTCCACCATTGTTGCAACAATATTTTCTTGTGATCCAAATAAAGCACACTTTGCATGAGGAAGAAAATAGATATTTCACAAAACAAACAAGCTCTCATATGCATCCACATGATCACCATCTTCATAATCTTCAAGTCCAAGGTATTCACATTGAAAATTATTTGTTGCATTAACATTTGTTTCAATTGTTTTTTCGTCAAGTGTAGCCACATCTATGTCATTCTCATGCACACATACATTAGTAGCTTCAACATCATAATCAAAGATAAAAGAGGGCAATAATTGAATCAAGAGGCTAGCTTCGTATCCATCCTTTACATCATCAACACGTGTACAGTCTATAAAATCATCTTGAAGAGATAATACACTAGGTTGCACATTAGTGCACACATCTTTTTCTTTGTCCAATTAAATACAATAAATAGTAGGACCATTTACTTAATTTATAGATTGAAGGTCATCATTATTTTCATTATTGCAATCACCCATGGATAACTTATCTAGTTGAAGGTAGGTGCAAATACTATATTCATTATCTATATTGTTTCTATATGATGCATTAACACCTTCTTCTACTCCTCTACATACACAATCATCATCTCACATCATATTTACCTTGTATTTGTAAGGAAGCTAAGGTAGTGAAACAAATTCCTACACTAATCTTGAGAGGAGGATAATACAAAACTTTACATATCATTACAATAGTTACTGAAACTTAAACAAAAATACATAAATATCATGCATATCACAACACAATGATTTATGCGGGGAAAATAATTTTGTGAGAAAAACCACACACTCCAAAAGCCACCCAATACATTACTCATAAATCACAAAGATTACAATACACTTGCATAACAAGCTTCTCACATGAGTATCATCAACCAAAGATCTAGAGGCAATACAAAAAATATCAAAATATCAGAATACATCACAATGCACAACTGTAATACAATGCCCTCATAAAATAGGGTTTCTTTCTAGGGTAGGACAAGCCAACAAAATATCTACCATCATATCTGAGACCTAATGATGAACGGTCCACATTTACAATAATATTAACCTGTCATAATTGCAAGGTTGAGACACCATTTTTCCTAACAATATTCAAAATCCATTTTATTGTTACTCTTAGAAACCTACTTCTTATCAATAACACTTGCATGCAAGGACAATATTTTTTGTAATGTATTCATTTTTCACCCTTTCAATGGAATCAAGACATGTATATGCTTACTCCATGTTTGTAAATTTAAAATCATCATGCATTGAACTTAAACTAGCTTTATATCCTTAAAAAAACATATCAATGTAGGTAGGTGTGTTAGGTTTATGAGCATTCAAAATTTTGAAAAGAGCAACAACAAACCTATGATTAAAATACATTCTTGACACTTCTTTTCTTTTGATGTTTGCTAATTCTTGGAAGGGGATAATAGGGCTAACATTAAGTGCACATTTTCAAATCCAATAACAAGGCATCTCCAAGAAGCAAATTAATTCTCCAAAAAACATTGATACAACTTTTGTGCCTTTCCAAATAGAGAACTGATAAAAAAATATCATCCACATTGTTGGGTCTCAAAAATGCAGGTTACAAATCCTAAGAGGATGTTAGACTCTATGATCAGACTTGCAACATTTTTGAACCAACGAATGGAGTTAACCTATATGGTTGATGAATCCCTACACTTCAGGCTCTGCTAAACCTAGGCAAGTTGACCTTGATAGCTGAAGTAGATCTAAGGGTTGTGTGACTTAATTGGATTTAAGGATCTATCCACAGTGGCATAAAGTGCAGAATAGATGAAGGATTGTTAACTACTCCTACTCCTAAAGTGATAATTGGAAATTTAGAATATGAAAGTGGATAAGTAAGGTATAATGAAATGTGAAGTGGACCAGTGCCTTATTGGGTGAGCGGAGTCAATGAAGTTTTATGATAAGTGACTAGTATTGGTTACAGTTCTAATTGTTTGGCACTTATGTTTGTTTATACCTTGTATAAACGTGCAGGAATGTGACTAACAAACTCTACTTATTGATCCAATCAATCGTATCAGGTTATCGTGACTTATTTAAACAGATTTTAATCCTTCTTTAAAGGAACCAATTAAAAAGAATCACACAATGAAAACAAATGTGTATTGACAAATGAAGTATATCCTTAATTTGAATAACAAGATAATATTGAGTTGGAGACAGTATGGCAGTCTTATCAATTACAGGGCTCTTCTTACTGATCCAAACATTACTTCTTGTTGATGGGTCGGATGAGCGCATCAATAGTAAACAAAATATTACTATTCTGTTCTCCTGAAAGAGAAAGAATAACACATGGATATCTAACTCCCAAGGTCTTGGTAATCGGTTTTCGACTGTGCTGATTTCACTCAATCGTTGATGTGAACTATAATGTTCAAGGGGCCTACTGGTGTTGAGCTTCTAGATTGTTCTGAGATCAAACATAAATTTAAACCTACTTTAACCAGGGTTTTTAAAGAAACAAAAAAAGATAGATCAAAGCTTTGGAACTGAAGAGAATGTTAATTCATCCAACTTAACTAGAATTGTTACCTTTTAAGGAATTCCTAACTAAAACTGCAGAACAAAATTAACTTGTGATTAACACACATTTTCATTCATTCACAGTGCTAATTTCGACAGTAGATTACAAATCACCATTTAAACAAAACATAAAATAAAATTTCATTCCTTGAAAGCTTTTCAAATCAAATGATTAACCCAAGATAAATACCATTTTGGAACACAATATGAAGTAGATTTAAATTTGGTTGTTTCTACTGTTGGTGAAACAAATAAACAACATTTACAAATCTGGCACAATCGCCAGTGTACATAAAATCCATGTCTTCAAATCATCTCCATCTACATTAAGAAAATTAGAAAGATACATCATTTCCTTCTGCTGAATTTAACTCCTAATCTATTTCTACTCTTAAGTTTCTCTACCTTCTAACCTTAACCAAGAAGACAAAAGAAGATCCCATTACAAAGAAACAAGATGCAGTTCTGTCTCCTCGATCTTTCAAAAAATTTCTACTGTTGAAAATCTATCTCTATCCTCCTGTCTACCTTGCTACTTCTCCTCTACTAGATCCTGTTGTTATTACGAAAAGGCCAAAAGTGCCATATATACAAACGTGCCAAAAAAGAATGTGCTGGCCCCTATTTTAAGGTTTACAAAAATATCCCTCTTCAGAAGGGTCGACCCTTAGATCTTTTGGAATAAATTTAATGATGCATTAAATGTTCATACCCTATCCATGTCAGTGAAGGATCAGCCTCAGGAGTAGCCCTTATATCTTTTGCAACCATTGCATTAACTTCTGGCCTCCATGTCCACCCTCGAACTTGCTTGCTGAGCTGCTTTGAATGTCCTGAAGCACTATCATTAATGTCAATCCACCTTTGCCAGTAGACATCACAATAGTCCTTGAGACTTGTGGTTTCTTCTTGCTTTCAGATTTCTTCTTGCTCTAGATCATTCTACAAGTTGACCCCCTTGAGAGACAACACCCGACTTTCATGTTAGATCCCCACACCATTGTTCACAGAGCCGATCCATCGCTTTTGATCTCAGAGCAGATCCATGTCGTTTATGCTCTGTTGATCTTCCTCACAAGAATAGTCAATCAGTAAAACTACCAATGGTTCGCCTTTAGCTTCCCCTGATTGGTTGAACAGACACCACGTAAGATCTTTAGGCGGTCAAAAGTTGTTCAAACAAAATCGCATGTCGGTAAGACACTAGCCGTGTCTCCCCGATGCGATTATACTTCACAGCTGCAATCGGCATAGAATACAACTGTCGGTGAGAGGTCATACCGAGTTGCAAAAGTTATATCGATATCCAAAATTGTCCCCAGACTATTGCTATCGGCCAGACATCATAGCGAGCCCATAAGAGTCATACTGATATCCAAAACCATCAGCAAGACATCATGAGTCGACAAGACATCGTAGCGAACGAAAACCCCTCGGCTAGGAGTCTTACTGATATCCATATACCCTTTCGGTGAGACCACCATGAGTTGGAAAGACATTACACCGAAGGCAGAAACCTTCGGCGAGACCTCATTCAGTCGGCAGGAGGTCATAGCGAGCGAGACTTCCTTTCCCCGAGCTCAAACCATTTCGGCAAGAGTCCACCCCATCGGTGAGACATCATACCGATGGCACCTCCTTTCGGTGAGACAAACATCAATCGGCCAGACCTCTCCCTGAACGAAACTCCTTTCCTCGAGACCATTCCCTTTCGGTGAGAGATTCATTTGTCGGCTAGAGGTCACACCGAGCACAAAACATTACACTGAGACCATTCCGTTTAGGCGAGACTTCCTCGGGTCGGCAATATATCACACCGAAGCCACAACACTACACCAAAGGCACAACCCTTCGGCGAGACTTCATCGGATCGGCAAGACCTTATGCCGAAGTCAAAATCTTTCGACGAGACCACCTCCTTTCGGCGAGACTTCATAGCGAGAGCACCCTTCATCGGCGAGACCTCACCCCATCAGCCAGACATCATAGCGAAGGCACAAACCCTCGGCGAGACATCCACCGGTCGGTGAGACATCATAGCGAAGGTAAACCATTCTCCCCGACGCTGACCTTGTGAACAATTGTCGGCGAGACTTCTTCAGTCAGAGAGAGATAGAAAACTTCATGGCGACCAAAATGTCTCGGCAACCTATGGATCTCAAATGAATATAACACAACAGCCAATCGACAAGACATCCAGTTGGTCTCAGTGACTTTCTTCTTTGAGGAGTTTTATACCAAATCTAATTGAGGCATGCTTTCTAACAGACTTCCTTGAGAAATAATATCAGATGTATGATTTGACCCTACAAAACAATGCCTCCATTAGTCCCAAAAAGTATAGAAAATACATTATTGTTCATCATTTCATTCAATTTTTAACAAAATAAAACCCAACTTTAGCTGAGGCAGAACCAAATCTGACAGAACAAAAGACAAACTTAGGAGGAAAACAAAAGAACTCTTAAGACCAAACCAAACAACCAAAGGTGAAGAAAACAAAAGAAAAGGGGGACCCATTTTGTTCCAAAATAAAATGGGGTGGTTATGCAAGGCATAACAAATAGCGATTCGGCTGGGAAAATGGTTTAACTATTTTCGAGAAACTAAAGGATTCAGCTACCTAGAACTCCTGGTTTATGAACATCACAACTCCAGCTGGGTCAGTTTTAACAACCAAGGTTGAGCTAGAATCTCAAATGTAAATCAACACTGGCTACCCCTGAACCTATGTGTGTGTGCTTGATGGTGTATCACCCTTTTATAAAGTTTTCCTCATCTTTTGAACAACAATGTGCAAGATTTGAACTACATGAGTTGATTCCCTTTAGCTGTTGTGCAATGATATCCTGGGCATTGCTCCCCTGCCAGTCAGACATCCATAGCCCTGACGGAGATACCTCTAGTTTTCTCACAGCATTGCTGTACTGCCAGTTAGGCATCCATAGCCCCGATAGAGATACTGGAATCACCCATTCATATTGAGTCTTCTTTTCTCTTAGATAGTTCTCTTTTATTTTCTTTTCTCTTGGAGTTTCAGATATTTCATTCAAATTTTTCTCAATATGTCAGATGTCAGACATCTGTTTTGGGTTGAAAACTACCATGGACCTCATAACAACATTTGGGGGATCAGATTTTTCACTCAAATCTTACAACACCATCACCTTAGGACAAATATACCATTACAAAAGGAGATGATCTTGACGATTTGTGACAGATTCAGAGGTAGTTAATGAAGATTGTTTACTTTGCACCTTGTTTTCAAGACTTTCCACAACTCTTATTGACAATGGGCATAAATCAACGAATTTAGGACAAAATCATCCAACCAGAAAACTTGAAAATATCTAAACCACTTCTCTCCAGGCAACCAAAGTATACTTTAGATAACAACCCACCATTTAAAGATGGAAAGAACAGAGAAATCCAAAAGAACTAAACAAGACAGACACAAAACAATAAAGGAAATGAAAAGAAAGCAAGAAAGAACAAAGAAACAAACAACAAAGCTAACTACAAGTAGAACAAAAAACTATTTACAAACAGAAAAAACCAATTATTTACATAAATGTACAACCCCGCAAAATACCAAACTTTACGACTCAAAATAATGTTTAAGAAATTGTCCATTGACAGGAAATGGAACAGGTTCTCCTATTAAACTACTCAGTCGGAAAGCATTTTCTCCTAGGATTTCAACAATTTGATAGGGACCCAACCAGAGCTTATCAAATTTCTAGTGATTTCCCTTCTTTTCATTAGCTTTATCCCATAGCAGTACAAGATCTGATATTCTGAAAGCCTTGATTTTGGCTCTTTTGTCAAACCAACGTTTGACAACAACCTGGTGTCTAAAGAATTGTTGCAAGGTGGCATCTCTCTGCTCTTCTAATTTCAACAAGGAAGCTAATCTTACTTCTATCCTATCATCATTAGAGTAAAATTTCTGCATAAACTCAAGGATAGGTATTTGCAAATGAATAGGGAATACAGGCTCTTGGCCATACACTAGCTTAAATGGTGAAGTTTTTAAAGAAGCCTTGATCCTAGTCCTATCTGCCCATAACACAAATCTTAGCTGGGTATGCTAGTCCCTAGGATTATTCTCTAACAATTTTTTAATTACCCCTAAAAGATTCTTATTAGTTGATTCTGCAACTCCATTTCCTTGTGGGTAATAGTTTGAAGAATACTTTAAAACAATTTTGTGATCATAAGCCCATGAAATGAACTCAGCAGAAGAAAAGGAAGAGCCATTGTCACATACCAATGCGAAGGGTACTCCAAACCTAGTTGTGATGCATTCAGTGAGGAACTTGATTACTACCTTTGTCGTGCTGTTCTTGCAAGGTATAGCCTCTGTCCATCTCATGCAATAATCCGTGGCAGTCAAAATAAATTTGTGTCCTACAGATGAATTTGGGTTAATTACCCCAATAAAATCCATCGCCTATTGGGCAAATGATCTTACCTCATAAACAGGCTGTAATGGCATGGCTGAATGGCATTCTTTTGATGCAAAAATTTGACATATGTGACATGTTCTTACATGTTGGTGGGCATCTTTGAACACACACGACTAGTAATAACCAAATCTAAGGATCTGATGTGCTAACGAATCTGCAGAACCATGACCTATGCCGTGTTTCCCATGAAATTCAGCGATCACATGTTTAGCCTCTTGCTAATCAAGACATCATAGGTAAACTCCCCCAAAATTCTTCCTGTCTAACAATCCTCCTTTGAGCCTATAACGGGAGCTTTTCATTCTTAGCGTTCTCTTCTAAGTAGTATTCATTCCCTCTGGGCACCGATTATTAAGCATGAAATAAATGATATCAGCATACCAAGGATCATTGGAAAAGGACTGCGTTGTGTATTGCTGACAAATAATGTTGTCACCAGCATCGACTATGGATTTAGACAGGCCTAGACCTCGGAAAATTTTCATAGGGTGAATCTCTAGATCAAACTCTTGCAAAATGGCCATCCATTTCCCCCTTCGTTCTCCCAACTCACTCTGCATGAGTAGAGACTTTACAGCAGCATCAGGAACTACAACAATAATTTGACTTCAAAGGATGTAATGCTTGAACTTCTTGACAGCTCTAACCAACACAAAAGCTTGTTTTTCAAGAGGTGGGTACTTAACTTTGGCATTCTTAAATGAAGAACTCATGAAAGCAATTGGCCTCTCCTCTCCCTCTTCTCTTCGTTGAGTTAGGACAGCTGCACAAGAATGTTCAGAAGCAAAAGAATAAATATATAATGGCTTCAATTAGTCAGGGTTGGTGAGGACTGGTGCTTTTGAAATGGATTGTTTGACTTGAGAAAATGTGGCCTTTGCCTCGTTACTCCATTCTATTATAGCATCTTTCTTCATCATTTCATTCAATGGCTTTACAATTTATGTAAAACCTATGATAAACTTTCTCACAAAGTTGTTCTTTCCAAAGAAAGATCTCATCTCCTTCTTGCTTCCTGGCCTGGTTATCTTCAGAATGGACTCAACTCAATCTGGATCGATTGATATTCCTCTTTCCGAGATTATGTGTCCCAAAATTTTCCCTTTAGAAACCTTGAACACACACTTTTTAGGATTCAGGGAGACACCATACTGGATACATCTTTCAAGAACTTTAGACAAGTCTGCAACATGGTTTAGTCTATCTTTAGAGAATACTATCAGGTCATCCATGTAGACGATGATGTATTTACCAATCAAATCATTGAACGCTACGTCCATGGCACGCTAAAAGGCTGCTCCAGCGTTTATCAGTCCAAATGGCATCCTTCTATAAGCAAATGTTCCCCACTTAGTAGTGAAGGCCGTCTTCATTCTGTCTTCATAATTAACAATCACCTGATTGTATCCAGAATAACCATCCAGGAATGATATCATTTGAGATCCATTGACAGTTTGCAAGACTTGGTCCAGAGAGGGGAGTGGGTAGTTGTCTTTTTCTGAAGCTCTATTCAGATTCCTGAAATCTACACATAGCCTGATCTCTCCATTTTTTCTTACGGACTGGAGGTGAATATGAAATTGTTAACCTAGCTGATTCTAGCCCTAAAAGAAATGTCTACGTAGGGAAGTCCTGCCCTGAAGCAATTAGAAAATATATACTGAGGGCACTGAAGAATGATATTGCTGCAATAGCTTGGGGGTATGAAGATCTAAAAGCATTTGATGCTTCTGTAATGACTGATCCTAATTTGCGTAGGCACTCCCCTCCATGGTAGCCACATATGTGAAAAGTCGAGGGAGAGATATCCCCCTATACTTTTCATCAAATCCCTACTCAACAACATACCATAAGTCTTGGGAATGTCTGCTACTTGAACATCTATATTGGTTTGAATCCCAGGGTTAGACCCTACTTGCACATGAATATTTCTCAACTCTCCAACTACATTAACCTCTGTTTTATCAAGTTGGATGACCTTCTTGTTTGTTTGGACAGGGTTCAATCCCAATTTCTTGCATATAGAAAATGGTATAACATTTCCAGAAGCCCCTGAATCTGGCAAACAATTATGTAGATTCTTCCTGCAGATTCTCAAACCCAAAAGAAATGGTGGGGTACCTACCTTGCTTCTGTACAAAGCTGCATTCATGTCTGCATCAGGTGCCACCTTGGTCTTCCCTTTCGATTTATCAGCTTCTTCCAAAGCTTTCAACACTATCTCTCATTGGGCAGGGCACCACTTTAGGATGTCAAAGTATGATAAAGAGGTTTTCTATTTCTGCATCTTAGAAACAATATCAAATTTTGTGCTATAGCTTGCATTACTTTTGACAACACCAGGTGAGTTACCTTTGTTATGGAAGTCAGGTGGACCTTTTGGTGGAGGAGGGTTATTATCAGCAATTTGATTCGGAGGCACCATGTGATTAGGTGGTGCTGATGTAGTGAAAAAACCCTTATTTTTATTTCTTAAAAAGTGTCTGCCTTTTGTCTGGAAAGCTTGGGCATCATACATATCTTCCTCTATTTCATTCTCATTTTGCATTGGGAATGAAGGTTCTTTGTCAAAGAGGTCATAAGTCATTGCTATATCTACTGAGCCACCTTCTTTATTTAAGTTCCCTTGAAAATTTTGGGCATCTGCTCGTGCCATCTTCATGACTTTCTCCATTTCAGGGCAATTTACCTTAGAATGGGTTGAAGTATCATGCAGCCTGCACCAATTAGTCATAAAATTAAGGTCAGCCACGTTTGCAGTATGTGTCCTGTCCTCATTAGCTTGATAATTATGAGAAACTCCACCATTATTTGGCCTCTGGTTAAATCCTCTATTTTGATTTTGATAGCCTTGGCTAGGGGATTTTTTTCCTTGATAATTTCTCTGGCCATGATTGTAGTTGTTCGGGTAATTACCTTGATTGTTATTGCTCTGATTAGGATTATTACCTTGGTTTTGAGAAGGGTTCAATCTAAGCTGAGCCATGTCATTTGTGACTTGAGATAGAGTTTTCTTTAAGGTCTCCACTTCGTTTGTGAGTTGAAGTGTCTTTTCACTTTCAACACTCTTAGCAACAAGTGGCTGACCGACATGATTTGGTGTTCCAGCTTGGTTATGATGACCATGCAGACTATGATGAGCTTGTGGTTGTTGAAAGAATTCAGGAGCTCCATTGGCAAAGAATGGAACAGGAGATTGAGTGTGCAACTCAAATATAGGTCCATAATGGGAAGGAGACATTCCTAGGACAGTATTGAATAAAGGGGTTGGGCTAGGCATCTGATACCCCATTGAAGGAAAACCTCCTCCCAAACTTCCTTGTTGAGAACTAATTTGTTGTTGCAGCTTAATGGCTAGATGATAGACTTTAGACAGGGAATCAATATCTGCCAGTTGATAAGTCCTTTGTAGGAACAAGCCAAGCAAAGGGTCTATAACTCTAAAGTATGCTTGAATGGCACTATTCTCAGCAATTAGATAGGGGTCCTGTAGTCTCCTATACATTCGTTGAAACCTGGTATTAAACAAGGGCAAGGATTCACATGGCTCCTTCCTAATGGTAGCAAATTGATGGAACAAAATGGCTAGATCCACATAAAATCTGAACTGATTGATGAAAGCATTCTCCAGGTCTGTCCAGTTCAGAATAAAACCTTGTGGAAGATTTAGGTACCAGTTGTATGCCATATCCCCTAAGGAATAAGGGAACAACCTACAAACTACATCATGGTGAGCTATCTGAGCTTTGGTACAAGCATCCTTAAAAGCTTGTATGTGCTCTTCAACACTCCTTGATTTGCCATGAATGCATTTGGGACAAAATTTCTCAGGATTCTTAGGAATATCGTGAAAGCCTCCAGGAATAGTCCCCAATGGAGAGGGATTATTCTAAAAAAATGCCATTGGTGGTGGTGGTGGTGGTTGAGCCAGCTGTTGGATGGGTTGAGATGGATTCGGTGGTGGATTGACATGTATCCACTAGGGTATTGGTGAAAAGCCTAGTGGAGTGAGTAGAGATGACAAGGGTGGTATGATGGTTGCCCCAGTCTTGTGAATCTTGTGTCTTAAGTTCTATCAAACGTGGTGGATTTTCAACTGATCGAAGAACTCTATGGGACCTTTCTGGTGAGAAAAACCCATTATTATCCAGCTTGCTCTTATAGCCCTCCTTCTAGTGCCAGTTAACTGTTGATGGGTCAGATGAGCGCAACAATAGTACACAAATAATTACTATTTTGTTCTACTGAAAGAGAAAGAATAACGCATGGATATCTAACTCCTAAGGTCTTCGTAATCGATTCTCAACTGTACTGATTTCACTCAATGGTTGATGTGAACTATAATGTTCAAGGGGCCTGTTGGTGTTGAGCTTCTGGATTGTTCTGAGATCAAACATAAATTTAAACCTACTTTAACCAGGGTTTTTAAAGAAATAGAAAAAGATAGATCAAAGCTTTGGAACTGAAGAGAATGTTAATTCATCCAACTTAACTAGACTTGTTACCTTTCAAGGAATTCCTAACTAAAACTACAAAACAAAATTAACTCGTGATTAACACATAGTTTCATTCATTCACAGTGCTAATTTTGACAACAGATTACAAATCACCATTTAAACAAAACATAAAATAAAATTTCATTCCTTGAAAGCTTTTCAAATCAAATGATTAACCCAAGATAAATACCATTCTGGAACACAATATGAAGTAGATTTAAATCTGGTTGTTTCTACTGTTGGTGAAACAGATAAACAACATTTACAAATCTGGCATAATCACCAGTGTACAGAAAATCTATGTGTTCAAATCATCTCCATCTACATTAAAAAAATTGGAAAGATACATCATTGCCTTCTACTGAATTTAACTCCTACTCTATTTCTAGTCTTAAGTTTCTCTACCTTCTAACCTTAGCCAAGAAGACAAAAGAAGATCCCATTACAAAGAAACAAGATGCAGTTATGTCTCCTCTATCTTTCAGAAAATTCCTACTATTGAAAATCTATCTCTATCCTCCTGTCTACCTTGCTACTTCTCCTCTATCAGATCCTGTTGTTATTACAAAAAGGCCAAAAGTGCCATCTATACAAATGTGCCAAAAAAGAATGTGTTGGACCCTGTTTTAGGGTTTACAAAAATATCCCTCTTTAGAAGGGTCGGCCCTAAGATCTTTTAGAATAAAGTTAATGATGCATTAAATGTTCATACCCTGTCCATGTCGATGAAGGATCAGCCTCAGGAGTAGCCCTTAGATCTTTTGCAACCATCACATTAACTTCTGGCCTCCGTGTCCACCCTCGAACTTCCTTGCTGAGCTCCTTTGAATGTTCTGAAGCACTATCATTAATGTCGATCCACCTTTTCCAGTAGACATCATAACAGTCCTTGAGACTCACGGTTTCTTCTTGCTCTAGATCCTTTTGCAAGTTGACCCCCTTAAGAGATAGCACCCGACTTTCGTGTTAGATCCCCACACCATTGTTCACCGAGCTGATCCATCACTTTTGATCTCAGAGCAGATCCATGTCATTTATGCTCTATTGGTCTTCCTCACAAGAATATTCAATCAGTCAAACTGCCAATGGTTTGCCTTTAGCTTCCCCTGATTGGTTGAACAAACACCACGTAAGATCTTTAGGCGGTCAAAATTCGTTCAAACAAAATCGCATGTAGGTGAGACACTAGCCGTGTCTCCCCAATGCGATTATACTTTGCAGCTTCAATCGACATAGCATAGAACTGTCGGTGAGAGGTCATACCGAGTTGCAAAAGTTATATCGATATCCAAATTTTTTGCCCAGACTATCGCTATCGGCCAAACATCATAGCGAGCCCATAAGAGTCATATCGATATCCAAAACCATCTGCAAGACATCACGAGTCGGCAAGACATCATAGCGAACGAAAACCCCTCGGCCAGGAGTCTTACGGATATCCATATACCCTTTTAGGGAGAACACCATGAGTCGGCGAGACATTACACCGAAGGAACAAACCTTCAGCGAGACCTCATTCAGTCGGTAGGAGGTCATAGCGAGCGAGACTTCCTTTCCCCGAGCTCAAACCATTTCGGCAAGAGTCCACCCCATCGGTGAGACATCATACCAATGGCACCTCCTTTTGGCGAGACAAACATCAATCGGCCAGACCTCTCCCTGAACGCAAACTCCTTTGCCTGAGACCATTCCCTTTCGGCAAGAGATTCATTTGTCGGCTAGAGGTCACACCGAGTGCAAAACATTACATCGAGACCATTCCATTTCGGCGAGACTTCCTTGGGTTGGAAAGACCTCACACCGAAGCCACAACACTACACCGAAGGCACAACCCTTCGGCAAGACTTCATCGGGTCAGGAAGACCTTATGCTGAAGTCAAAATCTTTCGGCAAGACCACCTCCTTTCGGTGAGACTTCATAGCGAGAGCACCCTCCTTCGGCGAGACCTCACCCCATCGGCCATACATCATAGCAAAGGCACAAACCCTTTGTGAGACATCCACCGATTGGCAAGACATCATAGCGAAGGTAAACCATTCTCCCCGACGCTGGCCTTATGAACAACTATCGACAAGACTTCTTCTGTCGGCGAGAGATAGAAAACTTCATGGTGACCAAAATGTCTCGGTGACTTGTGGATTTCAAATGAATATAACACAACAGCCAATCGGCAAGACATCCAGCTGGTCTCAACGAATTTCTTCTTTGAGGAGTTTTATACCAAATCTGATTGGGGCATGCTTTCTAATAGACTTCCTTGAGAAATAGCATCGGATGTATGATTTGACCCTACAAAAAAATGCCTCCATTAGTCCCAAAAAGCATAAAAAATACATTATTGTTCATCATTTCATTCAATTTTTAACAAAAAGAAACCCAACTTTAGCTGAGGCAGAACCAAATCTGACAGAACAAAAGACAGACTTAGGAGGAAAACAAAAGAACTCCTAAGACCAAACCAAACAACCAAAGGCGAAGAAAACAAAAGAAAAGGGGAACCCATTTTGTTCCAAAATAAAATGGGGTGGTTATGCAAGGCATAACACTTCCAAGTTACTGCAATCAATTAAAAGGATTCTAATTCTTTGATAGAAACCAATTAACTTGATTACACAATAACAAAAAATGTGTCTTGATGAAACTGAATATCAACTTGGATACACAAGTTCAAATAACAGAGAAATAATAGTGTGGAGACAGCTAGATAATTGTTCAAATAAAAAAACAATAGACACCAATGTGAAGTCACACAAAATTAAAGATCTTCTATTGATTTCTGCCAAAATTTATGCATGCATCATGGTTCTTGATAGTATAATCTACATGATATATATTATGAAAGTCTCTTCTTTGGTATATCTCTCTCTTCTCTCTTTTTTCGCTCTAATGTTGGATCTTCATCCTTAGCTACTTCCAAGGCTCCCTGCAGTATTAGTCGACATTCTTTTATCCATTCATTCTGACTTTTCAATTCTCCATTATCACTGAACAATGTAGGCACACCTTTTGAAGCATTGATAAACTCTTTGGCATCTACTTGAAGTTTCTCATAATAGTCTTTATGCTTCCTTATCAGGTCTTCAACAGCTGTAATGCCCCTAGTATTAGAAGTGTTTCTATTTTGTATCCCTTGGAGCTTTTCCCAAAGCCTATCATTTATCCTTTTATGTTCTTGAATGGCAGTGTGACTTTTAAAGTGAGTTACCCAAAACTTGTCCATCCAGATCATCATATTAGTGTACCTCTTTTGGAGTATTGTAGAAAGCGTATCAAACCTGGCCTTGATCACTTGAGTGTCCATCTGTTGATTATTTATCTGTAATTTCTCACACTTGTCCTTTAATTGGGAGCCTTCTCCTTGACTCAACATTTTAGTAGATTCTTTGAATGTATCCTTGACTGTGTCTCTTAGAAAATCATTTTCTTTAAGCATCCTTTCACTGTTCAATTTGTACATATCCTGTTCTCTAATCAACATTTGAATCTGTGCCTTGTTCAATTTGGCTACATTTATGCCAATATCAGTTGTGACCACAAGATCAATTTCACCCACTTTTAATGTCATCACATTGCTTTCTCTATATCAATAATTACAAGCTTCTTATGTGGGGGTATAGAGGCCAGATCATAAGAGAACTCTCATCAAAATTGTATCTTGACCCAGTGTATACCTCTGTTACCCCTTCTGGACTCAGCTTGTGTTTGACATCATTATTTGCAAAAATCTATCAAAAAATAAAGCAGAGCTTAAGGCCAAACCAAGAAAGATCATCACACCAGACTCCTCTAATAATTTTCTTCCCTTCTCTAGAGTCATGTTCTTCATTTCATTCTCCACATCCATTTTCAATGTGTTCAACAACTGGCTTTCATTGCTGGGTGTGATTTATGCAACTGATTCCCTTATTGTTTTTCCCTTTTATTTGTACAAGAAATATTTAAATTCAGAAGATTTAATAAACTGGTCATCTGAGACAAAATATTTATAAGCCAATTACCTAGCATCTATGTCAGATGGTTCCCCAACTTCCTATTCTCTGTTTGGAGGTCGATACTCTTCAATCCTTAGCTTGGGGATCTTATCAGGTTGGCTTTGGGGTTCATTTTCTTTAGAAGATTCCTCACTACCAGAGGACAACATTTCTACTTCTTGTATCTCCTTCATCTTCTATTCAATTTCTCTATTGTAATTATCAATTGCCAATTCAGCCTCTGTTTCTTCCATGTTTATGATAATATCATCATGAGGATATGGTACATGAAAATATCCACTTAAATTCTATTTTTTCCTGGAAAAATCAATAAAGCCTTCAGGATCAAATCCTTTCCTTGGTGCAACCTTCTTCATATTGAAATGTGACAATTTACCCAAAATGAGATCATATCCTTCTTTTGATACTATAGTAAAATCCCCAAAACACAATGTACTAGGCATGAATGATTGTTTTTCATATGCACTCACGTTCATGACATTGGAATAATCCAGTTGCCTGACAATCTCTAGCTATGCAAATTTTTTTGGCACAGTCTTGGGTAATAGGAAAGGTGTGTCTTCAAAACCATAAACCTTAATCATAGTGGAATCAACAAAGCAATACCAATCACCCCAATTATGACTTACAGTCCGTGGTCTATTGAAATCCTTAGGCCTTAAGAATCTTTTGATCTCATTAGAAAATGAATAATTACAAGGGTGATCATAAAACCTGTACAATGTCTTGACAAAGTGTTCTTCAAAATAAACATAATTAGAATTGACAAATCTGTTGTCCTAAATGGAGGTCCATAATTGTATCGGTAATGGCTGACCCTCTTTATCCAACTTTGTGATTCTTAATTCCTCTGTCCATATTCCTAACACTTGTCCATAGTACAATATCATGTGGATGAGAAGGGAATAATGTTTAAAGTGCATTATGGGAGAACCTTTCTTGATGGCTATTAGCCCTAATTCAATCCCTCTAGAAATGTGTGAAGCATAATAAAAAGGTCTTGCATTGTGACATTGTATGTCAGCAGCGATCACCAGTGGCCCTATAGAAATAAATTCAGAGACCTCTGTTCCCATTATTTGACCCACTAAGAAGTAAGTATATTTTAAATAGGGCTCAAACAAATCAACATGGAAGGGAGGTCCATCGCCATCCTCAAGTGGTACTAGGTTTCCATCTTCTCTAGGCCTGTGTAATAGTAACCTCCATCCTTTTTAGGTAGTGTCCATCCTGCAGTATTCCTTTTCTGAATCCTCATGCACTATAGGCTGATCACATGTGTCATCTAGGTTGAAAACTTCACAAAGTACAATTTTGGATACATGTATGAAAGTTTATCCTCGTGGGTTGCAAATGGCTTTAAGGTCTGGGTTATAATAGTTGGCCAGAAGTCAGGGAAAACTTTAGTGGAAAATCTTCACCAATTGGCGAATTCTAGGAATTGATCAACCTGAAATTGGTGAATTTCTCGCACCCATAGGGTATCCAAATCGCTCGGAATTTACGAAACATAGGTCCAATGCATGTCGATTCGCCAATTTTTTTTTTATGAGGCATAAGCAACAAATTCGCCATTGTCAAAATACGTGTTTCAATTGGACCGACTAATATTTTCACCTGGATCTCAAAAGCATTTAATAAAAAACACCTACATATTCGCCAATACTATTAAAACGACATTGTATTAGGACCCATTTTGCCAATTAAAATTTACAAATAGTTGCTTGTGAAGACTCATATTTCCAATTAAAATTTATAAATAGTTGCTTATGAGGACCTATTTCACCAATAAGATTAAAAAATAATTAAATTTGAGGACACATTTCGCCTTGAAAATTACAACGTATTCACCAATTTTTTAATATACCATTTAAAAATCCCGTGGAATTCGTCAAATATGGAATCATGGATTGATTTAAATACAATCGAAAGTGTCATTTGTTCTTACACATTTTGTTAGATTATGAGGTTCTACTTCTCGATTTGGAAGTCAGCGAAAGCAAAAAACGTAGACTTAAAGGTGAGTGATCACTGATCATTTCTTCATAGTGTTATTAGTTATAATAATAATTTTTCTTTATCTCTTTTCCATTCTTGCTTCAGTCTTAAAGATGATATTGAGTAGGGAATGAGATCTATATTATTATTTTTTGTCCTTCTTAAACAAGAAGACATTTTTTTCTAGTTTTTTATTCGAAGTGAGAGATGAATATGTCGATCAAATCAGAGATTAATATGCTGACCGACTCGAGCAGCAACGGTAAGGCTCCTGCTGCTCCTCAGGGTGGTGAAACTACTCCTATCGCTCCTCAGGGTGTTGAAAATACTCCTGCCGCTCATCAAGGTCAGGGTGGTGAAAATACTCCTGCTGCTCCTCAGGGTGTTGAAAATACTCCTGCCGCTCCTTAGGGTGGTGAAACTACTCCTGCTGCTCCTCAAAGTCAAGGTGGTGAAAATACTCCTGCCGCTCCTCAGGGTGTTGAAAATACTCCTGCCGCCCCTCAGTGTGGTTAAGATCAAGAGACTCAGAGGCCATCAAAACGCCCAAAACTTATACGTACCATACTGTCTTACTTTGGAATTTCCAAAGCTTCTGATCGATCAGGTCAAGATGGAGCTACATCATCAACTCTTCCGCCAAATATTGGTAGCATTCACAATACCTCAACACCAGTGGAAGGCCAAGTTGAGATTGTCATTGATTTAAATCAAAATGTATCAAATTCAAATGGGATGGAAATACCGCAAAAGATTCTCCAAGGGATACCCTGGTTAGCTAGAATGAGATAATTGAACTAGATGAGGATGATGTTGGTAGCAAGAAAAGGAAAAACAAACCAAAAAGGGGGCGTGAGTGGGAAATGACAAGGAATTTTCAACTTGGTTGGTTGTCAAAGTACCCATTCATTGTAGCAGTGGGGGAATCAGATGATATTGAAAAAGCAACACATGCCAAATGTACGATTTGTACTTGGAAATTGGAAAAACCCAAGATGTTGTAGCTAAAGATTGACACTATAGAAAAGCATATTGGTAAAGTTTATGAAAAAGAAATCATAGACGGAAAGGAACAATCAGTCTTATGATGGAAATCAAAGGAAGAATGTCTTCATGTTAGGTATGCCATGGATTATGAAGAGCATCAAAAAAGAATTTCAAAGCTTGTTGCATGTAAAGGTACACTTGAGGCTCAATTTGGAAAAGCAATGGAAGGAGCAAATTTGTCAAAAACTGTTCAGATGAGTGTTGTTTTTCATATTTTTTCTAGAGGGCGTCTTATGACAGACTACCCAGAATATTCTGGTTTATTATCTTTTTTGAATGTTCCTCACTATCCCTACACACATTGGTCAGTAAACGTTGGATGGGAATGGGAAAAGTGTCTTGCTGCAGTGGAAAAGGAAGATTTAAAGGAGAAAGTAAAAGAGTCAAACTTCATTGCATTATCTTTAGATCAAGTTACTGTGGTAGACAATACTTCTTAGGCCTGTATGCATTTGTATACTGTACAACAACATGTTCGCCAAGCTCATCTTCTCTATGTTCATAAAATGAAGGATAGTTCAACATCACATAATATATTTGAACTAGTCAAGAAATATTTGAATGAAATTGCAGGTATGGATGAGTTGAAAATTGTAAAAAAGTTGGTGTGTGTAGGAGTTGATGGAGCTGCAGTGATGCAAGGTCAAAGGACCAGTGTTTGCACAAAGTTACAAACTACCTGTGCACCATACATGCTTGGCATTCACTGCATGGCCCAAAAAATAAATTTGGCATTCAAAATTGTAAGCAGTTTCCTACAGTATCAAAAGTTGAAAATCTAGTTTGCGAGATCCATGCATACTTCTACCAAAGTCCCAAATGTTTCACAGAATTTCAAAATTTTGCTGAGGGAATAACACCAGGAAACAAGCTTCTCAAGGCTGTCGATACCAGATCGATCTCCCTGCATGGACTAGCGCAACGAGTTCTTTCAGAATATCAATCCTTAATTGGAGTGATGTACAAAAACTGTAACACGGTAGACAAAGCTCCTAACCTCTTACATAGGTTAAACGATATAGAGACACTCTTGACTTTAGCTAGTCTTCTCCCCATGCTGGATGAAATGAATAGTCTTGTGAAGAAAGCCCAAGATAGAGCTATGTATATTAATGAATATGCCAATCTGCGTAAACATACATGCTTGGCCCTCGATCATCTATATCTAGATTTAACAAAAGATGGCGTAGATTATAACCTGTGGCAGAAAATTATTGATTTGAATGATCACGATAATTATTTATAGTTTAATGGAAGTGGGCACTTATGTATCTGTGTACGTGGATATGAGATACAAATGTACCAATGTAAGACTACCAGGCACTCTAGCAGAGAAGTACATGTTAACGAGGAAGATTTTAAAGACATTGTTAAATCTGTTGGTGATAATTTGAAGGAAATTGTAAAATCTCTTTCCTCAGAGATTCGTGAAAGATTCCCTCCAGATGAAATACTTGAAGCCATGAGTATTGTGTATCCTCAATTTTGGGAAAATCGAGATAACCCAAGATTTTTTCATGCTCAAGTAAGAATCTTGATCAAACAATTTTTGAAAACTATAACAATCAATGAGCAAAAAATAGAAGGAATTTTAAATGAAGATAAGCTAAGAAAGCAATTTAAGGATTTTGCAGTAGCTATTAAGGACTAGTATAAATCCATGGGCAAAGACAAGGCCTTTGAACCGGGATCAATAAAAAGGGTTTGGAAAAACTTAGGTTAGAGTGAAATATTGCGTGATAAGATATCAAAATATTTCAAACTTGCTGATTTATGTGAAACAATGATATTGGGGTTAGTGGAGGATGAGAGAGTTTTCAGTACATTAGGGTTTTTGAAATCAAAGTTAAGAAAAAAACTAGACAAGAATTTGGAAAATTGCTTGAGGATGAAAGGAACTGCATATAATATCAAAATTTTTCCTTTTGATAGGGCACTCGCAATCTGGAGGTCCACATGTGAAAGAAGAGGGACCGGTCTGTGCAACACTCCAATTCGAAAGGCTGGTACTGGTGGCACTGTCATGGGCAGTGAGACTGGGACATATGACATTGACGAAAATGACATAGTGAATGTTGAAATTGAGACACAGGCCGAAGAAGGTGAAGAGCAGACTCAGAATCAAGAGCTTCAAGACGACTCTTTTACTCTATTTGATGTTGAACGTCAGTTTTGGGACCCTGACTCCATTTGGGAAATCGAAGAGAATTAGCAGCGTTTAGGTATTTATACTGCACTACAAGATTCATGAATCAGTTTCCATTGTTCCAAACTGTTGTTGATGATATTTTATATTGTATTGAATGAAAATTGAAATTGTGAATCATTGCACTTCATGAATCATATTCCAAACTTTAGTTGATGATATTTTATATTGTATTCCATGAAATTATGATATTTTATATTTTATATTGTATTCCATGGTATTGAATTTTATATGTGTTTCTGCATCATTTTTAAAGAACAACACTTATCACTCAACTCATAAATTCCTATTGCATTGCCATTCACAAAATATTTGATAAATAACTCAAAGAATATTAATCCATTCCTTGAACAAAAGTTAATAGTTCAACATCCACAACTTATAAGCTAACAAAAGCTAACAGTTCAACATAAATAACTTATAAAGACATCCACACAACTTAAACAATAAAAGATTAAGCTACCAAATCACCTAAATTATTCAGAGAAATCCTTACGCATCCATCACCATAAAATATTTATTCACAGATAAACATTCCACAGTAATGAAATTACCCAAAAATTTATCATTCCAATAATAGATAATCCACTGGCAAACTACTCAGCAAAAGCACAATAAATCCACACAGTACACACCATAACTCAAAGATTGCACATGCATGAACTTCACCATTGTCTTTCTATATTGAAATAACAGAAAAGCAATAAAAATAGCAGAGTTTTTTTGTCTTGATAACGGTTCTTTGAAGACAACCGTTTTAGAAATTAAAATAAAAAGTCTTTGAAGTATCAAGAGGGCCAAATTAAAGAAAATAACATAAAAACTAAAAACTAAACAACATCGACTCCTTCGCTTTCAATATTTTCAGCCTCCTTCTCCTTCAGTAACGCCTCCTGTGCCTTTAATCTTTGCCCGTATTCCCTGTACTTGGTGACAATTGCGGTGACATTTTTGCTCCTTGGCATTGTAGTAATCTGTAACCTGGTTCTCCATTTTCCCAAAGCCTCTTCAGAATCAAACAGCATCTGAGATCTTCTCTCTTCTCCAGAATTATAAGCCTTCAGGTGGAGCTCCATTGCACTGAGTTTCGAGAAGGACTCCCATGTCACTATAGCAGGATTAGATATTTCTTTATTGAATTTCTCTCTAAACTTTAGAGAGATCTCTCTTATATCTAGAATCCTTTCATCAAACTCATCAGTAATTTTTGCTCCCAAAATATGAAAATATTTTTCAAGTGTGTTCTTACTTTCATTCACCATATTATCATATATATTCAATTTCCATTCTAATGAATTGGACCAGGAAGGGTCCAGTTCCTTAGGATTATTCAAAATTTGCTCACCAATTAATATCTTCAGATCCATAGAGTTCAATTCTTTCATTTCCTGAGAGAGCACATAAAGACTAGTTTGATCTTTTCTGACATCCTGAAGTTCTCCTACTAACTCCTTCCTCTTGTCAAGAACTTGAGTGTAAAACTGCAAAGATTTATTCAGAAAGAAGATAGCCTCTTGAGATATTGTTTCAATCCCCTCACAAGCAACTCTAGAATAGCTCAAATTCTTTTTAATTTTCTCTATGGTGAGCACATCGATGCCCTCTACCTGAGGCTGAGAACTTGAGGCTTCATTAGATGTAGGAGGAGTGGCCATGGAATAAATAAAGTTACTGAATGCGAGGACTTGAGATTTCATTTTTATATTTTCTTTCCTCTGTTCTTTCACTCTTTTAATCAAGGTAATGACTGAATAATTGGCATGGTACATATCACCTTCCAGTGTTGGAGGCCCCATATCAACATGTGTGACTTTGTAGTCCGCCGTTGTTATTTCATCTTCATTTAAATCCTTGACAGGGTCAACAATTTCTAACATTTGATTTCCAGAAGTAGCATCAGTCACCATCCTTGACATCCTCTTGGTTTTCTTAGGTTTTGAAGAGCTTTGAAGTAAATTTGCAACTGTATCCACTCCAACTTTCATTGTAGGAGAATACTTTCTCTTCTTCTCCATTGCTTTTTTCAGCCATCCTAGGGAGGCTACTACCAGACCAGAATCTTCTTTTCTAGTAATAGTTTCTTTAGTAGCGGTAGGAGTGAAAGGTGGATTATCAGGCGGAGAAGAGGGAATTTTAGAGTCTTCAGACATAGGAGGAAAGATATTATCTTCAGCGATCTGTTTAAAGATAGCTTCAAAATCTGCAGCCACAAGTTGAAGTTTTTCTTGATTGGTATTCTTCTTAGGGGTAGGAGAAAGCACACTGTCTTGTTCACAAATGCTCTTCAACTTGACTGTTTCTTGTGGCCTATCACCATCACCACCTGACTGAGAATTTGCACTAGACGACCTAACAGAGGGTTTCCTCGATGATACACTTGCACCAGATGCTTGTGTAGACCCCTGTTCATTCTTCTATGATGACTTCAGCTCTTGAACAAGACCAACAACTTGCAGCCATTTCCCATCCAACCAGTTCTGGGTTCTTTTAAGCACTGGGGCAGCACACACCCTCATATCTGAAATTTCACTTTGGTTCCAATCAACCCTAGGGTGGGATTTATCAGGCAATTTTTCATATCCAGGATCTAAGATTGTTGAATCCTCGGCTACATTTTCAGGAATGTCAAATTGAAGACCGAAAGCCTGCATCTGTTTTAGCATTAGCCTCATACAATCTCTTCTCAAAACTTCATTCTCATTGACACAATCTTCCTAGAAATATTTGATAGATGGGTGATGCCGATATGAGCTACCTCCATAGAGATTCTGCTTCACAAAACCCTTACTTTCAAAATTAGCTCTCATAGAAAAATTCTCGAGGTTATATTCCTTGAGAATTCCTTCATCTCCCCTGGCCATCTAGTTTGTTTTGCACAAAAAAGAAGGGGTCTCCAATGGGAAGGCATACCCTCGTTTCCCCATGTTCGTATACTTAATATTAACCATTGCCATTTGTCGACAAACTTCCAAAAATATCATTAAATCTTCAGGATACCAAGGTAATTTCAATGGGGCTTTCTCAAAACCCCCTATTCTCAGATAGGAAAACTTATCAAATTGGATATAAAAACTCCCATATTTTGATACAAGAGAAATGGATTCAGGGGAAAGGTGCATTTCTGGATTTCCATCCAGCTTCCTCACGACCTCCATTGAAAATGCATCATTAACACGACAAAAATCATCCATTCCAATTTTTTTAGTGAACTGAGGAAAGCGTTTATACACAGGCATATTAGAAGCTGGGGTTCCTTGCGGCTCCAACCCTGGCCAAAAGGACCTCTGACTACCTACAATGTAGGTCAGGCAAGAACACATACATAAAGTAGCATCCTTATGGAAATTAATTAATTGCTCATTCAAATGGAAGCAAATAACTTCAACCCAGTCAATGAAAATGTTCTCATCACAAACTGTCAAGATAAAGCGGTACATCCAATCCTCAAATAACTCAACTTGTGCATTCCCAACAATGCGGTGCAATAAAGCAATAACATTTGTAATTTCTCCCTTAAAATGCAATCTTCTGAGTTTATTTGGCAGTTGTGACTTACCTTTCCTTTCAATCTTCAACCAGGTTTTGGCCATGGAGTTCTTACACCAGTCTTTATTCGCTTTGAAAAATTCACCTGCCACTGCGACAAACATGTCTTCTAGAGGTTCCCTTTCTAGAATCCCTAGCGCTCAGGAAATAGCTTTAGGAGAAATTTCTGCAATTACAGTCCCGTCAGCGGCTTTAATTTCCCGTTTCTGCAGAATGTACCTTCTCACACATGCACTTATCAGGCCCACACTCAACACAGCTTCCAAAAACCCTCCAGCCTGAGCTATCCCGCTTTCTAAGAGTTTTATATCCAACTCAGACTTGTCATCCCTCTCCAGGCGTGCCCAAAATTCTTCTAACTTAAAAGGTCCGAGCTCTGTATCCCTTACACCGACTGTCTGCTCACTCTGCATGAGCACAAAATGCAAATTCGCGAAGAAAGAATGTTTGCAGCTCAGAAGTACTGGCCTTGGAAAAGAACAAGAATGCAAGCTAAATGTTTGAGTAAAAAGAATGTTTGTACTTGAGAAGTATTGGCCTTGCCAAAGAACGAGAATGCAGGCTAGATGTCTTAGTAAAACTTTTCCATGCACTTATGTCGTTATTTTTGATAGGACGTGCATTGAATGCGACATTCAATTTCATTCCTTGAAAAGATAGCCTTGAAACATGCATGATTTTGGAAATTCCTTAAAAGGAAACTCTAGTTTAGTTCGTAGATAAGTCCATAATGTCGCGTGGTCGCTGAAACTAGGAACCTTAGAAACAAAGTCTCAAGTTTCAAAGTTTTCAAAACCTCTAACCCATCGACTACAAAGATTTGCAAGTTTGCAACTCAACAAAGTGAACGAACTCGGGAAGTTATGAAAATTTAGAACTCTGCGACAAGGTTATAAATTATAAAAATTTGATGACTAGCGACCGATAAGGTTATAAATTATAAATCTCTAAGGACTAGCGACTAAGGTTAGGAAAAGCACCAAAACCGTGACTTTGAGTGATAGTAACCACAACATGTCATTAATATTGTTTGTCATTATGCATTGATGTATGTTTTAATTCTGGATCTAGTTTAATGAACCAGTTAAAGTACCTTGATTAAAGCATGAATTCATATAAATGTTTAGTGGATCTGATAAGTAGTACTAGTCATGGAGATTAAGTATCGATCTGTGAATTGTAATACAATTTAACTAAGATTATGGATGCCTAGAATTAAAGTCACCTTATAGTTCATATTTAATTGTGATAAAAGTAAAACTTGAACATGTACTAAGTGATTCATCACTCAGCTCAATGCTTAATAACATATTAGCAGTAGTCTAAAGTCTTAGTAGCATATACAACAATGAACATCAACAATCGTTTGAAGTGTATCTAGTAGTTGAAACCACTATCAGACTTTTTCTTCAAATGAAAAAATAAATAATACAGATAATTTATCATTTAACATCGACACATTACTGAAGTCTGAGTTGGAACAAAGACAACTCTGCACAGAGCTGAGTTGGAACTTGGAAACCCATATTATAAAAAATCAAATCACTGCAACACCTTTTCTAGCAACTTCCACTTTTCAGGTGGTGGAATTGTCATTTGTTCTAACTGATGCTGTTTGACTTGAAGATTTGTTAACAATTCATGATTCAAATTGGAAGCTGTCTTGTATTCTTCAGTCAATTTTACATTCAAGGTTAGCAATGGTTTGATGGAATCCAAGTAGTTCACCACATCTGGGTTCTGAGGAAACTGGCCCAAATCAATCTTCATTGCATCCTCCATCTTCTTTCTAAAATCATTCTTTCCAATGAATCACTCATTTGTCTCAAAACCCTCTGGAAAACCAAGTTCTGTGAAGTTCCTTAACTTTTCATCCACCTTCTTCATCTTGTCTGTAACCAAATTCAAATATTCCTTTGTTTCACACATTCTCAAACGCTTTTCAATGATAGATGACGTCATTGATGTAGCAAGCCGATTAGTAATCCCTTTTGATTTCAGAACATTGTCACTGGCTTTGTAGACTATTTGTTGAATTTATTTTGCAGATTTCTCTAATGCCAACACATTTTTGTTGTCCACTAAATATTTGTTGAGCTTCTTATGATGTTGTTTGATAGCATCAATCAATTGAAACATGTCACACAAATGATCAATCCTCTGCATTATTTCATCCCAGATCTTTTGTTTCATATGGCTCATTGTCTCTCTACAAAATGCAGATAACTTATTTTGACAAGTCTCAATTCATTTTTTGCTTCCATCACCTCTACCACCAATCTTTCATTTCTTTTTCTCTCCTTCTCCAATTTTTGTTTCCACTGTGCATTTCCATTCACAATGCTTACTCTTAGTTTTTCTGAAATGTATTTTTCCTCATCATATTTCTTGTTGCTCTCATCTAGCCTTTTCTTCAGTTCATTCATTGCAGTCTCATTCTGCTTATCCTCTTTGCTTGTTGATGCAGAGGCAGATTTTTTAATTCTTTTTTCTAATTCATTGCTCTTGTTATCTGCTACTTTCCTCTTTGCTTTCTCATTTGCTAGGTCTGCCTGTAACTTTTCAATTTGAGTCTGCAACTTTTTTTTCTCTCTATCTTGCTTTAGCAATGATGTGTACACCAATTCATTGTTATTTTTTGATAATTAATTTTGTCAGTATTTCTGAGTTCGGAAAAATCCAATTGAATATTGTTCACTTGGAATTCAGATCGAGCCATCTGATTTGCTGGTTTGTCTTGAACTCTGGGAACAAGAAATGTGTACTCCATGATTTCTTTATTTGTGTCAAATGTGGGTAATACCATGGTTGTGGCAGGCTCTGAAGTTACAACAAATGCACTCTCCATCAGTTGCTTCTTTTCTTTTTTATTCATGTCTGATTTCTTTTTAAACTCTTCAATGTAATCAAAACCTAGGGACACAGGAACAATGGAATGCTTGAATGGCAAAGGAATAGGAGTATTAGTAACTGGCACTGGGGAGGTGCCTGGAAATAACTCCTTTGTGGTGGATCCATTGGTAGTGTGACTTGGACCTGTCAAAATCCTTTGCCTCTTCTATATGCCTTGATCACTTGGTGTTTTTATGGTATATTATATTGTTGTCCTCTTGTGTGTAGTTTGTTGTTGTAGCACATGTTGACCACTACTAGTACTACTACCCATACCATCACCACCAGAGGAAGTTCCAGTTGCACTAAGCTCTCCACCATGGGCATGTCCTAGTTGTGATTGTGTTTGACCATGAGGATGAGGATTTGAAGCTCTAACGAATTATCTTGTATGCCCTAGGTCTACTTTTTCACCTCCAATCCCAAGGCAAGAAAAATTACTTGCTTTTCTATGCTCTACATCTATTACCATCCAAGGGCCTTGCCTTTGGGATCCCAAAGGACCACCTTCATAACCCATTTTTTCAGCTATGGCTGCTCCAGTAGTATATGCTTCTTTTGTGGCCTCACTTAAACCAAGTTTGAAATTGACATGGCTTCCTTCTTCCCTATCATCATTAGATTCATGATCACTTTATTTATCATCTTGTTCATTTGGATGCTCTGTATTCCACAATTTGCTAAACTCACTGTCTTCTTCATTATCTCCATACTTTGCAAGAGCTCTTGGTTCACCTAGCTCCTTCCTCATAGACCAAAAGGCAGTAATTTTTGATTGTGACCAATTTTTTTCTGTAACTTCCTTCTCTATAGAACCTGTCATTTTTACTCTACTACATGGTTTAGCACTTTTTTGATAAAAAATGTTGTACCTCCTGACTGTCTTTCAATGCAATGCCATAATTTCTGCTAACAATTGCTCAAAAGAAATACCATTATCAGCAGCACTTTTCTCCATTGCAATTTTGACCTCATCCCAAGAATCCTTGTTTCTCAAGTTTTCGAGCAAGGGTTTACTTTCATGTTGAATTCTACTTGCAGCATTCTTATTGAGCACAATCATTGATTTAATGGTGTCACATGAATCATACTTCCAGTGACAGATAGCATCAAAATCAAAAAAATTCAAAAGATTAGGTGCCACACTAAATGCTTTTCTCTCGAATGTGATCCCTCCACATGAAAAAGGTAAAGAAGGAAATAAGGTCTTCTTTTGCTGACTGGTAAAGTGTAGTTCATCAATACTTTGCATCTGCCTTACATATTCCAAAGAAAAAACCCTTTCTGTCACATGTATTGGAAGTTTGTATGGCTGTACTCCCGATCCATAAAATCTTAGCACAGTATATTCTTCCATTAAGTAAAAATCAGCCAATTGTATTTCTTTTCCTAGTTGAATGCAGTTTCTACATGACATAGGCAATCTAGGCATTGGACTATTTGTAATTGCTTGATGCAATGGAGCCAAAAATTAGTCTACAAAATGACTGTAGTTCCTTCGAGAATCATGCATCCTTATAACAGTGGTCCATTCATATACTGGAGCCATTTTCTTTTCCTCAGGATTACTATAGGGCTGAATTTGAAGCTTGTTGGTTTGAAACATTCCTCTGAATTTCAATAGAAAAAGATAACACAAGTAGGTTGTGAACCTAAATGTCTTGGTGGAACCTCCTTAATCATTAAAAATTGTTTATGCATGGATTCTACAATGTGCTCAATAAATTTATATTTGACATGTTGAACACCATAATGGATATTATACACCATTTCAAGGAGTCATGCACCCACTTCCAAATTGCTATCTAGTCCAAGGAAAAATGCTAGCATGGAAATAGTATCCTAAACCCATGGTTTAAAAATTTCCAAATCATAAGGAGGCTTATGATCACCTTTCAATTTGTTTCTATCCTGAACTATTCTGTTTAAGAAAGATTTTTTCTCCATTTCATCCACTGCTTCATAATCGCTAGCAAGCTTTTCTAGGTCAATGTGGACATTTCCAAATTCTTCGCCTTTGGTTGTAAATGTAAACCCCAACACTTTTCCAAGTTCTTCTACATTAATGGATAACAATTCTTCTTTGCTATCTTTATTAACAATTTCTCTTTTGTTATCATCATAATTTTGGGCACAAACCATGATAAATTTAGGGCAAGGGAAAACCTCATGTAACATCATGCACCCTAATCCAGTTACCCACGGTGCACTGATACTATTAACTTGCATTTTCTTTGAGGCCTTATTCTCAGATGAAAATATAAGTTCTGAGGTACACCTACCATAGGTTTCAAGATCATAAATATCATGGTATTCATCAGTGAGGTTTTAAGCAATTTTGCATAATGTATTTTTTTATCTGACATTGCTCTAGTGGTACTGTTGGTAGACTGCTTATACAATGTGAAACTGTGAATTCCCTATTAGTCCTTAATTTTTCTTAATTCTTAAGTCTCTTAGCCCTAAACCCAAACTTTAAAGTTTGACAAAATAATATTTTAAGAAATGTAAAATGATGAAACATAGCCATAGGAATTCTTTCACTTACCCGACTTTTGATTCTTGGAAAGATTAATGCTGATAGTCGTGGAAACTGGGTTTCTGGAATGGATTTGTCAGATGTGGAACTGTGGAACCCATAACAGGGTGGTGCCACGGTGTGCTGCAATGAGAAAACTGAAGATTGAAATCTCCCCGTGTGCTAACCCTCTCACTTAAAATTAAAATCACTTAGCAGTATAAACTGAAAGCGCTTTTTTCAGTCCTGTATTGACAAAAAATTCTAAAGAATTTAAACCGTTGATCTTTGTAAATCTAACGGTTATAGGGTTATTTTGGATGTTTAGGTTCACAACCCTAGCGCTTCGTGCATTTCATTTCAGAATGCAACTACAACCATACATAAAATGTTCATCGAACGGTTGAGTAATTTATGATATATATTATAAATAGTAAACATGTGTTTTAAAGTTTTTTTCAACCTTCAATGTGCTAGAATTCACATCAACGCCTTTATAAAATGAATTAAAATGTCACATTAATAGCATAGTAACACTTAACGTTGCAAAGAACTTAATAAAAGGAATTACAACGTCACATAATCACATTAATAGCACAACCATTTATTTTTATTACAACTGATTGACAATTGTCAATTTCACATTATTACATAGTACAAATACAAATGTAAGTGCAAGCTCCAAGCTTCTGCCATGGTCTCTGAGTCCTGACTCTCTGTCTTCTAAAAATAAATGCATGGAGGAGGGCCACCGCCAATCATGGTTTCTAAAAAATATGCATGGGGAAAGGGGGGCAAATCAAACAGGGGAAATTGGAGCTGTTAAAGATACAAAAGGTACTTATCCCCTTTGAAAATTAGAGTCATGCAGAGGATGAGGGGTTGCAAAACTACTCCCATCTTCTACTTGCTGCTTCCATGCACTTGGAGAGCACTTATCTCCATTAGAGCTCCCCATCCTGGCTCAAAACCTGTTTGAGAAGTCTGGTCAACCAAATCAAATTCTTTCCAATTCCACCCATTCTGAACTTGAAGGAAATTGGTCTTTTACTCTGTAACTACATAACTGCAGGAAAGAGAATTTAGAGTATCCCCAATAATACCAAATCATCTTCTTCCTGAATCCTTATTAACCATACAAAATGAAAACCCTTATGACAATTCAAACATTGCACTCGAGAGTCAATAGTATAGCCTTTAGCCTTCAACGAATTATTTCAGTTGTGCTCACTATCCTTATTTATGGGCCAATAGTGCCGCCAATAGTGCCACTACTAGCCTGGTCCATGTGTACACCTCACATGTGTCACATGTGAGGTTGGGTTACTATAGTGATAATCACGATTCATGCAAACCAAAAAACCAACTTAATTGATTCGAGTACTTAACTTTAGTATTTGTATTGCTTTATGTTTTACTTTTAACTTTTAAATCTGCATGCAATTATTTCATAAGTAGATAATTTATTAAAGGAAAAAAAACTGATATGAATAGATTCATCAATTGCTTTTCTATGCTTTTTAATAGCACAATTGCTATGATTTCATAAATTGATTTTTAATAGCACAACCATTTATTTTATTGCAACTGAATGACAATGTCACATTATTACATAGTACAAATACAAATGTAAGTGCAAGCACCAAGCTTCTGCTGGACCGTTGGTGAAAACGTAAATGTAATACATGTTTGTTTGAAAATAATGGGACTTTCCAGGTCAACCATGGGCTTTGAAAATAAACACATGGGACTTCCTGGATCAGGCAGTAGCTTTGAAAATGAATGCATAGAGAAAGGGGGGCAAATCAAACTGGGGAAATGGGAGCCGTGAAGATACAAAATGTACTTCTCCCCTTTGAAAATCAAAGTCATGCAGAAGATGAGGGGTTGTATAATTGCTCCCATATTTTACTTGCAACTTATATGCACTGGGAATAGCGATTATGCCCATCAGAGCACCTCTCCTGGTCCTGTTTGAGAAGTCAGGTGAACCAAATCAACTTCCTTCCAATTCCACCCATTCTGAACTTGAAGCCTGAACAAAATTGGTCGTTGACTCTGTGACTACATAACTGTAGGTAGGAGAATTTAGAGTATCCCCAATAATGCCACATGATCTTCTTCCTGAATCCTTATCAACCCTACAAAATGAAAACCCTTACGACAATTCGAACATTGCACTCAATAGTAAGGTCTTTAGCCTTCAATGAATGATTTTAGTTGTGCTCACTAGTCACTATCCTTATTTAGTTATAACTGAGCCAAAAGTGCCGCCAATAGTGCCACTACCAGCTTGGTTCCTATGTACACCTCACACCTGTCATGTGTGCACTGTGAGGTTACGTATACCGTATATTCATGATTCATAATAGAGATTCGCGAAAACCAAAAAACCAACTTAATTAATTTGTGTAACAGTAACTTAAGCCTTACATGTACAATTAAAATGTTTAATTTGATTGACGTCTGGCTATACGCAAAATATACCTCAAGCCTTACATGTACAATTAAAACTTAAGCCTTACATGTACAATTAAAATGTTTAATTTGATTGACGTCTAGCTGCATAGAAACTGTACCTCAAGCTGACAAGTGACAAGCTGTCAAAATCGCCAGACTCCAGTGTCATTCGAATGATATGAATTATGAAAATTTGAAATCATTACAAATCTTGTTTCATTAAAGCTATGACTCATGAGCAATCCAATCAATCACTTCAGATGTACATATGGCATTAATCGCTGCGAGCAGTATGACTACCACACGTTCTTCGAAAAGATTAAGAATTTCAATTAAATGAAATGTAATACGCCAAGTCATTGAAAAGAGAGAAATGAGCCTTGATCTCGCCATGTGTCTACATCTAACGGTTCAAGTGTTATTTCGAAGGTTTCAATTCACAAGTCTACTGCTTTAGAGATTTACTTGCGGAATGCACCTACAACCGTCCATCAAAAATTCATCGAATGGTCGTGGTTAGATTGATTTGCAACATCCTTTGTGTAAAACATTCTTAAGTTTTTAAGCATTGGTCCTACGTTCTTCCTAGGCGGTCCCTCTTTTAAAACAAACTTAATGCACGTGCATATTTCTGCCACTTTAGTTCTTCTATCACTCATCGCCAAAATCCAACCCGTCGGATTCATTACCACGATGATGACCTTGATCTAGCCACGTGTCCACATCTAACGATTTTAGTGTTATTCTAGAGGTTTCCATTCACAAATTTAGTGCTTGAGAAATATACTTGCGGAATGCAACTACAGTCGTCCATCGAAAATTCGTCGAACGGTCTTGGTCCATAATGTCGCGTGGTTGCTAAAATTTGGAACCTTAGAACCAAAGTCTGAAGTTTCAAATTTTTTGAAACTTCCAACCCACCGACTACAAAGATGACCAAGAAAGACTTGCAACTAAGTTACTAAGGTAGCAAGGTTAGGAAAAGTACCTGGTCCATAATGTCGTGTGGTCGCTAAAATTTGGAAACTTAGAACCAAAGTTTGAAGTTTTGAATTTTTTGAAACTTCTGACCCACCAACTACAAAGACGACCAAGAAAGACTTGCGACTAAGTTACTAAGGTAGTAAGGTTAGGAAAAGTACCAAAACCTCGACTTTGGTGAATTAAGATAGGAAAGGTGACAAGGATGGTGCATTTATGGAGAAGGCTGGTAAAATGAGGTGTTATAATGAAATTCACCTATCACCCTCGATGCTTCTTCGAGTTCAAGTGTAAGGATAATAGGATTGTATCCTTTCTACGGTGGGTGATAGGTTGGAAGCTAGTGAAACAAAAAAGCAATGGAGGCCAGTTTCACCATGACATCACAGAGGAAGCTGGACCCCTTTGTGGGCAAAGCGTCTGTGCAGAGGCTGCGAGGTTTATTTCTCTCCAAAGAAGAGCAGGTGGTGCAAGCAGTTCAAATAATGTTGGGGGATGGATTCAAAAAATTGACACATAGATTCAGAACGAATATGGATATCTATTCGTTGGTCATGGCTTGGGGTTTAGACTTAGGAGAACCGGTGAACGAGGTGAGGAGAGTAATGAAAACTCTGGTGCATAAAGATTTTTAGTGGACATGGAAAGCATTCTGCAACGGGCGATACTAGGAGTAGGGTTGGTAAAAATATAAGGAATAGATGGTGGGGGCCCAGAGCTTCTGGATTTAAATCACCTCTTTATCAGATGGCCAGAGGGTCACACTAAAGACCAGTGGCAGGAAGGAGCCGAGCGTGAGTGGAAAGCACTTAAAATCTGTGCTGAGCTAATGGAATTAGAGGAAACAATAGAAAATATAAAAGAAGTTTCCAGAGAGGAGATGTGCGAAAAGAAGGGACTGCGTCTGCGGAAGAAGCCAAAACCGTTAAAGGAGATACTACCACTAGAGATGGGCGAGTCTTTGAAGAAGAATGAGTAATAATAGTTAACGTAAAGTGTAGTTTTCTATTTTGTTTTTAGCCTCTGCTACAAAGGCATAGCTGTTTAGGGAAGTTCTAATACTCTGGTTTTTGAGCTGGTTATTCAACTTTTTTGGTAGTTTTTGGATGTTGCTAAGTTTGTACAATATGTATCTTTTTCTTTATAATTAATAAAATAAACAAGTATCACCAATCAACTTTTTTGGTAGTTTTTGGATGTTGCGAACTTTATATAATTTGTATCTTTTGCTTTATAATTAATAAAATAGAAAAGTATCAATGATAAAAAAAAACATTCTTAAATTTTTGAGCCTTGGTCCTACGTTCTTCCTAGGCAGTCCCTCTTTTAAAACAAACTTTATGCTATCTCTCATCGAAAAAATCTAGCCCGTTGGGTTCATTACCATGATGATGGCCCTTGATCTCACCACGCATCTGCATCTAACGATTCTACTATTATTCTGGAGGTTTCAATTCACAAATCTAGTGCTTTAGAGATATACTTCTAGAATGCAACTAAAGCCGTCCATCAACGGTCATGGTTAGATTGATGTGCCACATCCTTTGTGTAAAACGTTCTTAAGTTTTTAAGCCTTGGTCCTACGTTCTTTCTAGGCGGTCTATCTTTTAAAACAAACTTAATGCACGTGCATATTTCTACCACTTAAGTTCTTCTATTGCTCATCGCCAAATCCAACTCGTCGGATTAATTACCATGATGATGACCCTTGATCTCACCACGTGTCCACATCTAACGGTTGTAGTGTTATTCTAGAGGTTTCCATTCGTAAATCTAGTGCTTGAGAGATATACTTCCGGAATGCAAGTAAAACCGTCCATTGAAAATTCATCGAACGGTAGCGGATTCGCCACTAAATTTAATTGGCCAATGAATTTTTTTATTAGTTTGATATTATGTTTAATTCGCCAATGTTTTTTTCTTAATCATTTGAAAATAGGTTTAATTCGCCAATGAATTTTATTTTTTTGTTTGAAAAAAAAAATTGCCAACAAAATTATTTTTTCTGGTTTGAAAACAGTTTTAATTCGCCAGGATTTTCTATAGACTTCTAGCGATTACAAAAGATTCGCCAATGGGGATTATTTTTTTTCACAAAAAACTAAAAAATCCGCCTCTAAAATTAATTTTTTTTTCGGGAAGTATGAAAGATTTGCTAGGATTTTACAGCTTCTCCGAGGGGGGGTTTCTTAAAGTTTTCCCTGCCAGAAGTTTTATAAGGTCTATATTCACAAAGATGTTGGGAACAACTAGCTTTCCCAAATTGAAATTCCAAGGGTTACAAACAGGTTCAAATCTACTTCTTCGACAATAATGAAACATGAACAATTCGTATCCCCTGATGGGGGTCCACACATCATCTAAATGTTTGCATTTATCTTCTAATCTTTCTACATCAGCCCTCAATTGTGCAGACCTAGCTTTTGGCCTTGAACCAGGCAATTGATCAATGAGGTCTTGGTTTAGTTTCCATTCATTTGTTTTCAATTCCTTCCCTGTTTTGGTTTTCTGCTTCTTATTTTTAGACTGGCTATGTTCACCTTGTTTCTTCTTGTTTTTTTTTTTTTTGCAGAACTTTCCATCTTATTTCTCTACAAGATGGTAGAATTGAATTACAATCTATCAATTGTAGGGATATTTTGTATGCTTACTTGTATGTTTTTGGGTGCATTGAATTCCTTGACTTCCGCTCAATCTCTCATCCTTCTTTGTTGCAACTTCTAAAAATTCTTTTGGTTCAATCTCTTTTCAATCAGAAATGTTCATATAAGGTTTGTTCATGCGGCCATTAACGTCCACCATTGGAAATGAATGCAATAGGTTTTTCGAATTTTGAAATGTTAGAGCAATACAATAATATTGCATCAGGTGAACCCCTCTAGTCTCAGGCCAATATGCGTGCTTTATTTGGCGCCATTTTTGTTTATACATTCATAACTGATCACCAAGACTAACTAAATGCCCTTTTGATATGAATTGTCCCTTTGGTTCTCTTATTCAGTCAGGAAGACAACTTAATACTCTCACCGATATTGTACAACTTCCTTTTCTCTTGCTTTTCAATTCCTAATATTTCAGAGAGAACATTATGAAGTCTACCTGATATCAGGGTGGTCTGGACCATTAGAAATCCTTTTAAGCATCGCCCGGTGTCTTTCTAAAAAATAGTGGTCATTCCATATTATCATCGGGTTGAAACATATCATCGCTAAGAGAATAAGATGCCTCTCTGATATATTTGGTCTCCCCGATATGTTTCCTTTATTTCTTTGTTCATTGGGATAAGTTGGTGGGACTTTCCCCAAAAAATTTTCTAGTTTCCCTCATCAGTGTAACCCACATAGTCAGAGAGATCTAAGGAACCCACTCCGATCATACATGTCTCTGCAATACAATTGTTCTCCTATTTTATCAGTGAAAGTATGTATGTTTCTCTGCGATAAGGTCTCCATCGACATGACGCACAAGCTCGACATGATTTGAAAATTTCCCTCCGACTAGCTTGCTTTTGCCGATAATTTTTTCATCGATGAAATGTTATGCACTGTCTTCCTGATTATGCACACCTGTTATCTTTGGGATCTTTGATCATTGTAACTTTATTCATCTCTTCCCGATATGTAGAAATTTTTTCAATAAAATGGATATGACTTGTTGATCGGAAAGACATGCACATGATCTTCTCTATAAGGATCAATTGCTCTTAAAGTTTTTGCTCAACTATAATCAGGGATACGCTTATATGCCAAAGGCCATATTCATGGGATCATTAGATAACATGGGTTATAAAATGGATCTAGTCACATGAATTTCTGCAATTTATGAAATCAAATGTAAGAAATAGTGAATAGGATTTTTAGTCCTAGCAGTGGCTCCGATTGGGGATGTATACCCCTTATGGGTATAGCAAGAATCTAGGTCTCTGGGGAAGCAAACCAAATGTCTTATTTATCTGGTATGGAAGTTGAAGTGAATTTAGGGATGGGTGAGAAATGGAAGTAGAGTGGAATCTTATACTACTGTGCATGGAAAAAAATATTTTAAGAGGTTTCTCAAGAATTGTCCATGCACTGGCAATTCTTAGTCCTCTTTATGGTTTTTAAGAAAAATAATTCTTTAAGAACTGGGAGGTAATATGAATCTTCACCACCCATGCCAACAATGACAAATGGTCCTAACCATAGAGCTTCAAATTTCCAATGCTTCCCTTTGTCTTGATTCCTGGCATTCCACATGAGAACCATGTCATTTGCTTCAAATTTTCTATTTTTAGCCAATTATCATATAGGTATTTTATTTTTAATTGCTTCTTCTTATTGTGTTGCTAAGCTTGGTTCCTAACCTCATCAAGTTCCATTAACTCTTCCATCCTCTCCTCCATAGGTTCAGGAACATCTAAATCTTCTTGCAAGATGAACTTATATACTAGTAATAAATTATGCAAAGGGAGCCTAGCTTGAGTCCCATAGACAAGTTCAAAAGGTGATTTTTTGATGGCCTTCTTTATAGTGATTCTATCTACCCATAAGGTTAGTCTCAACTTGGAATCCCAAGCCTTTTTTTTATTATCCAACATTCTTTTTATGATCTTTAGGATGCTCTTGTTGCTAGATTTAGCCTACCCGTTTTCCTATGGATGATATGGTGAAGAATATGAGATCACTATACCATAGGATTGGAAAAATCCCTTGAATTCATCTGACCTAAAGCATATCCCATTATTAGTTATAATTGTTGTTGGCACTCCGAATCTGGTGATGATATTTTCTAATAAAAAGTTTGTTAGAACCTTACTAGTTGCTTGCTTGGTAGGTATAGCTTCTACCCATTTTGTGAAGTAGTCTGTGGCTACTAATATCCATTTGTGTCCTCCACTATATTTTTCTGCAATATCTCCTATGAAATAAATCCCCCATTGGTGAAATGGAGCCTCAACTTGCAAAGGTCTTAAAGGAAATGCCCCTTGATACTTCAATTTCCCAGAAAACTTCTGACATGCTTCACATTTCCTAGTATAATCATAGGCATCATTGAAAACTCTAGGCCAATAGTAACCTACCCTTAACACCTTATGTACAGTAGTTTTCACTGAGAAATTCCCTCCACATACTCCTTCGTGCATTTCCTTCAAAACATGCCTTGCTTGATTTTCATCTAGGCACAACAACAAAACACCATCCCTGTTTTTCCAATAGAGGTCCCCTTTCATGAATACATGCTTTGAAGCCTATATTTTAAGCGTCCTTTTATTGTTATCATTAAATCCTTTAGGACATTTCATATGTTTAAGATAATACACGATATCAGTGTACCATGGTGTGTGCTCAATACTAGTAATCATGTTATCTTCATTATTCAAATTGCACACTTGGGCAGCTTCAATATTTGTTTCAGCCATTAATTTGGCTAATCCTTGTCCTCTTACAAGCTTGGTGATTTGAAACTCAATGTCAAATTATTGGATTATGTTTATCCATCTGCACCTACGGCCTGTTACTTTAGTTTGTACAAACACATCTTTTACTGCAACATTATGTACATAAGCTATTACTTTTGCTCCCACCAGATATGATCTAAATGCTTCGACAACTTTTACTAATGCATATGCCTATTTTTCTACAATGTCATATTTTAATTCTACATGTTGGAGGGATTTGTTGAAGAAATAAATAGGTTGTTCATACCCCTCTTCATTTTTTTGTAACATTACTGTTGCAATTGTGTGATAAGATGGAAATGAAAAGATCTAGATGGTTTATTAAAATTAGGGGATTTTAAGATCGAGGCTTCGTTAATTGCTCTTTTGATGGATATGAATGCATCTATGGCCTTAGCTATCCAATCAATCTTTGCACCCTTCTTTAACATCTTTGATATTGGTTTCACTATCTTAGCAAAGTTCGATATAAATCTTCTCACAAAATTAATTTTCCCAAAGAAGGATTGGATAGCCTTCATTGTCTTAGGAATTTTGATTTTATCAATAGCTTCTACCCTCTCAGGGTTAATCCTTACCCCTTCTTTGGACACTATGTTCCCTAATAGTTTCCCTTCTGTGACTGCAAAGTGGCACTTTTTAGGATTTAAAGAGATGCCATATTTAATGGCTTTGATGATTTTTTTTTCTAGATGCTCAACATGGTCCTTTGCTTTCATTGAATATGTAGTTAGGTCATCCTGGTGTACCACCATTATTGTGTTAATTAGATCAAAAAAAGCAACATCCATGACTCTTTGGAAAGTTGCACCGACATTTGTGAGTCCAAACGTCATTCTGACATATACATATGTTCCCCATGGTGTGGTGAAGGTTGTTTTGTATTGTTCTGATTCCTTAACCTTCACTTGGTTATAACTTGAAAATATGTTCATCATAGATAGCAACTCACATCCCGTGACCTTCTACAACATAGCCTCCATGTTTGGGAGTGGGTAGTTATCTTTAAGAGAGGATACATTCAAGTTTCAGAAGTCTGCACAGAGCCTTATGTCTCCATTTTTCTTTCTGACTGGCACCAAGTTGGAGACCCAAGTGGAATGCCTAATAGGTTTGATGATACCTCCTTCCTTGAGCTTCATAAGTTCTTCATGTATCTTGGGTTGCAAAGTTGCGTTTATTGGTCTCTTCTTTTGACTAAAAGGTTTTTCATCAGGTTTGAGTGTAATTTCATGTTGGAACAAATCTTCCTTGTATGCCTTGAGATCATCATAAGACCATGTGAAGACATGCTTATATTTCCTTTATAATGCAATCAACATCTTTCTGATTGTTGGGCTTATCTTTTTCCCAATGTATACCTTTTTGGTGCCAATTTAGTGCCCAAGTTAATTTCTTCAATGTTTTCCCTTTTTACTAGTGTTTGTTTCATAAGGGCTCGATCATTTCCATCAAAAATTCTCTCCAATGCCACAAGTCCCTTAGAAATCTTGTTAGTCTTGAGCTGAACAACTTCTTACCAAATACAGTTTGCTTGCCATCTACTTCTTCCAAAAATGCATTAAAATCAATTTCTTGGGCTTCATACTGATCAATGCAATGTAAGAACTTAATCAAATCAGTATCATCATTAAAAACCTGCCAACTATAGATGTTATCCGGGATTACAGGTCTTGTTTTGAGCTCAACTTGCAAAATTCCTCCTAGAGTAACATCATCTTTCTTCAAAGCCACATTCACCAAGAAATCTGCCATTAAATTCTTGGATCTATCTATCCACTCAATAGAGAAAGTATCAAACAACTCGATGGTGTCCCATGCAACATTTCTATACTATTTTAGCCTTGTTTTGTAGAATAATTTGATCTCACTTGTGAAGTAACCAACTCAAAATCTCCAAAAACAATCAGTAGTTTAATTTTGTGTTTGGCAGCCATGTTCAATCCTATTAGTAGGGCCTCATACTCTGCTATGTTATTTGTGCATTCAAATGTTAACAAGAATGAATATTTTAATGTTGTGCCCTCAGGTGAAATGAAAACCACTCTTTCTCTATTACCTTCTTTACTGCATGCCCCATCAAAATACATTTTCCATACACCATGCTCATTCTTGGAAATGTCCCTATCAATTAGATCAGTGTTCAATAATTTAGGTTTTGAATGTTCTATTCTAAAGCTTCCTAAGTCCACATCACAGAAGAAATTCATATGATTGTGGTCAAAGAGCTCAATGACATGTTTAGATCTAGGCTCCCTATGTATCCTGACCTCTTTTCCATTCACAAGGATAGTAGCATAAGACAAGTCCAACTGAACATTCCCTCCTATTGCTATGATCCATTTCCTTGACAGTAGCATCCCATAGTAAGGAGGATTATCAACCATAGTAATGTCTATTTTATATGTTGCTTCTGGATATGATGCAAGTTTCAGTTCTACATCCCAGATTACTCCTACCACATGAACTAATCTATTATCCATGGCATAACATTTTCCATACGTAGTATTTACCCATAGACCCAACTCTTTCATGATAGCTAGGGGCATGATATTGATTGTTGCCCCCAAGTCAATCATGAAATTCTTCACCTTCTTATTGTTGATGATTAACATAGTATAAAATGGATCTACTTGGGATGGATTCTTTGTGAGTGTGTCTCCCAAATATACCTCTGGTGCTTTTGTGACTTCCCTTTCCACAACATTTGCTTCTTTCTTCCGATCTTCATGTTTTTGTGATGTGTTGGTAATCATTTTGAGAGTTGTATCTCTGAACTCTTCAATTTTCATCAACTCCATTAAAGAAACTGTCATTTTATCTGTGTCAATTCTTGGGACATGTCAAATGAAGGGGTAGTGATTCCTTGTTCTCCCTTTTTAGTTTTAATAACTTTCTTCACTTCATGTTGAGTTTTGTCATCCTTTTGTGTTCTTTTTGGCTCGACATCAGTAGTCTCCTTTTGGATGTATTTATGTGGTTTCTTTTCTTCATCTTTCTTTTGTTTAGATGGGTCATTCTCCTTGTTTTTCTGTTCTTTAATGAACATACTCCTGGGCATCCCTTGATATCCCTCTATGGGCCTGCTTCTCAGATTGTATTTTCTCCCTTTTTCCTCAGCCACTACTTTTGCTGTGATGGCCTTCTTTTCTTCTTCTATTGGTGTTCTGAGTTGGAACTGGGGTGCTGTATTGTATGCATATGCTACCTCGTATGAGTTTTCTTCCAAGTCATAAAATACCTCTTGTTCTGCTTTCACATTGTACTTCTGATTATCAATGTTATATTCATATCCTTCTTATGAAGAAGAGTATCCTTCCTCTTTCTGATAAGACCTCCATCTAAGCATATTCACAGTATGGCCGTCCCTATTTTGCTCATGCTGCCATTCATCTTGACAAGCCTGAGCCACTACACAATATTTAGGATCATGAGGTTTGTGGCAAGGTGAGCACCATGGGGTAGTATCAAGTGCATGTGCTCCATGTCTTTTCAATGGGTTTGGGGTTTCTTTCCAATTTGGTCTTGTTATTGGCTTTCCATCTTTCCAAGTAGTGTTATAGGGCATGTCTTGTAATCTTGGTCTTTCATTTATGTATGAATTCTCCTGCTTATTTTGGGGGTTGTTAGAGTTTTGGGGAACTCTAAGGTTGTCCCTTTTTCCAATCATCCCTGAAGCTTTTCTATTATTTTGAATGGTTAATGTTGTTTTTTGTGCTTCAGTTAAACTTCTAGGTCATCCATTTTGAGTTCATACCCTATTTTTGGATCAAAGGCCTTTAGATAAATACTTAGGGTTGTCGGATCAGTCAATTTGGATCCATGTGGTATTTTATTGTATAGTTTGGAGAACCTTTGATTGAAATCATAAATTGACTCATTTTGGTATTTTTGAATACTTATCAATTCATGAAGGGCGAATTCAGGGGCACACTGATTCCCATATTATTCTAGAAATTGATTCTAAAAGTCTTCTATAAAATCAATTGAGGCATCAGGTAGACCATTGAACCAATCCCTTGCTTCTTCAATTAGGGACATCATAAATAATCTCATATTTACATCCTCATATTCCATACCAATATTCTGTATAAAGGCATTGAAATTTCTGATATGTTCTTCGGCTGATATTACATTATTCCCAGTGAATTTGGGAACCGTGTTTCTCCAATTACTGTCAATTGGGTATGGATATAATTGGTATCCTATTAAATCAAATTGTCTACTTATGCTCATAGGGTTTTGTGGATGCAAATTTAGAGGTGGTGGATTGGGGTAGTATTGGTATCCATACTGAGGCTGATGGTAGACATTTTGTTGAATGTGTTGTTGAGGGTATACATTCTAATGTGGCACATGTTGCTGATGTTGTGGGGCATATTGTTGACTTGGTGGTGGATAGTGCTGGGGAATATTGCCAGCATTAGGAGGCTGGGACCTTTGTGGTGGCATATTATGCTAGGTGCGTTGTCTTGGGTTACCACCTGTATTATGAGGTACTTTTGAGGTACCCAGGGCACCTGTATTTTGAAATGTCCCATGTGAATTGACATTACCACCTTGGTTATGTGGATGCTTAATTGTGCCATTCGTTGATCCATCTCCTGGCTCTCTTGTATCATCTATTATCTCCTTCTAAGTTGCTATTTTTTCCATTCTACATGCAATTCAATCTCTTGGTTAGTCATCCTATCAAAGTCAATGACAATATGATCAACAAACCCATCCTAGTTTTATTCTCCTTACTGTGATGAGAATACCCTATCATATTCCTCTTTTCTCTATTTTCTTTCTTCTTCCACTTGTTCCTCAAACTCATTTTCCTTTTGAGAGTCTGATCTGTAATTGAGGATATTATCATTTATATTGCTTCTTTCAGGTGGTGTTGAGGGATTTCCACCATCAGGGTGAAGTGTAGATTTAAATGTTGTGAATGTCTACTCTGATGTGTTCACACTATCTTTTGGTTGTTTAGATATTGTTTCACCCTTATCTGTTTTATTTTTTCCACGAAGAGATCCATGCTTATCTGTCCACCTAACATTGCTCTTTTTGGGACTCTCTTGATGCAAATATCTTCTTCCATTCATGTTGGATGATATAAAATACCTCTGGTGTCTATTGTCTATCCTTTCTGATATGATATTTACTTTATCAGTCACAAAAGCTCTTCAGAGTCGCCACCTAATTTTTCATAAGTAGGAAAATGATTATGTTTCTTCCCAGTGGAGTCTTCACCATTTTATGATGTTTTGGAATGACTCTATGATGGAAGGCTCAGGTTCAGAATTGGCTTGTTCCCCAACATAGTCGCCAATTTGTTAGGTCTCAAAAATGCAGGTTACAAATCCTAAGAGGATGCCAGGCTTTATGATTAGACTTGCAACATTTTTGAACCAAAAAATGGAGTTAACCTATATGGTTGATGACTCCTTGTACTTCAGGCTCTACTAAACCTAGGAGGGTGGACCTTGATAGCTGAAGCAGATCTAAGGGTTGTGTGACTTAATTGGATTTAAGGATCTATCCATAGTGGCATAAAGTGTGGAATAGATGAAGGCTTGTTAACTACTCCTACTCCTAAAGTGATAATTAGAAATTTAGAATATGAAAGTGGATAAGTAAGGTATAATTAAATGTGAAGTGGACTAGTGCCTTATTGGGTGAGCGGAGTCAATGAAGTTTTATGATAAGTGACTAGTATTGGTTACAGTTCTAATTGTTTGGAACTTATGTTTGTTTATACCTTGTATAAACGTGCAAGAATGTGACTGAAAAACTCTACTTATTGATCCAATCGATCCTATCAGGTTATTGTGACTTATTTAAAAGGATTTTAATCCTTCTTTGAAGGAACCAATTAAAAAGAATCACACAATGACAACAAATGTGTATTGACAAATGAAGTATATCCTTAATTTGAATAACATGATAATATCGAGTTGGAGATAGTATGGCAGTCTTATCAATTACAGGGCTCTTCTTACTGATCCAAACGCTACTTCCAAGTTACTGCAATCAACTAAAAGGATTTTAATTTTTTGATAGAAACCAATTAACTTGATCACACAATAACAACAAATGTGTCTTGATGAAACTAAATATCAACTTGGATACACAAGTTCAAATAACAGAGAAATAACAGTGTGGAGACAACTAGAGAATTGTTCAAATCAACAAACAATAGACACCAATGTGAAGTCACACAAAATTAAAGACCTTCTATTGATTTCTTCCAAAATTTATGCATCCATCATGGACCTCTTTTTGAGTATTGTAGAAAGCATGTCAAACCTGGCCTTGATCACTTGAGATTGCATCTGTTGATTATTCATCTGTAATTTCTCACAGTTGTCCTTTAATTGGGAGCCTTCTCCTTGAGTCAACATTTTAGTAGATTCTTTGAATGTATCCTTGATTGTGTCTCTTAGAAAAGCATTTTCTTTAAGCATCCTTTCACTATTCAATTTGTACATATCTCATTCTTTAATCAACATTTGAATCTATGCCTTGTTCAATTTGGCTACATTTATGCCAATATCAGCTATGACCACAGGATCAGTTTCACCCACTTTTAATTTCATCACATTGCTTTCTTTGTATCAATAATTACAAGCTTCTCATGTGGGAGGCATAGAGCCTAGATCATAAGAGAACTCTCATCAAGATTGTATCTTGACCTAGTATATACCTCTGTTACCTCTTCTAGACTGAGCTTGTGTTTGGCATCATTATTGTGCAAAAAGCTATCAAAAACTAAAGCAAAGCTTAAGGCCAAACTAGGAAAGATCATCACACTAGACTCCTCTAATAATGTTCTTCCCTTCTCTGGAGTTATGTTCTTCATTTCATTCTCCACATCCATTTTCAATGTATTCAAGAACTGGCTTTCATTGTTGAGTGTGATTTTTGCAACTGAGTCCCTTATTGTTTTTCCCTTTTGTTTGTACAAGAAAGATTTAAATTCAGAAGATTTAATAAATTGGTCATCTAAGACAAAATATTTATAAGCCAATTGCCTAGCACTTGTGTCAGATGGTTCCCCAACTTTCTGTTCTCTATTTGGAGGTCGATACTCTTCAATCCTTAGCTTGGGGATCTTATCAGGTTGGCTTTGGGGTTCATTTTCTTCAGAAGATTCCTCACTACCAGAGGACAACATTTCTACTTCTTGTATCTCCTTCATCTTCTGTTCAATTTCTCTATTGTAATTATCAAATGCCAATTCAACCTCTGTTTCTTCCATGTTTATGATAATATCATCATGAGGATATGGTACATGAACAAATCCACTTAAATTATATTTTTTCCTAGCAAAATCAATAAAGCATTCAGGATCAAATCCTTTCCTTGGTGCAACCTTCTTCATATTGAAATGTGACAATTTATCCAAAATGAGATAATATCCTTCTATTGATACTACAGTAAAATCCCCAAAATATGATGTACTAGGAATGAATGTTTTTCATATGCACTCAAGTTCATGACATTGGAATAATCTAGTTGCTTGACAATCTCAAGATATGCAATTTTGTTCGGCACAGTCTTGGGTAATAGGAAAGGTGTGTCTTCAAAACCATAAACCATGATCATATTGGAATCAACAAAGCAATACCAGTCACCCCAATTATGACTTAGAGTCGGTGGTCCATTGTTTTCCTTAGGACTTAAGAATATTTTGATCTCATTAGACAATGAATAATTACAAGGGTGATCATAAAACCTATACAATGTCTTGACAAAGTGTTCTTCAAAATAAACATAATTAGAATTGACAAATCTGGTGTCCCAAATGGAGGTCCATAATTGTATCGGTAATGGCTAACACTCTTTATCCAACTATGTGACTCTTAATTCCACTAGCCATATTCCTAACTCTTGTCCATAGTAGAATATCATGTGGATGAGAAGGGAATAATGTTTAAAGTGCATTATGGGAGAACCTTTCTTGATGGCTATTAGCCCTAAGTCAATCCCTCTAGAAATGTGTGAAGCATAAACAAAAGGTCTTGCATTGTGACATTGTATGTCAGTAGCGATCACCATTAGCCCTATAGACATAAATTTAGAGACCTAAGTTCCCATTATTTGACCTACTGAGAAGTAAGTATATTTTAAATAGGGCTCGAACAAATCAACATGGAAGGGAGGTCTGTCCCCATCCTCAAGTGGTACTAGGTTTCCGTCTTCTCTAGGCCTATGTAACGATAAAATCCATCCTTTGTACATAGTGTCCATCTTCCAGTATTCCTTTTCTAAATCCTCATGCACTATAGGCTGATCACATGTGTCATCTAGGTTGAAAACTTCACAAAGTACAATTTTGGATACATGTATGAAACGTTCTCCTTGCGGGTTGCAAATGGCTTTAAGGTTTGAGTTATAATAGTTGGCTAGAAGTTTTATAAGGTCTATATTCACAAAGATGTAGGGAACAACCAACTTTCTCAAATTGAAATTCCAAGGGTTACAAACTGGTTCAAATCTTCTTCTCCGACAATAATGAAATATGAACAATTCATATCCCCTAATGGGGGTCCACACATCAGCTACATGTTTGCATTTATCTTCTAATATTTCTACATCAACCCTCAATTGTGTAGACCTTCTAGCTTTTGGTCCTGAACTAGGCAATTGATCAATGAGGTCTTGGTTTAGTTTCTGTTCATTTTTTTTCAATTCCTACCCTATTTCGGTTTTTTGCTTCTTATTTTTAGACTGGCTACTTTCACCTTGTTTCTTCTTGCTTTTTATTTTTGCAGAACTTTCCATCTTATTTCTCTACAAGATGACATAATTGAATTACAATCTATCAATTACAGGGATATTTTGTATGCTTACTTGTATGTTTTTGGACGCACTGAATTCCTTAACTTCCGCTCAATCTCCCATCCTTCTTCACTACAACTTTTGAAAATTCTTTTGGTTTAATCTCTTTTCAATCAGAAATGTTCATATAAGATTTTTTCATGCGGCCATTAATGTCCACCACTAGAAATGAATGCAATAGGTTTTTCAAATTTCAAAATGTCAGAGCGATACAACAATATTGCATTGATAGAACCCCTCTAGTCTCAGGCCGATTTGTGTGCTTTATTTGGCGCCATCTTTTTTTATACGTTCATAACTAATCGCCAAGAATAATTGAATTCCCTTTTGATATGAAGTGTCCCTTTGGTTCTTTTATTCATTCAGGAAGAAAAATTAAAACTCTCACTGATATTATACAACTTCCTTTTCTCTTTCTTTTCAATTCCTAATGTTTTGGGAAGAACATTATGAAGTCTACCCGATATCAGGGTGGTCTAGACCATTAGAAATCCTTTTAAGCATCGCTTAGTGTCTTTTTGACAAATAGTGGTCATTTCATATTATCATCGGGCTGACATGTATCATTGCTAAGAGAATAAGATGCCTCTTCGATATACTTGGTCTCCCCGATATGTTTCCTCTACCACTTTGTTAGTTGGGATAAGTCGGTGGGACTTACCCTGAAAACTTTTCTAGTTTCCCTCATCGGAGTAACCCACATAGTCAGAGAGATCTGAGGAACCCACTCCAATCATACATGTCTCTATGATACAATTGTTCTCCTATTTTATTGGTGAAAGTATGTATATTTCTCCCCGATAAGGTTTCCATCGGTGTGATGCACAAGCTTGGTGTGATTTGAAAATTTCCCTCCGATTAGCTTGCTTTTGCTGATAAGTTTTTCATCAATGAAATGTTATGCATTGTCTTCCCGATTATGCACACCTATTATCTTTGGGATCTTTGATCATTGTAACTTTGTTCATCTCTTCTCGATATGTAGAAAATATTCAATAAAAGGGCTATGACTTGTTGATCAGAAAGACATGCACATGATCTTCCCGATAAGGATCAATTGCTCTTAAAGTTTTTTCTCAACTATGATCAGGGAGACGCTTATATGCCAAAGGCCATATTCATGGTATCATTAGTTAACATGGGTTGTAAAATGGATTTGGTCACATGAATTTCTGCAATTTATGAAATCAAATGTAAGAAATAGTGAATAGGATTTTTAGTCCTAGCACACATGTATTCATATTCAAATTAAAAATTGATAAATTTTTAAAATGCCTCAACATGTCCATTCCCTTTATGAATATCATACCCATCATATCTAGAAATTTGGCTGTATACTTTAGATGCCACGATTTTGTTGTAGTTTGGTTGTCATTTATGTCAAAAGTATGTTTATGATTGTTGCGGCTTGATAGGTTTGGTTTTCAGTGTTGTCAAGGTGAGTTGCAGTTTGGCTGATTGGATGCTAGAGTCCTTGAGACATGCTCTGCATTTCTCTGTTGGTGATGTTTTTCTCCTGTGTTTTGAAAGATAGATTCATGGTGTGTCAAGGCATGTGTGTTCCAAGTTTCACTTCATTTGAGTTACATGAAAGGTGTTTTGGAAGTGACAATTTGAAGGAAGTGTTGTTGTGTGAGGATACTCACAGTGGTGCAAAGTTTAGCTTTGCATTCCTCCAAATTTTTAGATATGGTTGTGTGGTTCAAAAGTTAAGTTTGATGAATTTTGAAGGTGCTATATACAAAGTTTCATATCATCTATACTTCCATAGAGAAAGTTATAAATGACACAATTCAGGACTGTGTTGTTCGGTGACTAGTTTCAATGTTTGTTGGCTTGCATTAACTTGTTGCTACTTAAAGTTGTGAAATAGATGTATGAGAGTGTTCTCAAATATCATGTGATGTTTTCCATTGCTCCACAAGATGTTTTGTTTCTCTAGAACAAGCTGTGGTCTGGAATGATGATGTTGTTGGGTTATACTTTTACCTGGCCGACTGAGATATGTTGAAGGTGTGTGCCACAAGTTTAAGGTTGTGTGGAGTCTAAGAAGTGTTTGTAGATGTTGTATGGGTCATTCCAACTTATCTGGGAGAATCACAAGTATTGTTTGATAATTTGTGTGTACCGCTAATGTTGTGAAGGCCGACATACTTCAAGTTTCATGTTTTCTTCCTTAAGGATGACCTAATTTGAATTTGTGAAGCATGTAGATGTTGTTCTTTGAAGATCGATGTCGTGAAGAGTTTTTAGGACTAGGTTTAAGTGTGTATTGGGATCCGCAAGGTGTGTCCTTCCTGGTGTTGTGTGTAGTTTGTTTGGGTCTTGCCCTTCTACACGTTTCAAGTTGTTTGATCTTTGGCCGACTTGTAAATGTAATATTCTTATCGTTATTGATCGACATGTATTGTAATCAATTTAATATCATGTATAAATTGTAAACCTAGTTGATCTAGGTCATGGTTGAGTCAAGGATGTGTAATGCATTTTGATGTTTATGTCAATGATTGAAAGAGAAAGAGTAGAAGTGGAAGATCCTGTTCGAATTCAAGTTGATCATATTTTTGTGATAGAAGGGAAGTGAAGAGTGTGCCTAATTATTTGCTAGAGGTAGTGAGCCAAAAGTAAATTTTCTTGAATGCTGAAAGTAGTGAGCCAATAAGTTGGAGATAAGACATTTGAAGAAGTTGTAGAATATTTGTGAAAGAAGAATTGTAATTATCAAAACATAAGGGAAAAAAGTAGAATTGCAATCATCAAAAGGATTGAGCTTCATTATCAGATTCAAATAGTAGAAAGACTATCATGCTGAAATATTTTTCAAGTTTGTTCTCAGTTCAAGGAGTAGTTTCTTCCTTGGATTGAAGCCCTAAAATAAAGTCTACAGGGAGTTGTAGCTTCCTTGGTAGTGACCCTAAAGCCTTTCTTTAGGGAGTAGTAGCTTCCTTGGGTTCTATCCCTAAAACAAAGTTGTAGCTGTTATTTCTTTGTGAGGCTGGATGATGACAGTAGCTCCTAGCAACATTTCTCATCGCGGTTTTTCTCCTATGGGGTTTTCCATGTACATCTAGTGTTGTGTGGTGTTGTGCATTGTGTTCAGATTTCATGTTTCTATTTGTGCTATAAATTTTAAGTTTCAATTTGCTCCAAAGGGTTTAAGATTTGATATAATACTGATTCACCCCCCTCTCAATATTTCAGAGTGTGTTCTATAGATTTGTTTTCATAATTAATTTGAGAGAGGCCTAGCTATTCGTAAATGGGATCTAGGGGAATGATATGGGATGTAGCAACCTAATTTTTTGTAGCAACATGATGGAAATTTGATTTTAATGTCTTGATCTACTAGTCACATTCTATTCTCATTCTAACAAGCTCATTTATATTTTTCTTTATTGCATATGCGGATGCCTATAAAATTGGGCATGGGTTTTTGTATGATGCAAGGCTACATGAATAACCCAAAGAGACATCACTAATATTAACATGGCAATGTGGCTCAAAATAATTCCTAGAGGTAGAAGTATATGAAAGATTTGAACGAATATCCAAAGGAGTATTGAAAGATCATACTAGTCAACTATGATTGATCAATACCACCATGCAAGAAAAAAACTAAGGTACCATAAATTGATATGTTCCAAAAGATAGGAATAAAAGCATGTGTACCTTTTACAAACAATTGTTGTAGGCATCAACAAGGTATGGCAACAAAAAAATTGTTCTTCTAGACAACAAAGTCACCACCTCTCTAAAATAATAAATCTTTGAAGCACATTTGGTCACTAAGGAAAAAAATTGATTCTAGATTCAAATCACTAGTAGAGTCTTCAAATTAATTTCAGCCCAACAATGATATCAACTATTTATTCTCATAAATGTAGGTGCATAATCCTAAAACATTTTTTACCTTTAGAGGGATTTTTCATCAAAAAGGAAAGATGGGGGTTCATCAAAAAATTGTGGATGGTTAAAGGCTCACAAATGAGAGTCAGTGGTCTCTCCTAAAATTTGGGAATCACTTAAACCTAGGAGGGATATTCCTAGAGGTGTTTTTAATAGGTTTGTAAATCAAATAAAATGTAATGTTATTGTTACCCAATTTTCACCTACAGGCTCAATCAGGCAAGGAAAAGTTGTGTTTCATATGTTCAAAAGGCTAGATGGGGGATTTTTGTGTAGGATTAAATCATGCATTTGATGCTAGGTCACAAGGAGCTCATTTGAAAGTATGCCTCAGTCAGATTTGGCATAAAATCCATCAGAGAAGAAAGTCGGCAAGACCCCCCTGGTGTCTTGCCGACTAGTAATGCATTCCATTTGTTTGAAATACTAGTCGCCAAGACATTCAGGTCGCCATAAGTCTTGTGTGTCTCTTTGCTTGGGATGTCTCACCAAAAGTATCCCACAAAGTTGATCTTGGGGAAACGGTTTGCTTTAGGTAGAAGGTCTCAGCAATCATATAGAGTCTTGTTGACTAGCAGGGGTTTCACTATCAGCATAAGGTTTTTCCTTCGACAGGAAGTCTCGGCGACAATGAGTGGTCTCGGTGAAAAGAAGTGTCGGAAAAGGTTGAAGCATTCGCCATAATGTCCCGACGATCAAGATGTCTTGCCGACGGCCGGGGTTCTCGCCAGAAGAAATAGAAGCTCGGGGAGATGTCTTCCTGACCAACTGAAGTCTTGCCGAAGGATAGAAGGGGGCTTCAATATGTGTTTTTCCTTTAGTAGGAGTCTCGCCGACAACAAAAGACCTCACCGAGAAAGTTTGACTTCGGCAAGAGATCTTGCTGAAGAAGGAATGTCTCCCCGACTGTAAAGGCTCTTGGCATAAGGATTGAGTTCTACAAGATGTCTCAGCAACCAAGGAATGTCTCAGCGACCGCATGGAGTATCGTTGACAACAAAAAGACCTCGCCGAGAGAGCTTGACATCGGCATAAGGTCTTGCCGATATAAAGAAGTCTCCCTGAAAGAAGAAAAAGGAATTCTATAAGATGTCTCAGCGAATCAAGGTGGTCTCAGTGATGGAAACGGGAATCAATATAACCAGTGGACTGCACCATGATGTCTTCCCGACTTACCACGGTCTTTCCGAAGGAAATAAAGAGCTCGGGCAGAATGAGGAGTTCAGCGTAAGTCTCGGCGACAAACGCCAGTCTGGCCTAAAGGAAAAAGTTTGGGGAAACCGTACTGTGCTCGGCAAAGGGTCTGGTCGATAGGCCAAAGTTTCGACGACAAGAGAAGACCTCAGTGTGAGGTTTGGGTGAAGCAAGGATGTCCTGCCGACAAAGAGGATGCCCTCGGTATAACATTGGGAGTTTAGGATGAGTCTCTCCGACTCGATAAGTCTCCTCGACCGAAGTAATCAAAGGAGGACGAGCCTTTTCCAAGACAAAATTGATTCATCAAGATGTCTCGCCAACGATAATGAGTCATGTCGATAAGTTGCAGAATGACATAATCGCATCGGTGAGACACTTCTAGTGTCTCGCCGAGATGCGATTCTTTTCAAACGAGCTTTTAACTGCTTGGAGAATCTGTGTCGAGTATAATCGACCAATCAGGGAGATCCGAAAGTGAGCCGTGGCAGTCTGACCAGGATGAAGAACGTCAACAAAATGTGAACGCAACGCGTATCTGTTCTGAGCTCAGGGCATTCAAAGTGTTCAGCCGAAGTGGTTCAAACAGGACACGATGCCAGGAAGTGAATGTGGTGGTTGCAGAAAGATCAGGAAGGCTTCCCCTGAAGACCACTCTTGGAGATGACTCTTCACCAACATGGACACGCAGAGTGTAGCATTAAATTTCATCAAAAAGATCTAAGGCAGATCTTTTCTGAGCAGATATTTTTGTAAGCCCTAAGGGGATGACCTTACTTTTATATATAAGGCATTTTTTTTGCCTCTTTGTAAAGGGTTCTGTTGATGCTCTTCTGAAGTCTGTGACCCTTTTGTAGTCCTCTCTCAGACTAGCACGTTTCTGTAAACTCAATTTAGAACATAATATACAAAATCTACCTTGGTTACCATTGATGGTCCATCTTTTTTCCTTCTGATCCTTGTGAAGTATTGTGCATTCTTTTTTGATTCATTGAGCTACTTAGTGAAATTTTCTCTTTCCTTATAGCTTTTGTTTCATGTCGTTCCTTTCTTTGTAGAAGTAGTATCATGTATGTCACAAACTGTGTTTACTCAATCCTGCACATGAGCTTCTAGTTTGTGAAAATTTGCCTTTCCTCCTTGAAAGCATGTGCATGTCAAACCTGTTTGTATGCGTGATCTATAGGATCTTGTTGTGCAGTCCCATGGCTGTCACCAGTATTCAAGTGTAAATCGAGTATCTCATCATCAATTCGGTGTATCACCTTAGAATTCAATCTTTATTTTAATGCTTTCTCCTTCTCCCTTTCCCTTCAAAGAATCAGTATTTTAGGTGATAACACAAAGGAAGCCGACCTTCTCTGGAGGTTGACCTCTGTTTGCAAGAAACCCACATCTTTAGAGGTCTTCCAATGTCACACTGAGGTGTTGAACATCAAGTTCAACAGGGTGTAATTTCAGGTGATAATAGTTCTGGCACGCCCGGTGGGACCGTGAACTGCTTCTCAGTTCATATTTATGCATTTTATTGTTGCTGTTTGGTGTGTGCAACAGTAGTTTCAGTCTTTTGGAGGCACTTTCTTTACATACCTGGCAACTCCGAGCTCAAATCTTCTGGTTTCCCAGGCACAAGTCTTGGTATGTCTCAAAATAATCTCTTAATTCTGAGTTTCCAGCTCTTTGACTGAAAAGATGTCAAATATTTATGAAGATGCTTATTATTACCCTCCATATCATGAGTATGTTGCTCCTACACATCCATATCAGAGTGTATTGGACTTTCTCTAACAGATTGACCATACGTTGTGGGATCTCAGTCAAGGTCTTCACAATATGAAGATTAATGATATTAGTAAGGTGTTTGCATGTCTATCTAAGAGGTTGGTTGATATCAAGATGCAGTAGGGTACCATTATGCAACAGCAAGAGGTGGTTGAGCAAGTCGGCTTTTATGATCAAGAAAGAGTGGAAAAAAGAACCCGGTTTGAGGAAGGCCTTGAACAGGAAATAGCTGCTAATTAAGAACAAATGAAGCTGCTCTCTGCTCAGGTGTAGAATACTCAAGCTTATTCAGATTATCAACATCAACTAATGGAGGACTTGCAAAAGAGGCAATTGGAAGAGAACCTTGCCCAGCAGTTGGCTGCAAAAGAGGCAGAAATAAGGCTAAATTTTTTCGAACAGGAGGTTCTCAAGTACAAGTTTTCCAGCTTTAGGCAAAGTCAGCCTCTTAACTCCCCTAAGCAGCGCATTGATCCAGATTATTAACTCCTCAAGGAGAGAATTAGCAAAGTAAATCCAATGCATTTAGCTGTAGCATGTTACCGACTACAACAAGAAAAGCTCAAATAGGAGGAGAGGCATGAAGTAGGACAGTAGACAGTTGAAGATCTTCACTTGCAGACAGAGGATACCCAAGTTTCACTGGAAAAGGAGCCACATAAAGAGGAAGAATTGGTTTATTTGCTTGATCAACTACCTGGTTACGTTGAGCAAGTGGAAGAGAGCATGCAGGTTCCTGATTTACTAGTTGATTTGGAACACCCAGAGAATATTGCTGACTTGTTTGATGAACTTCCTCAAATTTTCAATGAAGATGAAGATCTCACATGCATGATAGCATCTATGCCTGGTATGGAGCAACTAAATGATAAAACTCATCTGGATTTAATGCAAGATTATGAGTTAGATGATATCATGGAAGCTTTTTGTTCCAACATAGATGATGAACTAGTATCATATGAAAGGGAAGCATGTGATCAGCCCATTCAAGTTGGTGAGACTATTGAAGAAGTTGTTGAAGATAATGCCTTGCAGCATGTGAAATTCTTAGATGAACTTCCCCACCTTGTTGATGAGAAGGTGTATTCTATCATGGAAAAAGAGCATAAGGAATCATCGTCTGAAGATTTGTTTTTAGTTATCCAACAGGGATATCAACTCCTTAGTCAAGAAGATCAAACTGTGGCAGCCAATGAACAACCTGCATATTACCTCCAATCAACATCTTTTCAAGGAAAAGATGAAGTCTTTAGAGATCAATGAGAGGCCAACAAGGAGAGTTCAAGTTTTACCCTTACCAGGGGCTGTCCAATCAAGTACCTAGCTCAAATGGAGTCCAATACACCACCAAGGATGAATTTTACACCCAAGCATGAGGGTACTGCTCAGGAGGAGCACACTCAGGTTACCTTTCCACCTCAGAATGGGAATGTTTACATTCCATATGAAAAGGTTAGTAAGCTTGAATATGTTCTGCAAGAGATCTTGCAGCCATCTGTTGGATTGTCATGACTGCTTCATTTCTCTTTAGTTGTTCTCCAGCATAACAAACATTTTAAATTGTTTAGAAAGGGCAGTTATTTCACCCAACTTGTCAATGGATTTGTTTGACCAATTTCTTACTGGTTAGTATAGGGTAGTTTTAGTTGTTATTCCTTTCCCTAAGTGTTGTTTCAACACATGTAAATAGTTTATTTCAATTTTTCTTGTTTTTAATAAGTTTACGAGTGTTCTAGTGAGTCTCAAGATGAGTTACAGCCATGTACAAAGCTGCTCTTGATCTTTTCTAAGTTGTCCCAATGACTCCCTGCCCAATGGATAAGCCTAGGCTACTGGTTTTATGTTTAGCAGGAAAACATCCAGCAAAGGTCACCAGAAATGTTACCCAATTTTCACCTACAGGCTCAAACAGGCAAGGCAAAGTTGTGTTTCATATGTTCAAAAGGCCAGATGGTGGATTTTTGTGTAGGATTAAATCATGCATCTGATGCTAGGTCACAAGGAGCTCATTTGAAAGTATGCCTTAGTCAGATTTGGCAAATAATCCATTAGAGAAGAAAGTCGGCAAGACCCCCCTAGTGTCTTGCCGACTAGTAATGCATTCCATTTGTCTGACATACCAGTCGCCAAGACATTCGGGTCGCCATAAGTCTTGTGTGTCTCTCCGCTTGGGATGTCTCACCGACAGTAGCCCACAAAGTTGATCTCGAGGAAATGGTTTGCTTTCAGCAGAAGGTCTCGGCGATCATATAGAGTCTTGCCGACTAGCAGGGGTTTCGCTATCGGCATAAGGTTTTTCCTTTGGCAGGAAGTCTCAGCGACAATGAGTGGTCTCAAAGAAAAGAAGTGTCAGAAAAGGTTGAAGCCTTCACCATAATGTCCCGACGATCAAGATGTCTCACCGACGGCCGGGGGTCTCGCCAGAAGAAATAGAAGCTCGGGGAGATGTCTTCCCGACCAACTGAAGTCTTGCCGAAGGATAGAAGGGGGCTTCAATATTTGTTTTTCCTTCGGCAGGAGTCTCATCGACAACAAAAGACCTCACCGAGAAATTTTGACTTCGGCAAGAGGTCTTGCCGAAGAAGGAATGTCTCCCCAACTCTAAAGGCTCTCGGCATAAGGGTTGAGTTCTACAAGATGTCTCAGCGACCAAGGAATGTCTCAGTGACCGCGTGGAGTCTCATTGACAACAAAAAGACCTCACCAAGAGAGCTCGACATCGGCATAAGGTCTTGCCGATATAAAGAAGTCTCCCCGACAGAAGCAAAATGAATTCTATAAGATGTCTCGATGAATCAAGGTGGTCTCAATGACGGAAATGGGAATCGGTATAACTGGTGGACTGTGCCATGATGTCTTCTTGACTTACCACGGTCTTGCCGAAGGAAATAAAGAGCTCGGGAAGAATGAGTTCGGTGTAAGTCTCGGTGACAAATGCCAGTCTGGCCGAAAGGAAAAAGTTTGGGGAAACCGTAGTGTGCTCGGCAAAGGGTCTAGCTGATAGGCCAAAGTTTCGGCGACAAGAGAAGACCTCGGTGTGAGGTCTGGGTGAAGCAAGGATGTCCTGCCGACAAAGAGGATGCCCTCGGTATAACATTGGGAGTTCGGGATGAGTCTCTTCGACCCGATAAGTCTCCCCGACCAAAGTAATCAAAGGAGGATGGGCCCTTGCCTAGACAAAATCGATTCGTCAAGATGTCTCATCGACGATAATGAGTCATGCTGATAAGTTGCAGAATGACATAATCGCATCAGTGAGACACTTATAGTGTCTCGCCGAGATGCGATTCTTTTCAAACGAGCTTTTGACCGCCTGGAGAATCTGTGTCGAGTATAATCGACCAATCAGGGATATTTGAAAGCAAGCCATGGCAGTTTGACCAGGATGAAGAACGTCAACAAAATGTGAATGCATCGCGTATCTGTTATGAGCTCAGGGCATTCAAAGCGTTCAGCCGAAGTGGTTCAAACATGACACGATGCTAGGAAGTGAATGCGGTGGTTGCAGAAAGATCAGGAAGGCTTCCCCTGAAGACCACTCCTAGAGATGACTCTTCACCGACATGGACACGCATAGTACAACATTAAATTTCATCAAAAAGATCTAAGGCAGATCTTTTCTGAGCAGATATTTTTGTAAGTCCTAAGGGGCCGACCTTACTTTTGTATATAAGGAATTTTTTTTGCCTCTTTGTAAAGGGTTCTGTTGATGCTCTTCTGAAGTTTGTGACCCTTTTACAGTCCTCTCTCAGACTAGCACATTTCCGGAAAATCAATTTAGAACATAATATACAAAATCTACCTTGGTTACCATTGATGGTCCATCTTTTTGCCTTCTGATCCTTGTGAAGTATTATGCATTCTTTTTTGATTCATTGAGCTACTTAGTGAAAATTTCTCTTTCCTTATAGCTTTTGTTTCATGTCGTGCCTTTCTTTGTAGAAGTAGTATCATGTAGGTCACAAACTGTGTTTACTCAATCCTGCACATGAGCTTCTAGTTTGTGAAAATTTTCCTTTCCTCCTTGAAAGCATGTGCATGTCAAAGCTGTTTGTATGCGTGATCTACAGGATCTTGTTGTGCAGTCCCATGGCTGTCACCAGTATTCAAGTGTAAATCTAGTATCTCATTGTTCCTCATCAATTCGGTGTATCACCTTAGAATTCAATCTTTATTTTAATGCTTTCTCCTTCTCCCTTTCCCTTCAAAGAATCAGTAGTTTAGGTGATAACACAAAGGAAGCTGGCCTTCTCTGGAGGTTGACCTCTGTCTGCAAGAAACCCACATCTTTAGAGGTCTTCCAATGTTACACTGAGGTGTTGAACATCAGGTTCAACATGGTACAATTTCAGGTGATAACAGTTATAAAAATAATCAACAACCACACCTAATCTATAGTTGAACCCAATTATTTTCAATACATCAAAAATAACTTGCTTCATACAACCTCTTATATAGTTGATAACACCTTACACATGCAAATATGGATGATATTCATATTATAAACCATTAAGATGATTTCATTTAATGTTTCATACACAATATCAAGGTGCATCCATGTTGAATATTATTCTACAATGATTTAATAGTTTGGGATTTTCTTGCAATTTGTTTCATGATTTGTAACCCTGAATCATAAATAAAAAGCATATCCTAATCAACTCATACTCTAATCCTATAGCTAACATGATGAAGGCAATTAAAATGATGGATTAATTAATCCCTTCACCATTGTGGATTGATGCCTACTCCTTTGGGAAACAAAGTCATAAGAAACAAAAAGTAAGTAAATACATGTTGTAAAGCATCAATGGAATGCAATTTACATTCATATGAAAAGTACCATAGATTACATCATGCATAATGGACATACTTAATAATACATCTCAAAACTACAATGACCCATATGAGATAGAAGAATGATGATTACAAAACATAAATGCAATGCATTAGATGTTGTCACACATACATCAAACTTTTATTACAATGAACCAAAAAATGTGGTGAGATAAAATGTACAATTGCAATTACACATTCCCCTAAATCATCACCAACTACTATGGAGACATACCATTATAGATGATGTGCATTTTAAAACCTTCCTATGCATCAAAAAAATATATTCCTTCATTTGCAATTTATACTTTTAGTGTTTTATGCCCTAAAACTACATGTATAATTTTATTGCCCAAAAAATTGATTTAGTAACCAACCATTTAAATGAATTAAAAATTGGTAATTATATTTTTTTATTTTTTATGTCTAACATCTCGTGAAAAGTTTGGGAGGGATGGAACCTATCAATGTTGCATACAAGGGTCATCCAAATCCATGGAACAATCAAAACAAACTCTTGCACTTTGGACTCAGTTTGAACTCATGAGAAATATTCCTAGAGGTGTCTTTTATAGGCTTGTACATCAAATAAATTGTAACATTACAATAACAATCAACAACTACACCCTACACTTGAACCCAATTATTGTCACTAGGTCAAAGACAAACTAGTTGCATATGATCTCTTATATAGTCAATAACACCATGCACACAAACCTATGGATAATTGAAATATTATAATCCCTTATATAATATTGTAGACATGCAAAATTTCCTAATTCATATCACACATCATTAACATTGCATTTTGATCATATTCATCCTCGATCTTGCAAAATGCATCATTTTCATCACTTGCATCATTAATTTCCCTTTAATCACTTTCTATTATTTTCTCCAATTTCCTCTATTAATTAAATAATTTTGAATTATTTAATTAATTCATCATATTTCACTATTTTTTCTCTTATCTCCCCTAATTGAACAATTTTAATTATTTAATTAGCCATAAATCTAATTTTCCTCTAATGTCTCATGATTAAATAATTTTTATTATTTAATTATCTTTCATCCCACTCATTTGGAATACTCCTTTTTAATTAAGAATATCCTAATCCTCCATAATTAAATAATCTTGAATTATTTAATTGTTCTAATTTCCCTCTCAAAGGCATATTCCCATGGAATATTCTTTTTCAAAATATCCTAAAATATCTCAATCTCCTCATTCATCCTCCACCCTTCATTTGATCTAATCTTCACCCTTCATTTCAAAATATCTTAAACCAATTTCCTTAAATTGTTGAGATATTTTGAGTTCAAATTGATCTCGATCCCTCATCTTCCTTGATTCACTCTCATTCATTGATCTTAGGATCTAATCTCAACCATTGAACACAATCTTGAAAATCTATAAAACAAACATCATTCCTTCATTATCACACACCTAGATCATTTGTGAGACAACCAAATCATTTTTGAAACTTTGAATTCTTGAGCACATTCATATCATTGAGCATTTTGAGTAATTATCATTCATCTAGGTCATCATTTCATGCTTTTGCAATCATGGGGGCTTCTTGATTGAGCAGTCCAACATGCCATCAACAATTAAAATGAAATGCAAGGTTTGCACTTGGTTTTTTTTCATATTTTGATTTTGATTTTGATTACTATATGTTGATTTCTAACCATGTATGCATTCAATTTCATTTATAAGTGGGATTTGATCATTTCTTGATTTGGGTATTGTGAATTCTAACCCTTATTTGATAATTCGTGTTTCATTTCCATTTTCCACTAACCCCACTTCACAAATATCATTTAATGTTTCTTATGTAGTGGCAAGGTGTAAACATGTTAAATATGATTCTTTAATTATTTAATATTTTGCGATTTTCTTAAGATTAGTCCTTGGTTTATACTCCTAACTCATGAACATCATGCATTCTTTGCTCCATTCTTACTCTATTCCTACTACTAACCATGATGGAGGTGATTAAAATGATGAATTGATTGAACCTTCACCAATGTCGATTTGTGTCTACTCCATTGCGAACTAAAGTCATGAACAATAAAGAGGAAGCAAATACATCTTGTGAAACATGAATACAATTTGATTTTAGATTCATATAAAAACCATATAGTACATCATTTTCAATGGACATAATTAATATTCCATCTTAGAACTACAATGACCATTATGAAGCATTTTTAATGCATTAGATGCTATCACATATATATTGACCATCTATTGTAATCACACCAACAAATATGGTGAGAGAAAATCCACAATTATGACTACATTTGATCAAATCATTACAAATTTCCATGGAGATATACCATTATAGAAGGTGTGCATTTTAATTTCAAAACCATTCCTATTCTCTACAAGACACATTCGTTCATTTTACCATTCAAATCTATGATGTTTGATGCCCTAGAATAACCTAAAAACTTCTCCTGCCTAAAAAATTTATTCAATGATCAATCGTTTGAATGAATAAAAAATTAGTTTATATTTTTTTTTGTTTTTTACATCCAATAGCTTACAAAAAATTTAGGAGGGCATGTAAACTATGAATGGCATGTACATGGTTGTCCAAGTCCATGAAATATTCAAAACAAATGGTTGAGATCCATCATGGATTGATCTAGCCAATTGGAACCCTAGTGACCACATTTATGGCAACATGGTCACCTTTGCAATCTTCAGTCATATCTCTTCAGTGAAATTGCACCTAGTGGGAAAAATAGATGCATCTTAAGTGGGAAGGTATGATTTGGTAGCTACAAGGTCAATATTAACCTTAGTGGAGTGATGGGTGTGTTGAAATGGCTTTGACGTTGCACCAAAAGATCAACCTATTAACACTTGATACAAACACCATATTTATAAAAAATCCATGGGAGGAAGTTAAGCCATGTCATGAATTTGCAATGGGTTGGACAGGGCACCATACTTCCAATAATCCCCCCTAGCATGACTGTAGGATTCAAACCCGTGACCTCGCTCTGATACCATTTTTTGTAATGGCTTTGTCATTGTGCCAAAATATTGACTTGTTAGCACCCGATACAAACACCAGATTTATACAAGATCCATGGGAGGTGATTAAGCCATGCCACAAATCCGTGATGGGCTATATAGGCACCAACCTATCCAAGGGGATGAAGGAACTAACCTTTTAATTGGTGAGTCGTGGAGGTAGGTGGAATAGGGCTCCGAGAGTTTTGAGGAGAGAAATAGGGAAATGGTAGGATTTTTAAATTTTTTGGGGTCAAGGGTCAAGGATACCTCATAACAAGTACTTGAGTAAGGGGATGGTCAAACCCCTTATAAAGAAAAAGGAAAAATTAAATAACTAGAAAAAGGGATGCTTGGAAGAGGAAGATATAGGGTCAAGAGAAAAGAGGAACCAAGGATCAAGGGCAAGGCTTACTAGGCACCTAGATAAGAGTAAGTTTGAAAGACTATCACCAAAGGAAAAAGTAACTAGGGAAAAGGGAAAGCATAGGGATTTAGGGTTTCACACGTCAATTCGGTGATAGAAATGGTACCCAAAGAGGGTAAACTTTGAAACTTTTAAATAAGAAGGAACACAAGGTAAATAGTCAAGGTTTCAAGGATTCAAAGAAGGCAAACAAAGTACCAAGGGAAAGGAAAGGCTAAACCTCTAGCATCAAAAGAAAATTTAATGCATGATGGGGAAATTAGAGTTTAGGGATTGAGAGAACCAAGGAAATGGTACTCAAGGAAGAAAAGGTTTGAAAATTTTATGCACAAAGGACTTATAAAAAATCATTGGGGTTTTGTGGGGATAAATTAAATGGTACTTAGGTAAGAGAAAGTCCAAAATATTGACAAACAAAGAGAGATGACCCAAAAACTCCCACACTTAGAATTTTCTTTGACCAAAGGAAATTGTAACACATGAAGGAGCCACTTGGAATTTCTCACATTAGTTATTAGCAATGGGTAACGAGGGAAAGAGCATACAAGGAAACACAACTTAGCCATTTTTTTTACTTTTGAGGTTAGAAAATTTGGAACTAACATGATGATGGCACCATACATAATCATTCTTACCCTTGTTCATGTTTAGTGAAGCTAGTGGGAATTCTCTAGGGCTTTTCAAGGTTGGTGTAAAGTATCATACTTGATTTTTTATAGAGAAATGTTGCTTCTATGTAAAAGGATTATAGCTAGTCCCCGAAACAAGCTTTCTATTCCATTGGGATAACTTTTACTTAGCTTAGCCTTAGATTCAATGTTGGAGGCATTGAAAAATGCTTGACCCAAGGTTTCTAAATTCAAGAATTACATCTTGGCATGGATGGAAATAGATCATTTACTGATGTATTTGAGCACTTTGTGTTACTCAAGAATGTTCTCATGCAAACATCTAGAGTAGTGCTAATCACTAGTGTTATATTTCATTGAGTTATCTTTACATTGGTTCAACTACAATAACTCCATGTATTTGTCCTCATAATAATCAAGGGCTAAAATCCATCCTATATAGCACTAACAAAGATGTTATATGAAAAAATAGCTTATAACCCCTATCATGTTATGTGTTGAGTGATTGCCACCATTTGGACATAAATGAAAATTATTAACATTATAAAGGATATTTTCTTAGCATCAATGAAATCCAAATATCTAATACTATGTAGCAGTATGTTTTGAGCTATCAAATCCAAATATCGAGTGCTACATCATTGATTTTTCATTTTAATGTAGGAATATTTAGATTCACTTGAACTCTAAAATTATTTTTATGTTGTGTGGAACAAGTTGCACAAGTTGTTGTGATGTTGGTGTGAGTTGATTTATGAAAATAAGGAATTTTCTAAGGATTTCTCGACTTTTTATTTCCAAGGTAGAGTTGATAATTCTTTTTATTTTCCATTGGTACCTTTGGTATGCATCCATCAACCATTTTTCCCTATTTGAAATGTTTGTATGGATTCCCAAAAAATGAACTATATGTACCACATTCCTTTAGCTACTGTACGTGTATTTGCACATACATGAAGAAAGAGCTAAGATTCGATACAAATGATCTAAATCCAAAGTAGTTTGGGAGATGGTCATGTGTTAGCTATTAATGAAAAGGTCATATAATTTATACAAATGAAAAAAAATACAAACCAAAATACAAATTTTATGTGCAAGAGAATTTTGGTAGATATGCCACTTCTATTCAAAATGAATAGCAGAAAATAAATGTAGAGGATTAATATTTGAACCTATAGGTTCCTCTCTAACTATACATGATGTACAATATATTTATTCATACAAAATAGTGTAGCTAGGACCAAAGTAGATGTCAAGATCATGAAATATGTGAATGTAATGATGCCTATTGTCAAACATGTATGGTGCCATATCTTATAGCATGGAGGTTGCTAAATTTTATGTATATATTGTGCCAAATGTCATACCTATATGATGTCATACCTTGTGGTGTAAGGGTTGTTTGGTGTTGCACAAATACGGTGGAATTTATTGTGGTGTAAATGCTCCACATGATGCATATGTATGGTCTAACTAAACACACACATATGTATCCATGTGTAGGGTTGCATACGTGCACAAGTCATGTTATGCAATGTGTCACATGGAGGTTCATGAATACTATGATGCATGTGAAATTTTAAGTGCACTAATGAAGCTAATGAAACTATCACATGAGGCTATGCTTGGATCAATGAAAAACAAAATTATCTATGAAATTATGGAACATGATCCTTGGTGTTGTATGAATGACATATGATGAAGAGGGTTACGAAAGAGCTATATGTTGTCTTTTGGGTTGGGAAACATGGTTCGTGGCATTACAAGGGTGGTACATAAGTTCTACATGGCTTCACAACATCATTCCCAACATTGTGTAAGTGGTACATGATGTAGGGAGTTGTATATCCTTATATAACATAATTATTGATATTGTGTGAGTGTTACATGATGTTAGGAGTTACGTGAAAGGTTATGAATTGTTGCATGAGTGAGGTCACAAATAACATGCATGCTTCTACAAGTGAACTTTGTAGAAAGGTTGTACAAATGGAGAAATGTGTTCAATTTGAAGATCTCTTGATGAAACACATTAGTTTCCTTCATAGCCATATTCATACACATACATTGCTTTCCAAAAATTTGGAAATAGATTAGGCATATGCCCATGCTCTCTATCTTGAAGAAGATAGTCTTCCATTCTCTCCAAGGAAAAGTGGAGATAAGCTAAGTCAAGAAAAGGTGAATTCCAAAAAATACTAATAAAAAATATACATATTGTGATCATTATGGAAAATATGATCATTTAGAATCCATAAATGCTATTAGATTTCCACAATCCATAATATAGAGATTTTGTTGTTTCTAGATTTAATTGTCATCTCTTTGAGCTCTCTATCCTGATGATGGATCACAAAGTATGATTTAAAATATTGATACAAAAGCTTGCACAAAATCAAATCTAGAAACAACAAAATCTTCATTTAGAATCCTCTTTTTAGGAGCTACTTTTAAAGAAAACCTTCATAAGAGATGTAAGAAATGTAAGAAAAATCTTGTGCTTGTTATATATGAAGAGAGTAGTATTTAATGGGAGTAAAGAGATTGATTGTAATTATAAAGTGGATTCCAAACTTAATTGTACTATCAATAAAATTAGTTTGTTGTCTCAAGAATCATTTTTTAACATCAAAATTTAAGTTGAGGGTGTTAATATTGATGCAATTTTTTTATTTTTTTTCTCAAGATAACTTAATTTCCCAAGATTTGGTTGATAAAATTGGCCTAAACTTTTTCTTGCAAGTAGACAATGTAAAATGAAGCTTATTGTTAGTTCCAAGTTTGTTGATGAAGTGGTTGTAAATGTTGCTTCTTTGGATATGTTTGGGTTCCCCTACATGTATGATAAAAAATAGTGTATTATTAGATGGAAAGCAAATACTATATAATCTATGATGGACAAAGATTCATGTTGTTTGTTGATAGAGAAAAAAAGGAGCATCCTAGAGGGGTCCTAAATATTAATAGAAAGATTTTGACTAGAAATATTATAACAATCATTCCCTTGGAGAAAAAAAATGTTGATAAAGTTCCTCCATGCTCAACCACTATATCCTTATCGCACCATAAGAAAAATTAGAAGCAAAGGTGTTTCAATTTTGGTTAATCTTTTTTTTATGGTGGAAGACAAGGTGACAATCATGCCATCGGTTTAGGAGTGCACCACCCTCTCTTGTTGAGTCTTCATAGCTTTTGGGAACCAAAAGTCACTATTTTGGGGAAGTGTGATCCATAAATCAATCTAGTTTTTTTGAGACTCCCATGGAAAAATGATCACATCTTAGAGGAAACTTGTGTTGTAGGTCCAAAATAGGTCTTTGGTGCCACCAAAATCTCAACATTATTGCATATATGGACCACTCTAAAAAATATATGCAATATAAAAAGCATCTCATTTTGAGTTCATATGCAAAAGTTATTCTAAAAAAATGGTTTAAATTATCAAAAACTAGTGGTTTTGTCCCTATCAATGGCGATTTACTCATTGGCAATGATAGTTTTGAAATTTCCCTATTGAAATGAGGTGGTTTCACTCTACATCAAGAAAATGTCCCTTGACAATAACAATTTTCTTTCTTTCAACTATTGGTGACTTTTGGACTTTCATATAGGCTTGTGAAGCTACATATATGATATTGTAAATACAGTCAACATGAATTTGAGAAACTTGAATAGCTCTTTAAGGGGAAATGAATGTAAATCCTTAGTGTTTCATAGTTCCTAGTGAACAATTTTCAATTGTAAGTTATTTTGACATGTGAGAAGGTTGTGTTAGAGGTCTTATGGTCTAAAACTAGAAATATTTAGGTTGGTTACATGCCCAAGTAAACAAGGATTGTATTTACTATTGAAGTTGTGGATTTTTAGTGAGTTGTAGCTCACATTTTACTAAAATTTTCTCCCATATATGGGTTTCTCCAAGGTAAATATTTTGTCTTCTCAATTCTAGATGGTAATAGATTTCACAAATACATTGCAAGTTAAGTTAATTGATTGGCATGTTTACAACAATTCATTTATTTCTTAAATTATATGTTGATGACCAGAATATGGAATATCCATTCTAGTTTATGAATTACTATGTTTTCATCAAACTTGAATGTGCAAGTAACCGACTATCATAGTGTAGAGGAGGGGGACCGACTGCTCAGGACTCCGGGTCACGGGAGAGTCTAGAACAATAGGATACCCTAATCTACCTCAAGCTAGCATAATGTTTTGGAAGATTTCAAAGTTTAAAGGATATAAAGGAAGAGCAACCTGGTTGTTGCTATCCTTCTACAAGCCTATATGTTTCAGGAAGTCAGGTGAGTAGATTTTTGGAGTCCAGACTTCAACGTAGACAACTTACTACCAAAGGAATACAACATGGGACACAGACTCTAGCGCATCACACTGGCATCTTAGTGGTGTGCTAGCGTCCGTATGAAAAAAAAAAGGGTGCACGGTACAGTTTGAAATCACATAAAATTGACTAACATCCTAATTGATGAAGTTTACTGCTATAACGTGAATAGAAAGTAGCATAATGAAAAAATAACAAATACTTTAACTTAACCTATTCTACAAATTGACAAAGAAGGGTGATGAAAATGTACCTTGCTACCCACGAGTTGATATCTTCAAGATCTTCAACTCAAGGAGAACCTGCACACAAAAGACGGGAAAATGTTGGGAATGTGTTTAGAGGACTGCCTCATTTAGTCCCCCACTTTGGTGTTTCCACCTCCATGGACAACCATATAGTAATTGTGATAGGTCAAATATAGGTGCTAGAATACGAGAAACAAACAAAAGAGTGCAAAATAACACTAAAAACAACCTACACCTCAAGATTAGCCTAGTTGGATTCAACACAAAATAAAGACAACAAATGGAACCTTTTACCTTGTGTCGAATCGATCCTTTGGTTGGCCCTTCGATCTTCAGTGTTGTATGCTCCTTGGATGGCACAAGATGCAAGCTAGATGATGGTATGAGAATGGATGAAAGTGAGTGCAAGTGTAAAAATGGCTAAGTGTGGATTCTAGAAATTTTTTGCAAGATTTTGGCTACAATGCATGATCTCTCCAAAATGAGAGAAAAGAGGGGGTATTTATATAGAATTTGGGATTCTCTAGGGAAATGGATGGTCAAGATTGAGCCACCAAGATCAAGATGTAGGGCTAGGTGAGTTGAGAACTCACAAGCCCTCACATCTTGACATGTGGCAAGTGATATGACTTAAAAAGGGTGATGTGAACATGAGGTGGAAGGGTAGTACATGACATGGAGGGGGTACATAGTACCTTGGGATTGGACAAGATCTCCCCATAAAGGAGGTACTTGTCCCCATGTGGGTGAGAGGAAATGTGGGGAATTAAAAATTCCTCAAATATTCTCATGGGGATGAGAGAAGGAATTTAAAATTCCTTTAAATGCATTGGGGGATTAAATGTGAATTAAAAATTCACATGGGGAATGGAATGCCTTGTCCAAAAGGAGAAAGTATTTAATAGGGTTGACTCACTTAAGTGATTAAGGTTGTGCAAGTACTTGATTAGACTAATTAATGACACATTAGAAGAGGGTTAGATTTCACATGTGACTTGATGTGACAAGTCAAAGATCACATGGGGAAGAGAAAAATGAATTTAATATTCCTTGGAAGGATAAAAGGAATTAAAAATTCCTTGAGAGATTGATTAGGCTAGTTAATGAAGGATTAGAGGAGGGTTAGGTGGCTAAGAGAGATTAGAGGCCAACTTGCAAAATTTGGAGGATGTGACACATCCTAATCAAGGATTAGGCATGTGCACATCCCTAATGATGAGATTAGAAGATGGATTAAGATTAGATAAAAATGATGGAGGATGTGACATATGAGGAATTAAATAAATAGCATATTTATTTAATTCATTTGATGAAAGGGAGAAGGTATTTAATTATTTAACTAGATAGCTTAGGGATTAGAATAACTTTAGAGTGATTAATTAAATAACAGTGATATTACTTAATTAATGCGGATAAGGGGATGTTTAGACAAAAGGGGATAAATTTGGATAAATTAACTGTCCAAATTTAGGTGTCTAATGTAACGATTGTAGAAAGATGATAAAGAAAGCTATTGAAATGGAAATACCAAGAAATAGAAAAACAAGAATATGCTATGATATCAAACACAATAATGCAAAGTGAATGGAAAGTGGAAGGATATCACCTTCTCATCCAAGTTCTCTCAAGGCACATGGAAGAAGGAATGAGCATGTAAGACTTCAAAGACCAATGTTGCTGCAACAACAAAGAGAGTGAACCAACAAAACATTAACTTGTAGCTTCAATGGAGGTGGTAAAGCTTGAAAATTCTAAAAATGAGTGAGAAGAGTGAAGAGAGTTTCCCAAAGTGTGAAAGATGATCAAGAAGCATGAAATAATGAATGAGATAGCCATTTGAAAGGTGAAAATGGAGGCAAAAGAGTCGTTCGAAGTTAGTCCAGGGAGTAGTAAGCGTTACACTTCACGTCTAATAGAGGAGTGTAATGCCTCTACAGATTCTAGAGGCAAGAATCCTATTAGGATGGTAGCATACCACATAGATGTCCATGTGTTGTGCTAGTGTCCCTAACAAAATATTTGCCACGGGCATGCAAAACAACTACCAAGTGGACAGGGAAAGGTGGCAAAAATAGGGATTGTATTATCAGACATAATTTTCTAAGGTAGGAGGTAGTGTAAATGTGGAATTTTCCTAGGGGTGAACATTCATGCCATTACATTTTCCCCCACTTTAGCGAGCATAAGTGTCAGTGAATGCACAATAAAGTAGAAAGAAAGATGAGGAATGTATACCTAAACTATTGAGGAAGCAGACCGCAATCTGGTGAACTTGGGTAGAGGAAAGAGATGGCTCCATAGGTACTCAGTCCTATGGAGATTTGAACAAAAGTGTCACAGGTGATCGGTTCTACAGAAGGTGAACAAAAGGCTCTGTAGGTGATTAGTCCTATAGAATTGGTTCCACGAGTGCTTAGTCTCGTAGAAGATGAACAAAGGGTTCTATAGGTACTCAGTCTTGTAGAATGAAAATGCTTTACAGGTGCTCAATCCTACAAAGGAGGTGCCATAGGTGCTCAGTCTTGAGGGAGGCCAGATGTGAAAGGCTTCGCAAAGTCTGATTGACCCTCATGGGTGCTTGGTCCTACAAGGAAACATGTTAATCTATAGACAAAACATGTTAGGAAAACAAAAGGTTATGCAGACAGGTAGTCATATCTTAAAACAAGTAATTGAAGGAGAAGTTTTCAAAGGGGTCCCTTGGGAACCCTTAAAAGGAGGGGTCCACTCAAGGGATGCTCAGTTTGAAAAGCAATGAAATTTTCACAAATGATCCTGTCATCAAGGAATCCTTTTGAAAGATTCTCTTTCATCAAGGAATCCAAAAAAAAGAAGAATTTCCTCCTCGAAGGTGAATTCTTAATTCTTTTTGTTACAAATTTGATTTGAAAAGAAAATATTTGCTAAGGGGATCCTTTTTGAAGGATGTGATTTTTGAAAAATTTACAGATTTCCAGCAAGGGATTTGTTGGCCACTGAATAGACCTTATTGAAAATTGAAGAGGTAGGAGCTCCCCCTTAGGATGGTTCTTGTGAACTGAAGGAGCATGTGACATCCTAAGGAGAGACAAGAGAGTGATGTTGTGGCCCACGATAGATGACGAGATCTAAATGTGGAAATATTGTTGAACATGTGAGGGACAACACATGGGAACCACAACATCACGAAGCAAGCAAGCAAGAGAGAAATATAAAAAAGAAAAGAGCAATGAAGACGAAGAAATCAAGAGATAGGGGATTTGATAATTTGCGTTTAGAACTGCTCATAGATATAGATAGATAAATATAATCTAATATACGTATGAATTTTCATCAATCCCCTACTATATTAGATCATGAAGAAAGGTTCATGAAAAAAAAAAAATGGGTCAACATGGAAGGGAAGCCTAAATTCCCCCAACACTTTGCACCATCCCCAATTGTAAAAAATAAAGGCACAACAAATAGAAGAATGATGGAAAAAATAGAGGAACTTTACAAAACAAAACACTCCTATATCTAAGCACATACAAGGGTGAAAAGGGTCCTCCAGGAACACAAAAACAAGCACGAGGGAAACACAACACACAAACAGAAATCTAATCTACAGATAAAGAAGAGGTGCTCTCCTAGTCCTCATCAACCAAGAGGTTGTCATTCTCCCAATCTAGATCATTCTAGGGAGAGGACAAATGAGCCTGCAAGGGTAGGATAGCAAGGGGAGCACTCTCTGACTCTTCTGCAACAAGAGCTAAGGAATAGGGCCCCTCAAGGTCTTCTTCACTCAACTCCTATGAGGTACATGCCATTGATCTTGCAAAGATCGCTGACAGCGCTAGGACATCATCCACTGAGTGGAACATGCACTTGACAAGAGTGCCATGTGTCAACTGAGTGGGTGAAGAAGGAGGCACTTGAGATCCACTGCCAACCTCACAAAAATACTTAAGGGAAGTGAAAAAATTGAGGGATGCTAGGGCTACCTCTATCCCTAGGAAGACGCAAGCCAAAGAAAAATCCTCTCTTGAAGAAGGCGATCCATTATTTTGACCCCCATTAGAAGCAGGGTCATCCTCCAACTTGCACTTCATTGGGGGATGCAAAATCCCCATAGAAGAAGTGGAAGGCAAGGAGGAAGAGGGCAAGGCTGCAACAGATACCACCGAGGTATTCGACATATCCACGGGCTTAGGAAAAGGTGGGATGTTCGGAAGGGACATCAGGAGAGGAGGCTCCATTGAGGGAGCAATGAACACATGTACCCTTTTGGGGTGAGGGTCATCAACATTTGCAAGGGGAGCTAGAAGAAAGATTGAGGTGACGAGAACTGAAGCAAAAGAAGTAGAAGAGGGAGGTGTGACATGAGATGCCAAAATAGGAGTTGTTAGATCCTCTTCTACCTTCTGCAAGGTAGTATGCTTAGCAGCCTAAGCCTTTCTCTAGTGCTTACACTCATGTGCAAGGTAGTTTCTTAGATTCTGAGAGCTAGAAGCTGCAGGTTGAGGAGGAGGAGAAGGATCCTATTCTTCCATGGGAGTGTCCATCATAGTTGTTGTCGGCAGAGGGATTGAATCTTGGACAAAAATAGGAGGAAGAGATACAAGAACCGTAGTAACAACCGGTGGAGAAGTAGACTCAAGCACCTCGGCGATGGGCCTCTTCCTATTCACCACCAAAGAGGCGGGAGTAGTAGGAGGCCATGGAGGTCAAGACATAGAGGAAACTCCATGGAAACCCAACCCCTTACCATAGACAACTGGCCAAGGCATCGTGAGAAAGACGGGAAGGTCAAACACTTGATGCTTGCCCTTCTGCCAAGCGAGCACCATCAGACTCCCCATGAGACACATGGAGGTGGAAGTCAAAAGTGTCGTAGCAGTGCGAGAGGCGAAAGAAGATGGAGCAATAGATGTCAAGGAAGAAGAAGGCTCATTTGTGTAGGCGAACTTCCCCTTCTCCTTTTGTGAGGAAGAGGTAGCCCACTTCTGCGCAATCATAGAGCCTTTAACTGAAATAGCATAGGGGGAAGGAGGGTAGGTCACTTTTGGCGCTATACCCCCATTCTTGTATTTACCATAAGTGTGATATAATAGGTCCATTCTTGGAGGAAGCAAACCAATAGGGAAAGGCTAGAAGTGATCTAGAGAGTAGCCCCCATGCAACACCAGAGGTTTATACCTAGTGTCATGCATAATGTGCATGGAGCCCTCATGAGAGAAATTCAAACATTTATGGATCATTGAAGGGACTAGTTCATGTAAACCAACCATGGGATTCCTAGCTTCACTTTGAGCAAGTCTGATTCTGAGATGATGTCAAAAATAGTATTCACGACCTTGAGACCTACCAAGACTGAAAGAGAGATAGAACCAAGGGGAGCAAGCAAGAGTCCATCGTGAGTATGTATGGTGCTTTTCATCTTCTTGTATTCCTCATGAAATTTTTTTAGAAGCAACGTCTCCTCTATGATCACATTCACATGACTCATGGGGTCCAATAGGATCCTAGTCACAACATTTTTCGTTGAGGAAAGCGAGAATGTATAGAGGAGAAGGCTTCCCATTTATGGGCACATCTTGCAATGTAAAGGTTAAATCTGGTAGATCAGTCACAAACTTAGTTGGGGGAATGCGAGTAAAGGAGACCATATTGACATTCTTTGAAAGGACTTCCTCAGAAGGGTCTGAAGGCTCAACAATCAAGTTCACAGAGTGTGACAAAAAAAGGTCCATGCAAATCTACAACTCATTGTTATCTTTCACCATAGATTTATTTGCATTCTACTTTTTCCCATTGAGGCAGATAGTACCATCGTCAATCAATCCTGTATCTCATGATGCAGACCCATACATCGCTCGGTATTATTTCCATGAATCCAATGGTATTGGAAAAATGTATTTTCTTCGTACCAATCAGGGTAGGGCTTAATAAGGGCTCAAGGATCTGGTAAGGTTATTGTTACCTATTTTTTCACCCGCAAGCTCAATCAAGCAAGACATCTATTTTGTAGATGTTCATAAGGGTCAGATGGATGTTTCCATTGAGGATTACTTCATGCATCTGATGACATTTCACAGGGATTTTAGTCAGATGCCTGCTCTGTTGAAAGCATGCCTCAATATTCTACCCTCAGCCTCCATTAGAGCCAGTTCGGTGTGACATCTTCATTTTCTGGCTGACTGGCTGCTTGATACTGTCTAATTTGAACAGGTCGCTGTGACCCAGTTTATGTCCTGCCGAATGGAGTTGCAGAGCCTATCGCTATAACATTGAGGCCTCAACGTGACCTCCTATCGCATGGATTTCTCTGGTCGATAGGCCATTCAATCGTGAACTCAGGGAGACTCATGGCGACCAAGGGCTTCGGGGTAACTTCCGGTGCTCGATGTAGAGTCCCGGCGAATAGAGATAGTCTTTCTGATCGAAAGGAGGTCTCACCAAACGAAAGGGCTCACCAACAGTTGATGATGTCACTCGGAGGTCCTGCCGACAACGGGAAGTCCTGGTGACATACAAGGTAAGATCGACAAGAGTCTCACCGAATAGAGGGGCCTCAAAAATGAAAAAAAGAGTCTTGCTAAAGTGGTTCGAGCTCTCTGAGAGAAAGGTGATCTCACCAAGATGTTTCACTGACGAGGTGAACTCTTGCTGATGAAAAGGGTCTCAGCCAAGGAAAACAACTTCGTCGTGATGTCTTGGCGAAGGCTAGATGTCTCCCCGACTGAAGGAAAGAGGCCCCTCGGTATGACTGGAGGGTCTCGCTGAGATGTCTCGGCAATTTAAAGGGGTCTCCCCGAAACAAAATCAGAGCTCGGCAAGAGGCAAAAGGGCTCGACGAGGGGTCTCGCTAGGATGTTTCTATTGTCTTGGCGACCACAAAGGCAACATCGGTAAGAGATCTGAAGCTCGATAAAGGCTCTCAGTGATAGCGCCATGTTATGCTGCTAAGTTGCAAGGAACAAAATTGCATCGGTGAGACACTTTCAATGTCTTGCCGAGATGCAATTCTTTTCGAAGAGAGCTTTGACCGCCTGCCGAGCCTGCGTGGGAAACGCTCGACCAACCATGAGGAGCTGAGACGAACCATGGCAGCCTGGTTAGAGTGTAGAATTCCAACAAAGGATGAATGCAACACGAATCGATGGTGAACTCAGTAGCATTCAAGGCATTCAACCGAGGAGGTTCGCGAAGACATGAGGACAGAGGAATGAATGCGGTGGTTGCAGAAAGATCAGAAGGCTTCTCGGGGATGACTCTTCACAACCAGGACACATAGGGGTGCTGCATTAACTTCGATCAAAAGATCTGAGGCTAGATTTTTCTGAGCCCGATATTTTGTAAGCCCTAAGGGGCCGACACAGTCTATATATAAGGCATTTTTTTCCTCTTTGTAAGGAGTTCGGATGTATGCTCTTCTGAAGTCTATGACCCTTTTGCAGTCCTCTCTCAGACTAGCAGGATTCTGTAATTCAACTTGGAACATGTTATATAAAGCTTACCTTGGTCACTATTGATATTCAGATTTCCATCTTGTTCATGCAAAGTGTTGTGTATTTCAGGTTCATGATAAAGTTATTTTTGTGAATTTCTTTCATTCCTTCATAAATTTATCTTGTGTTTCATGCCTTCCTTTGCAAAAGCATCATTATACAAATTACAAATTGTGTTCACTTAGTCATGCATGGATTCTGACCTGTGAAAATCTTTATTTCCTCTCCAGAAAAAGTGTGTGAATCGAACTTGTTCGTAAAATGTTAGTGCTAGGCTTGTAGAATTTGGTGTGTAATCTTGTGTTACCGTCAGTGTTCAAGTGTAAATTGAGTATTTCATTGTTCCTGTCATTTCGGTGCATCACCTTAGGTTTAGTTTCATTTTTATGTATCTCTTTCCTCTTTCCTCTCAAAGAAGCAGTAGTTTAGGTGATACCCAAAGGAAGCTGGCCTTCTTCGGAGGTTCGTTTCAGCTATAGGTGACCCATAGCCTTGAAATGATCCCATGTTGCTCTAGAATTACATATCTATTATTGGTTTTTGATATGCAACCAGTAGGATTCAGACCTTTCTGAGGTTAATATCAACATATCATGGCGACTCCGCGTACCAGTGCATCATTGAGAAATTCAGCGTACTAAGGAATTTGGTGTCTACCTCAGTATCATTCAGCCTTTGGAGGCAGTTTGAACAACACCTGGCGACTCCAAGCTTAAATCTTCTAGTTTCACAGGCACAAGTGTTGGTATGTCTCAAAATAATCTGTTAATTCTGAGTTTCTAGCTCTTTGATTAAAAAGATGTCAAATATTCATGAAGATGCTTACTATTTCCCTCCCTATCATGAGTATGTTTCTCCTACACATCCATATCAGAGTGTATTGGACTTGCTCCAACAAATTGACCATACATTGTGGGATCTCAGTCAAGGTCTTCACAATATGAAGATTAACGATATTAGTAAGGTGCTTGCATGTCTATGTAAGATGTTGGTTGATATCAAGATGCAGCAGGGTACCATTATGCAGCAACAAGAAATGGCTGAGCAAGTCTACTTTCATAATCAAGAAAGAATGGCAAAAAGAGTCCAGTTCGAGGAAGGCCTTGAGTAGGAAATAGTTGCTAAGGAAGAACAAATGAAGCTGCTCTCTGCTAAGGTGCAGAATACTCAAGCTTACTCTGATTATCAACACCAAATAATGGAGGGGCTGCAAAGGAAGCAATTTGAAGAGGACCTTGCCCAACAACTGGCTATAAAAGAGGCATAAATGAAGTTAAAATTTTTTGGATGGGAGGTTCCCAAGTACAAGATTGCCAACTTTAGGCAAAGTCAGCCTCTTGACTCCCCTAGTAAGTCTTCTTAGTTTGAAATTCCAAGATTTAAGGGATTCAATTTGATGCAAGAGAATGTAGTACCTGAACAGGATCAGTTCATCATCCCTAAAGAGCAACCCATAAATCCAGATGACTTACTCCTCAAGGAGAGAATTAGCAAAGTAAATTTAATGCATTTAATTGTGGCGTGTTACCGACTACAGCAAGAAAAGCTCAAGCATGAGGAGAAGCAGGAGCTAGGAAAACAAATAGTTGAAGATCTTCACTTGCAGGCAGAGAATAACCAAGCTTCATGGGAAGAGGAGCCACATAAAGAAGAGAAATTGACTTCTTTACTTGATCAACTACTTGGTTATATTGAACAAGCGGAAGAGAGCATGCAGGCTCCTATTTTACCAGTTGATTTGGAACACCCAGAGAATATTGCTGACTTGTTCAATGAGCTTCCTCAATTTGTCGATGAAGATCAAGATCTCACATGCATGATAGCATCTATGCATGGTATGGAGCAACTAAGTGATAATATTCATCTAGATTTAATGCAAAATTATGAATTAGATGATATCATAGAGGCTTTTTGCTCCAACATAGATGATGAGCTAGTACCATATGAAAGGGAAGCATGTGATCAACCCATTCAAGTTGATGAGACTATTGAAGAGGTTGTTGAAGATAATGCCTTGCAGCCTATGAAATTATCAGATGAGCTCCCCCACTTTGTTGAGGAGGAGGTGTATTCTGCCATGAACAAAGAGCATAGGGAGCCACAGTTTGAAGATTTGTTTTTAGTTATCCAACAGGGATATCAGCTTCTTAGTCAAGAAGATCCAACCATCAAAAATGTTAATGGTTTCTTTTCAGAGACTATTATATATGATGCAAAGAAGCAAGACTCCTTTTTTATTGTAGAGCTGAAAGAAAGAACAATTGATTGAGAAGACCAAAATGTAGCAGCCAATGAACAACCTGCATGTTACCACCAATCAACATCTTTCCAAAGAAAGGATGAGGTCTTTAAAGATCAGCAAGAGGCCAACAAGGAAGGTTCAAACTTTTCCCTTATCAGAGGCTGTCCAATTAGATACTTACCCCGAAGGGAGTCCAATGAGACACCCATACATGAAAGTACACCAAAAGAAGATATCCAACGTGCACTGACAACCAAACAAGATTATGTTAAGCTCACTTTTCCTCCTTTGGGTGACAATTCGTATGGTCTATCTAGTGAAGTAAGTGAATTCATTCACCTCTTTCAAGGAACAATGCATCATCTTGTTGAACTTTTTTTAGTATACCATCCCTATTCAGCTGCCATTAAGCTTGAGATCCATGGCATATTGAGTAGAAAGGGCAATTATTTTACTCAACACTGTCAATGGGTTTGTCTGATCAATTTCTTCTTGGTTAGTATAGGATAGGTTTAGTTTCTTTTTCTTTCCCTAAGTGTTGTTTCAACACATGTAAATGGTTTATTTCAGCTTTTCTTGTTTTCAATAAGTTTCCCAGTGCTCTAGTAAGTCTCAAGATGAGTTACAGCCATGTACAAAGCTACTCTTGATCTTTTCTGAGTTGTCCCAATGACTCCATGCCCAATGGATAGGCCTATGCTACTGGTCTTCATGTTTAGCAGTCAAACATCCAACAAAGGTCGCCAGAAATGTTACCTATTTTTTCACCTGTAGGATCAATTAGGCAAGACATCTATTTTGCAGATGTTCATAAGGGTCAGATGGATGTTTCCATTGAGGGTTACTTCATGCATCTGATGACATTTCACAGGGATTTCAGTTAGAGGTCTGCTCTGTTGAAAGCATGCCTCAATATTCTACCCTCAGCCTCCATTAGAGCCAAGTCGGCGTGACATCTTCATTGTCTAGCTGACTGGCTACTTGATACTATTTGATTTGAAAAGGTCATTGCGACCCAGTTTCTGTCCTGTCGAACAGAGCTGTAGATCCTATCGCTATAACATTGAGGCCTCGGCATGACCTCCTATCACATAGATTTCTTTGGTTGATAGGCCATTCAATCTTGAACTCGACAAATAGTTGATGATGTCGCTCGAAGGTCCTGCCGACAACGGGAAGTCCTGGCGACATACAAGGTAGGATCAGCAAGAGTCTCACCGAATAGAGGGGCCTCAAAAATGAAAAAGAGTCTTGCTGAAGTGGTTCGAGCTCACCGAGAGAAAGGTGATCTGGCCAAGATGTTTCACCGACGAGGTGAACTCTTGCCGATGAAAAGGGTCTCGGCCAAGGAAAACAGCTTCACTGTGATGTCTTAGCGAAGACCAGATGTCTCCCCAACCGAAGGAAAGAGGCCGCTCGGTATGACTGGAGGGTCTCACTGAGATGTCTCGGTGATTTGAAGGGGTCTCCTCGAAACAAAATCAGAGCTCGGTAAGAGGAAAAAGGGCTCGACGAGGGGTCTCGGCAGAATGTTTCTATTGTCTTGGTGACCACAAAGGCAACATCGGTAAGAGATCTGAAGCTCGATAAAGGCTCTCAGCGAGAGCGCCATGTTATGCCGATAAGTTGCAAGGAACAAAATTGCATTGGTGAGACACTTTCAGTGTCTCGCCGAGATGCAATTCTTTTCGAAGAGAGCTTTGACTGCCTGTTGAGCCTGCATGGGAAACACTCGACCAACCATGAGGAGCTGAGACGAACCGTGGCAGCCTGGTCAGAGCGTAGAATTCCAACACAAGATGAATGCAACGCGAATCGATGGTGAGCTCAGTAGCATTCAAGGCATTCAACTGAGGAGTTTCGCGAAGACATGAGGACAAAGGAATGAATGCGGTGGTTGTAGAAAGATCAGAAGGCTTCTCGAGGATGACTCTTCACAACCAGGACACACAGGGGTGCTGCATTAACTTCGATCAAAAGATCTGAGGCTAAATTTTTCTGAGCCTGATATTTTGTAAGCCCTAAGGGGCCGACACAGTCTGTATATAAGGCATTTTTTTCCTCTTTGTAAGGAGTTCATATGTATGCTCTTCTGAAGTCTGTGACCCTTTTGCAGTCCTCTCTCAGACTAGCAGGATTCTGTAATTCAACTTGGAACATGTTATATAAAGCTTACCTTGGTCACTATTGATATTCAGATTTCCATCGTGTTCATGCAAAGTGTTGTGCATTTCAGGTTCATGATAAAGTTATTTTTGTGAATTTCTTTCATTCCTTCATAACTTTATCTTGTGTTTCATGCCTTCCTTTGCAAAAGAATCATTATACAAATTAAAAATTGTGTTCACTTAGTCATGCATGGATTCTGACCTGTGAAAATCTTTCTTTCCTCTCCAGAAAAAGTGTGTGAATCGAACCTGTTTGTAAAATGTTAGTGCTAGGCTTGCAGAATTTGGTGTGTAATATTGTGTTACCATCAGTGTTCAAGTGTAAATTGAGTATTTCATTGTTCTTGTCATTTCGGTGCATCACCTTAGGTTTAGTTTCATTTTTATGTATCTCTTTCCTCTTTCCTCTCAAAGAAGCAGTAGTTTAGGTGATACCCAAAGGAAGTCGACCTTCTCTGGAGGTTCATTTCAGCTATAGGTGACCCACAGCCTTGAAATGATCCCATGTTGCTCTAGAATGCTCAGTTTTTGTAAAACTTTGCACAGGGTGCAATTCTAGGTGAGAATAGTTATTATTTTATCCTTCAATAATTTTTTCAAGATAGAGGAGTAAGCTTCATACAACTTTATGAAATTTCTATTACGTTTGAGGCCTTTGTCACTAGACGTGGCAACTACATTCACAAAAGATTTACCATTACCAAATATCGGCACAATGGACCTCCCAATAGGATGAGAATGGGAGGAATGTCCCCAAACTAGGGAATCATTTGCTAGTATTCCCGTAGGGCCACACATAGATGCACGAAAAAAGGGTACTTCATCAAAGAGAACCTCTCCTACCATGACCTATGTAGGTTTCCAATGAAAACCTTTTGCACATTTGTGTCAGGAAGAGGGTAAGAGATTTGCGAGAATAGCGCTTGATATTGAGCAATGAATTTAGGTATCTTCTTGTGCTCTCCCTGCTTACATTGGACAAGATCCGAAAAGGCCATCTTTGACTTGATGTTCACCTAGAATTACCAAAGAAACTGATTCAGAAGTTGATCAAACTAGAATATGAAGTTATTAGGAAAGGAATAGTACCACTCTAGTGTTGTGTCCTTGAGAGACCTAGGAAATAACTTGGTCATCAAGGCGTCATGGTGAAAGAAGTTTGTACATATCACATTGAATGTCAAAACGTGTATTTGTGGGTGTCCCTTACCACCATACTTCTCAAATTTAGGAATCTCCATTCCTTGGGGGAAGGGAGTGTTCAAAATTTCTATTGAAAGAGGACTATGATGGAAGAAAGGTTGAAAGATCGGCTGGGAGGTGGCTTGGGAGAGGTTCACCAACAAATTTTGCATCTGGCCCATATTTTGTAGCAGAGCATTTAGAATAGGGTTAGATGATGAAACAAGATCAACAATACTGATGCCAGAGTCACCACCAAAACCACTAGAGCCACCTCCCCCATTCCACCAAGGCTTCCACTGCCAAAGCTAGTGTGGCCCCTAGAGTTGCCACTGCTAGCATTAAAAGGAATAGTGCTAAAATCGAGAGGGATTCCATTTAATTTGATGGTTAGAGGTGCCTCAAGCACAAGGGTGGTGTTGACATAAGGGCCCGAGTTAGCCATGTACACCAAGATTACGAGCATTGAAACTCCCACCTGTCTTCCAGAGGTTTCGGGCCCAGGACCTCAGGTAACACTCGATCTAGGGTTGTATGAGGGGACATACGTTTCCACTATATCGATGATGCCTCAGAGGAGCTCTAGGCCCATTCGATCTTGTTCCATCATATATCTAATCACATTGAAAACCTTAGCAACCCTAGCCGTGTTTCGTTCTTTCCTCAAATGATTTGTGAGATCCAATAGCCTCCTATATAGAACAATGAGATGCTCCATAGGAATAGTGAGAGCATCATTATCGTTCAAAGGTAGAGCCATAGGAGAGTCAGGAGGGGTAGCAGCACAAGTGGTCTCAACAAAGAAACTCATCTTTGCCCCTGAGACCATCTCCTGAGAAGTGAAACTAGTAGAGACCTTTGAGAAATCCATCCCTAGGTGTTGGTGTTGCACACTCCTTCACACAATGTACCTGGAAGTTGTAGATTGAGTTGTAAAGCTAATAAAGTTTCACAAACCTCAAGTTTGCAACCCACACAAGATATAGGAGGAGGAATCCCCACACAAGGAAACAAACACTATTTTGTTCACATCGGGTTCACCAAAATGTAGAGGGGAACTGACTGCTCAGGACTCTAGGTCATGGGAGAGTCTAGAACAATAGGTTGTCTTGATCTACCTCAAGTTAACGAAATGTTTTGAAAGAGTTAAAAGTTTAAAGGCTAAAAAGGAAGAGCAACCTGGTTGTTGCTATCTTTCTACAAGCCCAAGTGTTTCAAGAAATTAGGTGAGTAGATTTTTGAAGTCTAGATTGCAACTTAGACAGCTTCCTGCCAAAGGACCATAGCGTGGGACATAGACTCTAGTGTGGCGTGCTGGCATCTCAGTGGTGCACTGGTGTCTGTGTGGACACAAAGTGCAAGGTATAGTTTGAAATCACATAAAACCAACTAACTTCCTAACTAATGAAGTTTACTACAATAACGAGAACATAAAGTAGAAGAATCACAAAATAATAAGAATACTTTAACTTAACATATTCTACGAACTGACAAAGAAGGGTGAGGAAAGCACGCCTTCCTACCCACAAGTTGATATCTTCAAGATCTTCACCTCAAGGAGAACTTGCACATAGAAGATGGGAAAATGTTGGGGCTATGTTTAGAGGACTTCCTCAGTCTATTCCCCACTTTGGTGTGTCCACCTCCATGGAAAACCAGATAGAAATGATTGTAAAAAGATGATAAAGAAAGCTATTGAAATGGAAATACCAAACAATACATAAACAAAAATATGCTACAATATCAAACACGATAATGCAAAGTGAATTGAAAGTGGAAGGATATCACCTTCATAGCCAAGTGATCTCAAGGCACATGGAAGAAGGAGTGAGCGTGCAAGCCTTTAAAGACCAATGTTGCTGCAACAATGAAGAGAGTGAACCAAAAAAACACCAACTTGCTGCTTCAATGAAGGTGGTAGAGCTTGAAAATGTTGAAAATGAGTGAGAAGAGTGAAGAGAGTTACTTAATGTGTGAAGATGATCAAGGAGCATGAAATAATGAATGAGATAGCCATTTGAAAGGTGAAAATGGAGGCAAAAGAGCCATTCAAAGTCAGTCTAGGGAGCAGTAAGCATTACACTTCACTTCTAATGGAGGAGTGTAACACCTTTGTGGATTCTAGAGGTGAGAATCCTATCAGGATGGTAGTGTGCCAGACAGATGTCTGCATGTTGTGCTAGTGTTCCCAATAGAATATCCCCCACTGACACACAAAAAAGCTACCAAGTGGACAAGGAAAGGTGGCATAAATAGGGATTGCATTATCAAACTTAATTTTCTAATGTAGGAGGTAGTAGAAATGTGGAATTTTCCTGAGGGTGCAAATTCATGCCATTCTTCTTTCCCTCAAAAACATCTAAAAGAGATGGTATAGAATGCTCTATACCATGCAATATTTGGTTGAAGATTGTAGCCACCAAGATCTAGGAACTTCTATGAAAGCACAAGAGATATTGGATACGAGGGAATAATTCTATTCTATAAAAGGATGCAAATATATAATGATAATGGATTGATTAAGATTATAAAGGAAACCCACCATTATATATGCCAAGGTGAACATAGGATTGTATAAGGTTATGCCATGTATCTTAATCTTATGTCTTGAGACATAAAGTGATAACTATCCTATGTGTTCCCTAAGTAAACTTAAGTAACAAGTGTGAATATGACCTAAGTGATGAACTAGCTAGGTAAAACACCCCTTTTGAAAAACCATCCCCTTTAAGTGCAACATAGGGAGAAGTAAACAAATGAAAATGATGAAAATATGATGATGGGTCCCAACTACTAGGCCATGTTAGGTAACCATGTACAAATGCAATCTATTACAAATGGAGAAAAAGAGAAAACCCAATGGGACAAAACTCCTCCCCAAAAGAGAAAAAAACAAAATTATCTCAATGAAGAATGAGAAGGACAAAACCCTCTGTGAGGAAAAATGCCCCCATCAAAGAGAAGACCATGTAGCCCCCCCTCAAGGTAGAGTCTCCTAAAATGATGATAGATGCCCAATAATGAATGTTGAAGATGATTCAATCATGTCAAACAACATTACTCCCCTTAGGAAGAAACAAAACCAACAATGTATGTAGGATTTCTTCCCATTTTTGAAAGGAATATGAGGAAAGAAAGATGATGTGTGATGTCTTTGAATTTTTCTCAAGTTTCCCCATGTCGTTGTTGAAAGTTGCCGCAATTAAGTTAGGTGTTCCAAGCCACACTAAAGAAGATGACAATCTAGAATATAATAGAGATGGATACAAAACATAATCTAAAGACAAAGATGGATCCTCCAAATGCAAATAAAAGGTCTCCACATCAATTCCAAACTATGACAAATGATGAGAAAGAGAAGGAAAAAGAGGTTCAAAATTTCCCCCACAACATCCAAAGAAAATGATTCAAATCCATACAAAGTAACATAAAAGAGGAGATGTATATCCTCAATAGCGTCCTCCAAGTTTGCAATATAGGAATCATAATTTTTTTTTGAAATGTCTATCAAGTACTCATCCCAAGTAGGTGTGTCTAGAAGACTATGAATTTCCTACTGCATTGAATCATAATAAGCCATAACTAAAGCAACACAAGCATCATCAAATGCAATATTAGATGAAAGACATGAAATGTGCACATCTATAGAATCTCAATAGATGATAAAACTCCAAGATTCAAATGACCATACTGAATCTCCTCAAAAGTGTCCACACTAGATGCTTTAGTGTGTGCACCAAATGAATATGCCAATGTTGGAGTACTAGAGTCCTCAACCTCAAGATGTTGACTCATAGCTGAAGAAGATGCCCACTAAATCTAGGAGCTATAAAAACTAAAGTCTATGTAGGAGGAGAACACATTTTTTTATAGAAGTCTCTTTGTCATCAAGATACCCAAACATTTCCCATTCAACAAGCACTACAAATTTTTTATCATCAATTGGTTGAAACTCATCAAGTGGAACAAGACAATCCACAATGGAATCCTCTGGGGATGGAGGTTCAATTAAGTCTCCATACATCTCTCAAAGTTTGGTCATGAGGTCACAAGGGCACTCAATACCATTAATGGCCTTGTCTGTGTCACTATCACAGCTACAACCAATTACTCCTAGGATGTTTTCAGTCTTTAAGTCCCACACAACTCTCTTCCAAGTTGATGATGGTTTAGGAACTAGTCCATAGAGATAGGGAAAAAGATTAAAAACCACCTACAATGTGTTTTAAGAAATCCATCTCGCTAATACTTATATTTCTATCTATCCAATTTGATTACATCAGGGTGCCTTTTGATAACCATGCTAAACTCCTTAACTTTAGTCACACAATAGACCAATTAAGAGGCTCGATCCAACAAAAGCATAAGATTACCCCCAATAATATATGAGCTTGACACTTTATACTTAGTGTGATTAAAGATGCCACTTGCCAAAAAAATAAAGTGGACTTGATCTTAGTGTATATAGATGCCAAATTTGACAACAAAATCAAAGTATAATTTTTAGATAGAATGAGAGCAATCTGATCACACACTACGAAGTATAGGAAAATTATGCACCTAAAAAAATTACACCAAAAAATATTAGCCTGAAAGCAATAATAGAGCCATGGAAGTTCCCAAAATGAGAACTTCTCAACAACACCTGTGAGAATTTACAATTTCTAGAAAAATAGAGCATCTAAATAAAAAAACCAATTGTACCATTGAGAAGAGCACAAATTTTTTCCCCAAATAAAAAAATTGTTTGCAAAAAGGAGGTCCTAAGCTCAAGTTATGAGCCTTTGAAGTTGAACCTTAAAAACCAAAATGCAAACTGTAGAGAAGGGGGATTTGCTACTCACGAGTACTCTTCATTCAGAGAGCATCACGGGGCAAATTTCCCTAAACTACCTCAAGGAATAGTGGTGAGTGTTTTAGAATCTGAAAGAGCAAGTGACAAAGGTTTTCTAGACAAACTATCAAGCTCTTGGCCAAAAGATGATAGTGTAGAATACGAACAACAACGCGATGCGCTGGCATCCCATAGGCGTCTCTTACAGACCAGAGAATGAGTTTATCATAGAAAAAAAACAAAATGACTACTTCTACTCCGATTGTTAAGAATTTACAGAATGTGATAAAGAAACATAATGTAATAGGGCTGAAACGAAGTAAAGTAGAAATGATAAAGATAAGGAGAAGAAAGGAAAGAAGATGCTCACAACCACACAAGTGATGAAACCTCCAACATATGAATGTCTTCAAAACTTGTGTCTGTAAGATATCTGGAGTGAATGTTGGGGCTATATAGGTGTTTGCCTCAATCAAACCCCCATTTTGGTGTTCCCACCTCCACGAACAACCAAGAAGATAGAGATAGAAGAGAACCAAAATGGACAAAGTGCGTGGTGAAAGCAAAACCTGTTGAGGAGTAGAACCCACACCACCAAGTATGAGTGATAAAAGAAAACCCCGCTCAAGGAGGAGAACCCATATTACAAAAGAGGTGATAAAAGAAATCCTCGCTTGAGGAGGAGAACATATATCACAAAGTAGATAGGGGATGTGGAATCCCAGAATGCTCACAAGCATAACGAAAAAGAGATAGATGCGAGAGCCAAGATGGCTACAAAGAGGGAGAGCAAGATAGTTGGAAGATCCAAGAGTATTGTAGAGGGTGCTATAAGAGCTTGAGAAAATGTTGTTGTAGCAAGCAATGGAGTTGTGCAAGAAAGAGTTGGAGAGTAGAAGGCTAAAGCCAAAGTAAGAGAGAGGCTAGAAGCAGAAGAATGGAGCTAGGAGTTAGAGAGAAAAGTGGAGTGAAAAGAAGCTTCTTCAGCCGTTACAAGGTGTCTCGGGCTGTTACCACCGACAAAAGGAAAGGATAAGTGGAAAGCATGGTTGGAGACAACTGTTTGAGCGTTGAAACATCTCAAGATGCTAGTGCAGCGTGTAGATGTCCACGCGACGCGCTAGTGTCTGGACATCTCACACTACAAAACAATGAGAACGAGAAAAGTGCAAGGTTCAATGAAAAGCTGACACATAAGGGTAGTTGCTGAAAAGGGCTTCAGAGCATCCCAATAAGGGAAAAGGCTGATGCAGGGGCTAAAATGAGCCTACACAAGTGCTAAGGGAGTGGACACTAAAGAGGATGCAATTTTACAATTATACATTTTCCCCCCAATTTAGCAGGCATATGAATCTACATTAATATGCACTTTAAAGGAAATATACTAAACATAAATAATGTCATACGCCAAAAGGATACTATAGATGAAGCATACAACTCTTCAAACCATGGAAGCATGCCCCCAGGCTGAAGACCTGCAAAAAAAATGCATTAAACAAGAAAAACCTACATAAGACAACAATGTTAGAACATAAAAATCCACTAAGGGATTTGAGTCAACAAAGTGAAAGAGACCTTGATGTAGAAGGTTGTCTCAGTACTATGCATCGTCCCCAAATTAAGAAATAAAATACAGGAGAATTCTAAGATGAAGAGAGAAAGAGCATATAATCAGGATGAAGAGGATACAGATCTTCGACCCGGAATATACAATTTGAGAAGAAAGAGAATTTAAGAATGTAAGTGCCTCAAAAGCCCGCAAACTTGTAAAGGTGTCCTCCTAGATCTCTCAGATGAAGGATACTTGGAAAAGTTCCTTATAGACCCACAAACCTACAAGGAAGCGTCCCCCAAGATCTCTCACATGGAGGAAGCTAAGGAAGCGCCTTACAGACCCGCAGACCTGCAAGGAAGGTGTCCTTCAAGATCTCTCACATGAAGGAAACCCAGGAAAGCGCCCTACAGACCCGCAAACCTATAGGGGAGCCACCCCCAAGATCTCTCACATGGAGGAAGCTCAAAGGAAATTCCCTATAGACTCTTAGACCTGCAGGGAGGTATCCCCCAAGATCTCTCACATGGAGGAAACTTAGAAAAGAGAACTCCATAGAGTCATAAAGCAGCCACGTAGGAAAGTAAGTGGACAATCGTGCAAACAGTCAAAGATTTGAAAAAGATTTCAAAGGGGTCCTTCGGGAACCCTTCAAAAGAAGAGGGATCCACTCAAGGGACACACTGTTTGAAAGAGAGAGGTCTAATCAGGCTGCCCCCAAGCTAGACGCTATAGAATTCATTTGAGAGAAAAGATTTCAAAGAGGTCCCTCGGGAACCCTTCAAAAGAAGAGGGGGTCCACTCAAGGGATGATTCAGTTGAAAGAAATGGAGAAGAGAGAGGGTCCTAAAAGGGACGCACATCTCCAGAACAAGTTATCACTACCCCCAACATATAGGGGAGGAGAACCATGAGAGATATTTGGAAACATACAGGATATAGGTAGACCTCAATATCACTTGTCATGCGAAGAAAAGGCAGGTGCATCAACAAAAAAATGAGTGATGACACCTGAATCACGAAGTTGTCGTATTTTATCCTTCAAGGCTTACATTCACTAGTGGAATGGCCAGGTACTCGATGGTATGCACAAAAAGAATGTTTTTTTTTTCACATTCATGAGATTTCTTGCATGTAGAAGAAAGAGTAATTAAGTGGGATTTTAGAAGCCGCAACAAAATACACTCTTGCTTAGATAGAGGATGAGGAGCAGGAAGCAACCCTTTCTCTTGTGGAGAAAGCTTTGACTGCTCACAAGAAGAAGATATGAAGGCAGCATGCAATGGAGGATCTACATGGAGAGTATTATTCCAACAACGGGGATTATACTCCTCTACAGGATCACCATCATCCTTCTTGACAGGACCACTAGAGTTAACCTCTTTAACAAAAGTGTGATCATCTTCCTCAAAAGGAGGATCAACACTAAGAAAATTACAATTTGCATTCACCTTATCCCGCGATACAAAAGAATGACCATCTTCGATAGCGGGTTTGGATGATGTCATTGGAAGGCTTGAGTGGATCGGGTCGACTTCATGTTTTCCAATTAAGGATTCTATAAAATCTAAGGAATCCCAATCATCACCAAGACATGCATTCTTTTGAGAAGTAGACTTAGTATTTTTTGCTTCAGAAGGATCTTCTTCAGGGACATCTAGCTCAAGAGTATCCTTTGTAGTAGGTATTGTTGGAGTAAACATCGACACATTGGAAGACACTGAAGGAATAAGAGTAGGCACAACCAAAACTTGACAGACAGTTGCCATTTCACACAAGTGCATAGCCTCAGGGTCAGCCTTAACTGTGACTACTTCATTTTTGCAAATGAACTTAAGATATTTATGCCAGGTAGACGGGACTGCACCCATAGCATGAATCCATGGTCTACCAAGAAGAAGATTATATGGTAATTTTTATGACATAACATACACAAGGGTGGGTACGGTAATGGGTCCAAGCTGCAAAGGTAATACTATTGTACCTAGAGCTTGTCGACCGTAATTATCGAACCCACAAATAACAACAAAAGAAGCATTAAGGGGAGATGAATCAATATTAATTTTAGGCAATAGATCAATGCTACATACATTGAGCACCGAACCAGCATCAACGAGAGTACGTCTAATGCCAATTTTATTAATATTAACTACAATTATTAGAGGATCCGCTTGCTTTTGTACTTTTGGAGGCGGGAGTCCCTGCGAATAGAATGTAATATTCGGCGAATCCGCACAAATATACGCCATGAACACATTAGCATCCATCGACCTAGCGAAAGAAGGCAAGAGGATCTTTTGCAAGGCTTCTTGAAGCATACCTTGATAAACCAGAGCAGATTGAAGCAAGTTCCACAATGAGATCTTAGTCGGAGTAACTTGAGGTTGCTCAACAAGATCACAATCACTAGGTGCTTTAGTTGTAGGTTTAGGAGCTTGAAGAAGGCCTGGCTATTTATTCATTCTATTCTTATGAGTATGGGCTACCGCTCTATAAGAGGGAGCCTTAGAAAGATCAAGAAAATCACTATCAAATGGAACACTATCGATAGAACAAATCATTTTACGAGAAGGACTAGCTAGAGTCACGTAAATGACTGGTCTCTTAGGCCTTTGAGGGGTAGCAGAGACATAGATTACATTTACAGAATCATCACATTTAGTAGAGTAATTATTCGAAGACATATTCTCAACATTGATCCAAACAGGATCAAATGTGGAAGGAGATTCATCGTTCACTAATGCATCATCTCTAAAAGAGAGTGCATTGGAATAGAGAAGAGATTCATCATTCACAAATGCAACGTCTCTAGAAGAGAGTGCATTAGAATGGAGAGGAGATTCATCATTCACAAATGCATCATCTCTAGAAGAGAGTGCATTGGAATGGTCCTAGAAGGTTCATTATTCACAAATGCATCATCTCTAGAAGAGAGTGCATTGGAATGAATAAAAGGTAGAGTAATATTAAGAAAAGTATCAGCAATTTTATCTTCTTGCGAAAAAATATCCTCCGAAGCTAGAGGAATTTCATCAGAAGGATCAAAGATATCAAGTGACATGGGAAAATCCAAGTCACTATCACATGCATGGAATGGAACATCATTAACATTTTGAACAAAACTAGATACTGAACTAATAAAAGAAGATATTAAATTCATTATGATTTTTTTGGCATTTTCTATGTTCTAGTAATTCGCATTTTCGGAGGTCTTCAGAGCAGAATTTGAGGTCGGAACTTGCGTTAATCTATAAAATTCGACTGAACTAGTTCTCTAGGAGACCTTTCCACTGGTGCAAATGGTTCTGAATTCTGAGCACCGAGTCAAAAGTTATGAGCCCGCCAAGTAGGGGTAAATAAATTCCTAGTTTTCTTGAAAGATTTTCTCTTCACATCGGGTTCACCAAAATGTAGAGAAGGGGGATTCACTACTCACGAATTCTCTTCATTCAGAGAGCCTCACGAGGTGAACTTTCCTAAACTACCTCAAGGAACAACGGCGAGTGTTTTAGAATTTGAAAGAGTGGGTCACAAAGGTTTTCTAGACAAACTATCAAGCTCTCAGCCAAAGGACAAAAGCACAAAATACAGACAACAACGCGGCGCGCTGGCGTCCCATAGGCGCGTTGACGTCTCGTATGGACCAGAGAGTGAGTTTATCACAAAAAAACAACAAAATGATTACTTCTACTTTGATTGTTAAGAATTTACAAAATGTGATAAAGAAATAGAATGTAATAGGACTGAAACGAAGTAAAGTAGAAATGATAAAGATAAGGAGAAGAAAGGAAAGAAGATGCTCACAACCACGCAAGTGACGAAGCCTCCAACACATGAATGTCTTCAAAACCCGCGTCTGTAAGATATCTGGAGAGAATGTTGGGGCTATATAGGGGTTTGCCTCAATCAAACCCCCGTTTTGGTGTTCCCACCTCCATGGACAACTGAGAAGATAGAGAGAGAAGAGAACCAAAATAGACAAAGTGTGTGGTGAAAGGAAAACCCACTCAGGAGTAGAACCCGCACCACCAAGTATGAGTGACAAAAGAAAACCCCGCTCGAGGAGAACCCGTATCACAAAAGATGTGATAAAAGCAATCCCCGCTCGAGGAGGAGAACATGTATCAAAAAGTAGAAAATGTAGTAGATAGGGCATGTGAATTCCAGAATGCTTACAAGTATAAGGAAAAGGAGATAGATGCGAGAGCCAAGAGGGCTACAAAGAGGAGGAGCAAGATAGTTGCAAGAGCCAAGAGTATTGTAGAGGGTGCTATAAGAGCTTGAGAAAATGTTGTTGTAGCAAGCAATGGAGCTGTGAAAGCAAGAGTTGGAGAGTAGAAGGTTGAAGCCAAAGTAAGAGAGAGGATAGAAGCAAAAGAATGGAGCTAGGAGTCAGAGAGAAAAATGGAGCGAAAAGATAGCTTTTAATGACAGAAAAGAAGCTTCTCTAGCCATTACAAGGAATCCCAGGCCGTTACCACCAACAAAAGGCAAGGACAAGTGGCAAGCATGCTCAAAGATAGCTATTTGAGTGTTGAAATGTTGTAGGATGCTAGCGCGTCGCGCAAACGTTCACACAACACGCTAGTGTCTGGACATGTCACACTACAAAACAATGAGAATGAGAAAAGCGCAAGGTTCAATGAAAAGCTAACACGTAAGGGTAGCTGCTGAAAAGGGCTTCAAAGCATCCTGATAAGGGAAAAGGTTGATGCAGAGCTAAAATGAGCCTACACAAGTGCTAAGGGAGTGGACACTAGAGCGGATGCAAGAATGTATGTGAAATTGCGAGGGGTGCAATTTTACAATTATACACAAACAAAGAGGGAGGCGGATTGGAAAGAGGTGCTTGATAACATCACATCAACGTCGACACCACTTGCACAAGAATATTCTCCCCACTTTCTAGAATATTCCTTGGATGAGGAAATGACTACTAGAAAATATCTTATAGTAGAATCTTGTTATTTGTTGAAATATTCTTGGAATCTTAGATTGTTGCCAAAAAATTCGACATCGATATATTCTTTGAAAAAATATTCTTAGCCAGAGTTGATTGCTAGTTGTTGGGCTATTGGGTGGCTCGCGGTTGTGATAACCCACGTAGGTTGTGCCATGTGGCTCTTTTTGGACAACATGACACTTGCACACATGTTTGTAGTACCTTGCTCTATGTAGGGTACAAAAATCATGCTTACACAAGGCCTATGTAGAGGAATATTCCTATGTAAAGAATATTTTTTATTCTTCAAAATATTCAACATTCAAACATATACAACCAAAGGGATTTTTTTTTTATGGCCTTGGGAAAAGTGTTTTGATTCTTATAAATTGATAGTGGATCTAAGGGTTCTTGGGCCTTCTAGATATGATGACAAGTTCTACTTTGGCTCAAAATGCTCTAAAATTGCAATTACCTTTTGGATTTGACAACCACCTCCCATCTTCAAACTCTTGTAGATTTGGCTTCACATATTTGATTTGGATGAAACAAAAAAATTGATTTTCTTGAACACCTTGAACTCAGTGACGAGCTCAGATTTGCACCAATGAGCTCCAAAATGAACTTGTAGTACAAAGCCACAAAGAGGAAGCCCCCCAAATTTGGTATTTCTATCAAATTTTCTGATTCTCCAAGTCATTAATTGATGCAAGAGAAGAACATAGTCAAAGTTTCAAGATCCACCAAGCTTTGCAATCCAAATCTTTCAATTTAGACTAACAAGAAGCAATCACACAAGCTTTGATACCAAGCAAGAGTTGGTATAGAATGTTCTATACCATGCAAGATTTCGTTGAAGATTGTAGCTACCCAAGATCTAGGAACTTCTATGAAAGCACACGAGATATCAGATATGAGAGAATAATTCCATTCTATGAAAAAATGCAAATATACAATGATAATGGATTGATTAAGATTACAAAGAGAACCCTTTGGTTATAGAGGCTAAGTGAACATAGAATTACTTAAGATTATGACATGTATCTTAATTTTATGACTTGAGACATAGAATGATAACTACGCTATGTGTATCTTATGTAAACTTAAGTAACAAGTGTGAATAGGACCTAGGTGATGAACTAGCTACGTAAAACACCCCTTTCACACCAACAATATCTTGCTAGCTTGTTATTTATGACTTTGTAGCATGCCCACATTTTGCTATGATATTTAGCACTTTACGAAAACACATCCCATAGCTTACTTTGTGACCATCCTATCTAGGATATTGAGCTTTCATCTTATTACCTAAGCAATTTAGCTTGCATAACAAAGCTTCTAACCTCTACTATGTTTGTTATAAGCTCTAGGGCCAACTTATTAAGGTAGAATGCAAAGAGGTTTGAATAATTAACAATATATGTTTTCATTGATTAGATGGGACGTGGAATTGAGATTCCAATTGTGACTAATTCCCTTTAATGTTTTGTATATTGAGGTTTCTAATAATGTTTTTTGCTTCCTTATTAATGGGGTAATTGATAGATATTCTAAGCATTTAGTTGCTTCTTGAAAGTTGCCCCCTAATGGTTTCTTTTAATTGAACTTTGACAAGGTAGCCAAAGGTAATTTGGGTTTGACTAGAGCTAGAATAGTGGTACACTCCCTTCTAGCCTCTTCCTAAAGGGGGCTCTTTCTTAGGTTCCATGAAAAATAATGAGGTGAAAGTTTTGGTTGTTTTGGAGGGACTCAAGTTGGCCTATTCTTTAGGTTGTAAGAAGTTGTTGGTTTAGGGGGAATCTCAATTTGTTATGGTTGGCATGGCTGAAGGATCCTCACAAGATTGGAAGCTCAATAATATTTGAGTAAAAGCTTGTCTAGTGTGGAAAAATTTTGAGAAAATTTATTATGTTCATAGCTACAAGGAATGCTATTGGGTGGCTAATGTTTGGACAGATCAATTCCATTTCTCTATCAAAATTTGTGATTTTGCAAGGGGTTGTGACTATCTATTGGCATTGCTCCTCGTAAGCTTTCCTCTTCCTGCTTGAGCGAGTGATCCTAATTCACTCCCCTCCTCCTTTAGGGATGATTGATAACCACTTTTGGTAGATTTGGGCAACCTTGATTGATTTTCATTTCAAGTACACTTAATTGCAAACTCCCGCATGTAATGTTATTCTTCCTTATATGTGTTGATTCATGCACCCAAGTCATGGCATGGTTTGATGTGTAGGTAATGTTGGTTAAGACAACTTCCTTTTCCCTTTGCTTTCTTGTGGGTTTTTGTGTTTTTGCAAATAATCCCTTGAGCAAGGGGTGGGGCGCGGGGGGTCAGTATCATATCCTCATCTTTGCAAAACATTTGTAATTCTTTATGTTCCCATTATAAATTTATCAAAAATTTATCAAGTTTATTGTACAAGTTGATAGGTTGTGCAACACAGGTTCTCACCAAAGCCTCTATAATAGAAGACTTTACTTATAGGTTGGGGACCACAACCCAATTCTAAAACCAAGGAGTGAGTTCTAAGATATTATATCCTTCTAGGGAAAGATGGCATCATTTTGTGTGAGAATTCTAAGGTTGGTTTGTGCAGGGCAGAGGCTTGTCTTAATAGTGTGTAGGCAGAGGTGATGGTGGAATTGCACCAAGAATTTTACTCACTATTTGGAAAGCATTTAGATTTGGTTTCTTATTGCCAAGATTTAGCTTTGTATATGGATGGCCTTAAACTCATTTTACATAACTTTTTCCTAGAGTTTTCCTATTTGTTTACCTTGGCTTCCATTTCAGAAGTTGGTGTATCTTCATCTAAAAGGTCTTTTTTGGAGCAAGGCGTTCAAGTGGCTGCCAAGGAGGATGCAACAGTTGATCTAGGTCCATCTAATAGATAAATTGGTTTTCCTTTGTCTACTGGTGAAGTCGGTCAGGGTTTTTGTTTGGGCCAATTCTCTCAGCTTCCTTTTCCCCCCTTTTATGTATGTTTCTAGGGCTGTGTTTTGTACCTACCTAGAAGGCATGTTGATAATATTTTGTAGTATCGTACAATTTCTTCATAGCTTTGTTAGCCTCTACTTTTTTTGCCTCTTAGTTCACTTACGTTGATATTTTAAGGCTAAGTTACCGGGTTCGCCTTTGGAACCCTTGGTTCGGGTTCTAGTTCGCTCCTGGTTCGGATCCTGGTTCGGCTCGCCAGTGGGTTCGGCCAAGATCCTTCATTTTTGGGTCTGATTCGCCTGGACAGAACCTAAGAGAGCCCAAGCAGAACCCAGACAGAACCCAAGCGAACCAAGACAAAACCTGCATGCCTAGGCATCCAAAAAGTGTTTTTTTGAGCATTTTTTTAATGTTTTATGGAGTTTGACTATGACCCACGCCCAAGGGAACCCTAAAAGTGACCTCTAAATCACTCTAAACACCTTAATTACCTCATTCTTATTCATTTGTTTTGCAAACAAGCATTTTCATTCCAAGAGGCTGAGCTTTCATTTTTGCTTGTTGGATTGAAAACAGACTAACACAACTTTCTTTTTTCAAAAATCATTCTAGATCATTGAACTAAGAATTTATCACACATCTGTAGAGAACTAGAGGCATACTACAAACTAAAAAACATTACACTTCTGTTCTCACTGACTTGGTGTACTCTCCAACATCTCTCTTCTCTCATGTGGAGAGTTCGAACTGCTTGGCCATGGCTTTGCATCATTAGGGAAGTTTTGCTCTTTATAACAATGTCAAAAGGATGGCCGCATACAGATTAGGCAAAAGACCTTTCCTTTTAGATTAGCAATGCATGGAAGATTCAAAAAGTATCCTTGATATTACAAAAAGATATGTGTTTATACACTTCGATTGTACAGTCACCCTTTGGTTCTTTCAAAGAAAAATCTGCCTATGCCACTGTTACATTGCACAGGTAAACCGGATTTTGTATTGTGGAGCTATATTAAGCTACCACTCTCAAGACCAATGTAACAATGATACAAAATAATCTTTGAGACTGCAAGAAGACATCAAAATGGCTAGTGTACTAAACAAATTCTTATGATTTCTAAAGAATGTTGATAACTCTACTTAGTTGCCTTCTTTTTTCAAAATCATACAAATTGAACCCTGACATCAATAGATTCTGTATATCAAGCTACGACAATTAAAGTTTCAACGATGAATATTTATCATGCATGTTTTAAATGACATTCAAGTTTATGGTGGTTTTGTTGTTTATATGATGTTATGTGATTCTAATCCTAATTCATGCTTCTAGGCTGCATATATATTATTTTTACATGTTTTTTGTACTAACGAATCCAAAGCGAACCGAACCCACCCCCAAAAAATTTAGCCGAACTGACAAACCGAACCCACCCCCAAAAAATTTAGCCAAACTGACGAACTGAACCCCTGAACCTGAACCCAAACCAATACCAGAATCGGTAACTTAGTTTTAAGGGTGTGGACCGTATAGAACCCTCATTTACCTATCAATTTTTTTTTGATATTACGTGCTTTTGATATCTTACAGTTGTTCCTTACTATACTGTTAATGCGATTCATCAATATTTTTACCACCCCAGGTAAAACATGTCAGACTATGGCAAGCAAGAAAAGGAAGTCAAGCTTAATAAAATTGAGTGCTTTACAAAGCAATTCAAACATATTGCTTAAAATAATGACCGCATCTTGTTTTGATTTATGGCCGAATGCGTTCTACAGTTTTATGAATTGTGAGTTGCCATCAAATAATGATGTGATTGAGTAGCGTTGTTAACTTCAGAAATCCTTACAAGATCATACTCTCTTTTTCAAATTGTGAAAAGCATTTGCATTGCTAACCGTGATTGCCACCTAACAATCATGGCAATAAAAACTGCGTAAGTGGCAGCTACCACATACTACAGTGGAACATTCAAGTTCAAGAAAAACCCTCACCAGTAATCTCCACAAGAACATGATCCATTCTTGAAATTGTGAAAACGGTTTGCATCCCTGACAACTATTTCACGTTGAACAATTTTGGAGATGAACTTAATGGCATGATGGCAGTCACCACACATGCGGAGGTTCTTGGTGATTAGAAGTGGTGTACCAGGATCAGTGTTGATGAGCCCAAAGGCAATAGCTAGCTTCTCACTATGGTAGTAGAGGAGATGTTCCTTGTCCTCGTCTTCCACCTCGTGCAGGACAAATTCTGTGTCAGGTACATACCCTGCTGCCCTCATCAGTCTATCTAAGCTATCAAGCTTTGCATAGATTTCATCAGATTGTGGATGGGATCTGTCTCCAACAAGGAAAGAATGCACTTGATTCTTTAACTCAATCACACTGCACCCTGGTTCCTTTTTCAATCCCTTCTCATTCATCAACTTTCTTATTATTAATGCATCATCCCACCTGCCAGCTTCTGCATAAATATTTGAAAGCAGCACATAATATCCAGGTTTTTCAGGTGCTAATGTAAAAAGATGCTCTGCCGCAAGCTCGCCTAAATTTGTGTTGCAGTGAACTCTGCAAGCACTAAGCAAAGCCCCCCAAACACTCTCATTAGGTTCCAGAGGCATCTGTTCAATTAAGTCCTGTGCTTCAAAGAGGCGTCCAGCACGGCCAAGAAGGTCTACTAGGCAGGCATAGTGTTCCACTGTGGGAGTGATACGATAATCTCGAATCATAACATCAAAATATTGCATGCCTTCATCCACCAGACCTGCATGGCTGCACGCAGACAGAACAGAAACAAAGGTAATGTGATCTGGCTGTGTACCTTCATCTTGCATTTGGCAAAAGAGTGTGATAGCATCCTTACCGTGTCCATGCATACCATAGCCAGCAATCATTGCAGTCCATGAGACCACATCCCTTTGGGACATGCTGTCAAACACTTGGCGTGCATCGTTTACGCTCCCACATTTGGCATACATGTCTATGAGCGCATTACATAGAAACAAATGTGAGACTAACTTAATCTTTTTTATGTACTCATGGATCGCCTTGCCCTGCTGTAGAGCCGCCAAACGAGCACAAGCAGAGAGAACACTCGTAATAGTAATCGAATCTGGCTTCACACCCTCACTTTCCATTTGATAAAACAACCTCAGGGCCTCCCCCCATTCACCAGTCTGAACATACCCTGCAATTATTGCATTCCAAGAGATCACATCTTTCTGAGACATTCTGTCAAAAACTCGGCGGGCATCCTTCATGCTCCTGCCTTTGGCAAAGGCAGGGAAAATACTTGCGATCGTAAGAGAATCAGGACTCACACCTTTCACCTCCATGAGCCCAAACACTTCTAACGCCCAATCGAAAAGCCCAAACTGCGAATAACTCGCAATCATAGTATTCCAGGAGACGTTGTCTCTCAGAGGCATTTTGTCAAACACCCGGCGCGCGTATTCCAAACTTCTGCATTTCCCATACATTGCAACAAGAACATTCCCAACGAATAAATCTAACTCATACCCGCTCCTAATTATCCGACAATGCACCTTCATTCCTTCACACAAATCCTCCATTCCCCCGCATGCTTTAAGAACAGAGAGAACAGTATAATTATCAGGATTTATACCCGATATCTGCATTTCTAAATAGCTAGAAAGAGCCTCCTTGTAAAACCCATTGTTGGCATATCCCCTGATCATCGTATTCCACAAGAACACGCTCCTCTCCATCGTCCTTTCAAAAACAAGATGCGCGTCCTCCACATTACCGCATTTACAATACATCCTGACGAGCTTGGTTGCTACAAAAGCGTTTATCGGAAGACCGTTTAACATTATCTGTGCATGTATTTCCTTGCCATCTGAAAGCGATTTCATGGAGGCACATAACTCCAATACGCAGGCATAAATGCCCGATTCAACAGGCATTTGATGCAAAATATGCATGGCCTCCTTCAGTCGACCCTCATTGCATAACCCTTCAACATCCAAAGGAGCTTTAAAATTGTGCACCAGTCTTTGCAGGAACCTCTGATGAATTTTCCTGGAGTGCAACAACATTCCATCGTCCACTTCCAGCTTTGTGTCGCATCAATACAAAATCATAATCGATAAACAAATTACTATTGGTGGGAACAAAAATTTAAGGCTTCATTTTGAAGCGAAAAACAAAAGCAGGTAAATAGCCAGAGCAGAAGAGGCGCATTTGTGCACAGTGGGGTAATCAATAGCATTGCCTCTCCCTTCTCTCGCCTCTGTTTGAAGGTATTTCCAACAAGATTACAGAAATCCAATTTGTTCAAGGATTTTCTTCCAAAAAACAAACGCATGAACTCTTCTACAGATCATTTAACTTTATGTAAAGAAATTAGTAAAATGTTTGCAAAATGAAATCACATCATTCCTCTGAATGATGTACAACATATTTTATATGCCTGAAATCAATTGGACACAGCATAATTTAGAATTTTATATTTGTTTTAAAATAAATGTTTTGAACACAATTTAACTAGACCAAAAATTAAACAATAATAAAAGTGTAGGATTTCAGAGCAATTGATAATGTAATATATATTCTATTTAAATAGATAGTGAAGATGCATTTAACTTTAATTTTAATGAAAAAAAGATTGTCATAAATCTTATAAATTAATTTGTCATAGTACTAATAAATTTAGATTTATTAAATGATAAACTTTTGGATAGTAAAACTATTTGAAAGCTATTAAGTTTAAGATTATGTTTGTAGATTTGATTTTTGTAGTTAAGAAAGTAAAATTATATTTATAGATTTTTTTTTGATGTAGATCGTATGATTGAGTCATTGGAAAACATGCACAACAATTTTAGAACTATTCTCAACTATGACACGCGGTTGATGCCTCTACATGTTGCCCAAGAGTTGGAGGGACCCACTTTGTGGATTATCATGTTCAAATTCTTGTGTTAGTGTAGATTGTTGATCAAAATCATTAGGCTACTAGTTCTCTTGGTTAACCAAAACAATTACACTTGCGAAAATAAATCTAATGTGTAGAATTAAATTTCACTTTTACAAATAATTTGATAAATTCTAATGGTTGGGAAAATACTACCTCATTCTAAGATATATACATCTAGGAAAATGGTCTCGAGATATTGCTTATGAACTTGGTAGATAAGAATTTGTTCTCCTTTGGTTGAGCCCCTAGGTTGACCAATTTAATAGCGACAAACAAATATTGAGAACAATAGGTAGTCATGCAAAATTCTCCTATGATTTTGGTGTCACAAGATTATGGTTTTGATGCCCCTACTTGTATGTAGTGCTAGATTCTCCTAAATGATTCAAATAAATTATGGTTAGTCATTAAATGCACCATGCTAGCATTTAAATTCAAATATTTACACTTTATTATGCTCATAAGACCTAGTAGGGGGAGGGCGGGGGTACAAGTAGTGCTAGATTCTCCTAAATGATTCAAACAAACTATGGTTAGTCATTAGATGCACCATGCTAGCATTTAAATTCAAATATTTGCACTTTGTTATGCTCATAAGACCTAGTAGGAGGAGAGGGGGAGGGGGGGGGGGTACAAGTAGTGCTATATTCTCCTAAATGATTCAAATAAATTATGGTTAGTCATTAAATGCACCATGCTAACATTTAAATTCAAATATTTACACTTTGTTATGCTCATAACACCTAGTGGGGGGGTGGTGGTGGAGGGCACATTGGCCCAATTTAAGAAATTTGAGTTTTAAAGTTCATGGTTCAAATGTGGAAGTGAAGCACCAATTGTACACCCATGGATATGAACCAAAGTAGTGAATAATATATGTAGAGTCAAATCCAAATCCTTGGAATGAGAGATGATGGGGAGAAATCAGGATAAGGTCATTTGCAAACTTCCATGCAAAAAATGCCAACTTGAACACTGGTCAATGCATAAATCATTTAACCTAGTCATCATGGGTCCAAAATATAAGGTCTAGAAATGCATGTATATGTGATTTTTGTAATATTATATTTTTTACCCACATTTTCACTTGCATGTGAACTACTATGAGGATGCATGTCAAAGTAAATCAAGAAATCAACAAGAAAACTATAATATTTTAGATACTCATAAATGATAAGTATATCAATGATGATAGTGTAAACTTTCTTACCATGAGTGCTCCTTGTCAAGAACCTACAAGCACAAAAGAAAAATCTCCAATGAGTAACGTCTATCAAGCATCTAAAAATTAGTGTAATCACAACTATTAAAAAATTCTACAAACAAAATGGTAAAAAGAGTAGGGTAAGAGATTTTGACTAAGTGAATAGCAAGACACTAACTAAGCATAAATGTAAAAGGACTATGAATAATTAAAAAATGATTTTGATTGTGAAGAAGGTGCTAAAGGACTTCCACAATGAAGAGAATAGTTTCTTTGCTAGAAAGGGATTTAAGGACTTTGACTATGCAAAAAAAAACCCATCTAGAAATGGTGATGAGTTTTTTTATGGTACTAAAAATCAATCATAAACATCTTAAGTGTACCACTACAAGCATAATTATTAAATAACATCAAAGATAATGCATTCCCACCATCCAATTTGTTGCATCCAAATATTTCATGGAATTAGAGATAAGAAAGAAACATAACATTGTGCAAAACGCAACAAGCATGTAATAAATGCCAATAATAACATTGTTTGTCAAATAAGATATACCAATTAATAAATAGGAGATAAATAAGAAAATAAAAAAGGGGCTATAAGATGCTTCCAATTTTTCCTCCAATGGTGAGGTGACACAAGCTATAACCTCTAAACATAAATCTTGCAAGCATAGGAAACATGTAATCTAACACTACACCATTGTAACATGTATAAATCAATATCCATTGAAAATATAAAATCAAGTCCTTGAAGTTGCAACTAAAGCCAACTAAGACAAATCCTTCAACATTAATTGTGATACAAATGGATAACATTATCTATTCCCCATACATAGTAAATAAACCAAATCCCCCTCAAAACTGGAAAGTAATAATAAAGTGACACAATCAAATAGGAGGATATTTACTTTGTAATTCCTCTTTAGCATTTGGTTTCTTAGGATTATCATGAAGAACTAAGTCACTAAGGTAAAATATCTCTAATTAATGCCCTTATTTTAATTCTTATTTTACTCACACTAATATGAATGAATATTTTCCAATGCATTAAATAATCTCTTGTTGAGTCTTTCAATACTTTGTAATCTTTTCTCTTTGTATCTAGAATCATCAATGATTTCTTGAAGAGAAGCATGCAAAGTGTCAGTATAAATAAGGTCATTATCCATGTAGTTAGTTTATTACCTTTTCTAGGTTGACCCATTCACACTTAATTTAAGTTTACTTAGAGGTTATTTACATTTTTGTCTCACTTCGTAGGGAATTTACATGTGTCGTCACACTTTTTTTTTCCAAGTGGTTGAACATGTGTTAAATATGTGAAGGGTTAGTTAGTGAATTTCTCCTACCTTCATTGATCCTTGTCCTATTTAAACAAGGAGCATCATTGTACATTTCACACACATTCCATCATTTTATGAAGGACATTCTTTTATGCTCATAATTCTCATTGTGGAAGTTGTCATTGTTCTTGGTTTCTAATGTTGGCTACTCCAACATGATATCAAAACCATTAACTACAAGTTTCTTCCCAAAATTTAGTTAATCCAATACTTTTCCTTTCCAATGAAGTTTCGTGAAGCCAAATTGACATCACCATTGAATCTAGAAAACCCAAGAAACAAAAGATAATCTTTTATTTCATGAAAAATCAAATAACTTTTAAATTTTGAAAAAAAAAAATTACACCTATACTCAGTTGTACTACACAAATTCATACCTATATGGACTTTATCAATACCAAAAGTAAAAAAATCTATGCACATTTCCTAGTTTGAATCTCTATTTGGGTTTTTTTTGGCATGTTGGTACTTGGTTTGATGTTCTTAGGTGGTTGTTTAGCCTGTTTGACACAAATTTGTAGAAAATTTTTCCATTAGAGGGAAATCCATATCTAGTTCAAGTAATTTTTTTGGGTCATTTACATTATGATCTCAACTTTGAAGGACACACAATCTACTGAGAGGGGGAGTGAATTAGTAGTTCTAGTCAATTCAAAACTCTTAACTTCAACTCAAAATATTAGATCATGTAGCTTAAATCTTCACTACTAGTAATCTGTTGGCAACACAAGGGCAAACAACTAGGAGGGGGGGTGAATCAGTTGTCACATAATTTCAAACTTATTCAACTTATTAACCTTATTCTCTAATTTGATCAATAACCATGAAAGCATAAATCAACAACACATCAAAAACACACATAACACCAAGATTTTTTACGTGGAAACCTTGTTAGGGGAAAAACCATGGTGGAGGTCAGTCCACAAGATTATACCCTGTTAAAAGTATAAAGAAATATGAATGGGGAATGCATATGAATTCAGGCACACTGCTCAATTACAAAAATAAATACACATTGTCTTACAAAAGATTTACATCCACAGGATTTGAACTAAGAGAATAACATCTACTAATGCCTGATTACAGTTCCAGTTAAACACATGAACACTTCTTCACACTTTGCTTTTTCCTTCGAAATATCTGAACATTATTCACACCCAAGACTCACACACTTCACATACTCATTCCTTCAAATGATAAAACAATCGCTTATATATATCCGCAACAAGAAATTGTATTGCTACATGTCGGCCTCAAGGAAATAATAAAATGAATACAAATTGTCGGCCCAAAACATTAAATATTTTTTAATGTGAATCAACCAAGGTTGGCCACAACATAGTGAAGACCCAAAATAAAATTCTCAAACATGAACCACCTTCAAAAATTAATCCTCAAAGATCCACAAAATGTTACAACACCTTGTTGGCCAAGAACATGAAAAACATGAACACACAAGAGAAAATATTGAATCGCGAGCACAACGATCAATGCAAATGTACAACATAGATAGAGCATGATATAGAAGCATCCAAAAACATCATGAATCACCAAAGAAGCATCTGCAACAACTGAACTAAGTAAAATTGCACTATCTTCATTCAAGAACACCAACTAAAGCAACAAAATGACTGTTAGAATACAAATCTTCATAACTCGATCAAATCTTCATGCAAATCTTTGAAACTGAACGTGGATAAACTAGATATACTCGACAGGAAACCCTTTAATCCACAACCTCTGATTATCAACGTAGTGAGCTCACCGATAGACTGAACTTCACTTCACCATTGACAACCTGCAACTTAATTTATTACAATTTTCTCAATATCCTCGACATATACAACTTCTAAGACATTAATGCCAATAGTGTTGACATCAATGACAACCACATATCAGCAACACAACCACAATATCTAACAATCTGCCCCTTTGGAATTGATGGAAACACATGATGTGAAAAACACCATCAACGCAACTATCTTCAACACTTACTCCCTCTTAGGTTCTGACTCTTTTCTCCTCAACAACTCTTCTCCCACATGAATCTTCTTCCTTAAATAATTCATAGTTTTTCACATGACTCTTCTCCCTCTTTGACATCAATGACAAAGATCTCTTTTCTCCACACAAGCTCTAAACCACATATCTAAACATCTGACTACTCCCCCTGAGTAGCAGCCACCACAACATCAATTTGGATCAAAATATGACCATGAAATGCACGGATTGATGCAAGTAAATGCATCTTAGTTTTGATTAGGAGGGTTAATCACCCCTAGCTTCCCTCTGAGATACTCAAAAGTATCCTTAGGCAAATGATTTTTAAAGATATTTGCAATATGTTCCTTAGTAGGCACATACTCCAATCTGACTTCCTTTTCACTCACCTTCTCTCTCAAAAAGTGAAACTTGATAGATATATGCTTGGTATTTGAATGCAACACTAGATTCTTAGAAATGTTAATTGCACTTAAGTTATCACAAAATATAGCAATGGGTTCATCATACACAACTCTAATATCTTTCAACATCTGCTTCATCCACAATACTTGAGTACAATTGTTAGTAGCAGCAATATATTATGTGTCTGTAGTAGACAAAGAAATGGCATTCTACTTCTTACTTAACCATGAAATTAGCTTCGTACCCAAGAAAAATGCACTACCACTAGTACTCTTTCTGTCATCCACATCACCTGCCCAATCAGGATCAATAAAAGCACTCAAAGTAAAATCATCATTTTTAGGATACCACAGGTTAAAATCAACTGTTCCCTTCAAGTATCTGAAAATCCTCTTCACAATAGTTACATGAGATTCCTTAGGATCAACTTGAAATCATGCAACAATGCATACAACATTCATGATATTTGGTCTGGTTTGAGTCAAATAATGTAATCCACCAATCATCGACATGTATCTAGTCTGATTTTCTTTCAGAGAATCACCATCTTATGTTAACTTGCATCCGGTCACCATAGGTGTACCAACTTGCTTTGAATCTTCCATACCAAACCTTTTTAGCTATTATTTCACATACTTGGAATGGGATATGAAGATCCCTTTATCTAACTGAGTAATTTGCAATCCCAAAAAGAATTTCATCTCACCAATCATAGACATCTCAAACTCATTTTGCATCTCATTAGCAAACTTCACACACAAACTATCATCTCCTCCAAAAATGATATCATCAACAAAGACTTCAACAATCAGATCTTTATCATCATCAATCTTGAAATACATATTACTATTAGCAGTACCTTTATTGAATCCAAGCTTCAAAAAATAATTGTCTAATCTGGCATACCATGCTCTTGAGGCTTGCTTAAGTCCATACAATGCTTTCTTCAACCAAAAAACCATATCTCCCTGATCAGTCAATTGAAATCCATCAAGTTGCTCAACATACACCTCTTCTTCCAATTCACCATTTAGAAATGCTGACTTGACATCCACCTGATAAACGTTGTAGTTTTTGTAAGTAGCATAAGCAAGAAATAATCTCACAACTTCAATCCTAGCAATAGGGGCAAAATTTTCTTCAAAATCAATTCCTTCCATTTGCGAATATCCTTTACACACCAATCTTGCTTTACTTCTAACAACTTCACCTTGCTCATTCAACTTTTTTCTAAAACCCATTTAGTTCCAATTACAATTTTGTCCTTAGGTCTAGGAACAAGAATCCATGTACTATTCTTCTAATTTTTTATAGTTCTTCTTTCATTGCTTCCACCCAATGTTCATCTTTGCATGCTTCATTCACATTGTTAGGCTCAGTCTTTGAAATCAAGCAGTATTCTTTTGCAATTTTTCTCCTATTCTGAACACCTTTGTTCTTATCACCTATAATTTGATCTTCTAAATGATTTAGTCTTACATACGTTGGAGTCTTAGGATGTTCTTGAAATTCTAGCTCTTGTGATCTCTCTTCTACACTTTCACTAGTTTCTTCCTCTTGATTTCCTTGATTCCTTATACTGATTTGAACTTGATTTTGAGTTTGAACATTCTTTCCTGTGACTGAACTATTATCCTGATAATATGAATCATATCCACAGGTTCTGGATGGTCTAGCTATGTCTTCATCAACCTTGACATTTGCACTTTCAACTACTTTCCTCAATCTCTTGTTGTAACACCGGTAGGCCTTACTCTTGGTAGAATAACCAAGAAAGATTCCTTCATCACTCCTAGCATCAAACTTTCCTATCTCTTCATCTCTTCTAATATAAAATTTACTCCCAAAGATTTTGAAATATCTAACAGTAGGCTTATGACTTGTCCATAGCTCAAAAGGGGTCTTACCAGTATCACCTTTGACTTGTACCCGGTTGAGGATGTAAACAACATTACTCACATCTTCTCTCCAATAAATATGAGGAACATTTCCTTCCAACATCATAGTCCTAGTAGCATCTTGAATTGTCCCATTCTTCCTTTCCACAACTCCATTTTGCTGAGAGGTCTGCGGGGCATATAATTGTCTCTTTATCCCATGCACTTCACAAAAAGAATTAAACTCATGAGAAGTGAATTCACCACCTCTATTTGATCTCAGACATTTAATCTTTAAACCTGTCTCTGTCTCAACCATAGCCTTAAAAGTCTTGAATTTCTCTAGAGCTTCATATTTCTCCCTTAAGAAAGTAACCCACGTCAATCTAGAGAAATCATCAATAAGTAACGTGAAGTGCCTGTCTCCTTGTAAACTTATGATTCTAGAAGGACCACAAAAATTGGTATGAACAAGCTCCAATACTTTTTTTGAACAATGTTGTTTTCTCTGAAATAAAATTCTAGTTTGCTTCCCTAACTGACATTCCTTGCATATAGTATTAGTAGGCTTTACCAACTTAGGAAGATCTCTCACTGCCTGAGTAGAGCTTATCTTAACAATATTGTCAAAGTTTACATGACACATTCTCCTATGCCACAACCAACTTTCATCAACTTGAGCAATCAAACAACTTTTACTAGCAGCATTCAATGAAAGATGTTGCATTTTGCTTTTGTACCTGAGGCAATCACATTTCCAAAACTCCCCAATATTCTACACTTACCATTCTTGAATTGAAGATTGTATCCCTTGTCAACCATCTGTCCAACACTTAAGAGATTATGCTTCAAACCTTCCACATAAAGAACATCATCAATATTATTCTTACCATCAAGAGAAATGGATCCTTTGCCACAGATTACACCAGCTTTGTCATCACCAAATCTTACAACACCACCATCATACTTTTCCAGGCTCACAAAATTGATTTTATTACCTATCATGTGATGAGAGCACCCATTGTCAATCACCCATTCATCTTTCTCTTCAAATTTGGCGGCTAGGGATTTCTCCACATTTGAGCAACTAACAGATTCAATAGGGGCTGGATCATTTTCCTTGATAGCAATAAATACCCATTCATCTTCACTTGCATTCCCTTTATCAGATTCATCATCTATCACACCTTCATCAGCAACATAATAACACTTTATTTGAAATCTAGGCTTGTTATGTCTTGGCTTAGGGACTCTTTTTAAACACCTTGATGCAAAACGACCTATCTTATTACAAGAAAAACATTTAATAGGAAATTTTCCTTTATACTTACCTTCTCCTTTGGCTTCTCTTTTGACAATAAGTGCTTCAAGATCCTCTAGATTTCTCTCCTCTTCTTCAATCTCTCTCATTTCCTCCTCATACTTGAATACCTTTCTAGAAGAACTTTCACCCAAATCATATCTTTGTTTATCTCTACCGGAAGTAGTAGCCTTGAATGTAGATTCTATCTTAGGAAGAGCATCACCAAATTCACTCAACTCAAAAGCAGTAAGCTTACCAATCAACATGTCTCTGGTTACATTTGTTACAGTCCAAAGCTCTTCAATAGTAGTAGCTTTGAATTTGTATTCAACAGGAAAGGATCTAAGAACTTTAGCAACAATCTATGATTCTTCCAACTATCCACCAACACATCTGATACCACACACAAGTTCATTCACTCTTTCCATAAAAGTAGTAATGTTCTTATCATCACCCATTCTCAACATTTCATATTTCCCTTTCAGACTTTGTAACTTAGCAATCTTCACATTAGCATCACCTTCATACAAAGTTTCCAACTTTTTCCAGATCTCATAAGCAATCTCCAGATCCATAACATTTGTCATCTCTGAATCAATTAAAGAGATCAACAATGCTTCCTTAGCCCTGATATTGTGTTCAACATCCCTAATCTCAAAAGTAGTAGGAGGAACATTTTGAGGAATAACATACCTATTGCTTGTAATACTCCAGTAGGGTTCACCAATGCATCTTAGCTGGAATTCCATTTGAGTCTTCCATAGAGAATAATTTGTTCCATCAAATCTTAGACTATCCTTCTTGTATGTCACCATCCCGAATCACCTCAAGTTGTTAAACTTCTTCCAAGGAACCTACTCTGATACCAATTGTTGGAAACACAAGGGCAAACAACTAAGAGGGGGGGTGAATCAGTTGTCACATAAATTTAAACTTATTAAACTTATTAACCTTATTCTCTGATTTGATCAATAACCATGAAAGCATAAATCAACAACACATCAGAAACACACATAACACTAAGATTTTTTTCATGGAAACCTTGTTAGGGGAAAAACCACGGTGGAGGTCAGTCCACAAGATTATACCCTATTAAAATTATAAAGAAATATGATTGGGGAATGCACATGCATTCAAGCACACTACCTAGAGCTCATTGCTCAATTACAAAAAGGAAGACACACTGTCTTACAAAAGATTTATATCCATAGGATTTGAACTGAGAGAATAACATCTACTAATGCCTGATTATAGTTCTAGTTAAGCACATGAACACTTCTTCAAACTCTACTTCTAACTTCAAAATATCTAAACATTATTCTCACACAGGACTCAAACACTTCGCATACTCATGCCTTCAAATGGTAAAACAATCGCTTATATATATTTGCAACAAGAAATTACATCACTACATGTCAGCCTCAAGGAAATAATAAAATGAATACAAACTGTTGGCCAAAAACATTAAAGATTTTTTAATGCAAATCAACCAAGGTTAGCCACAACATAGTGAAGACCCAAAATAAAATTATCAAACATGAACCACCTTCAGAAATTAATCCTCGAAGATCCACAACACGTTACAAGACCCTGTTGGCCAAGAACATGAAAAACATGAACACACAAGAGAAAATATTGAATCGCGAGCACAACAATCAATGTGGATGTACAAAACAGATAGAGCATGATCTAGAAACATCCATAAACATCAAGAATCACCAGAGAAGCATCCGCAACAATTGAACTAACTAAAATCACATCATCTTCATTTAGGAACACCAACCGAAGCAACAAAATGACTGTCAAAATACAAATCTTCATAACTCAATCAAATCTTCACACAGATCTCTAAAACTCAACATGGATAAACTAGATATACTCGACAGGAAACCCTTTAATCCACAACCTGTGATCATCAATGTATTGAGCTCACTGACAGACTAAACTTCACTTCACCACTGACAACCCGCAACTTAATTTATTACAATTTTCTCAATATCCTCGACATATACAGCTTCTAAGACATTAATGCCAATAGTGTTGACATCAATGACAACCAAATATCAACAACACAACCAAAACATCCAACATAATCAAGCATTGAGCACACATTCACACAATTGGAAACTAGATATACGTGGAAACTCAAGATGGGGGAAACCACAACGAGAATAGTTTCTTGGATCTACTGTCCAAATCTATCCTCACAAGGCAGAAATATACATGTGAATTTTACAATATGAAGTAGGCACCAACCTACTAGAGACACCAATCCACTAATATATTTGTAGGCACCAACCTACTAGAGATACCAATCCCCAAACATAATGAATTGAGCACCAACTTTACAATTAGAACACTAGTCCTACCAGAATACACAGATAAAGCTTGCAGGTCTGCAATACAATAGTACACACCTCATGCATGTGCCAAAGTTGCCTCAGACACTCTTCCACTCTTCATATGATCTTCTGATATTACCACACAAATTGGGATGCAATCTTCCTTATATATATTCACCACTTTCTCTTCAATTTACACTTGCGACCAAATTTTCTTCACCCCAATGTAATTCTACTTCACATGTGCATCCATGTAACAGAGAAATATATAAATGAAATTGTATTATCACACTTCTATGTCAGTCAGAGATCCACAAATAACTAAGATGACGTAAGATGAACCTATATTCAAATTACATGAAACATGTAATAGGTCAGTCCAAAATCAAATTTTGTTGTTGCTGAAAGAACATGATGTCATGCATTACCGCCTGAAACTTAACTAGGTTCTATCTTGACACCACACACAATATTTGTATTCTGCATGCTACTAGCTATTACCACACATGTCTCAAACACCAACTAGTTAATAGAAAAACACAAAGAACCTATTATCACTTTAAAATTTTTGCATGTTGAACATATCCTCTAAAAACACTAGAATATGATAGAACAAGTGTAGGAACACTCTCCTTTCAAACTGTAGAGTCGAACTCCATTCTTGAAAGAAATATGAACCATAATTGTATTGCTAGAGAAATCTCTCTACCTTGAAAAATTGAGCTGAAACATTTCAATACAGACTTTTGGATCACCTCTAATACAATGAATGGATGCAAGTATGATATTGTAAGTATCCAATAGTCACACCAACTTTCAAAACACAGAAACTCCTCAAAGTATATGTTTCTTGATTTAATGATATGATTGATATGATAATACAATTACCAACAAAAATCTTCTGACATACAACATACTTCCAATAACATATATTTCTACAAATCTCTGCAACTCAAAATGATACGACTAAAAAATATAATGATAATTCATGTACTACTTATCCTTACACGCTTGACTCAAAGAAATCCTTTGACATAAATCCTATTACTACATCAATGACAACCTTTGTTCAACAATCTCCCCCTTTGTCATTGATGGAAAACAATAAAATGTGGGGCCACCCATAAAGCTAGTTGGTCACACATGAAGACATTTCTCCCCCTTGGAAGATATAACATTTTGAGTTCACTTTCTCCCCCTTTGACATCAATAGTAAAGGTCAACACTCCCCCTTTTATATTTTTGGTATGCTGCATAATAAAAAAACCTATTTCTTGGATAGACTCTACCTGAGACCATGCTTCACTGCTTTTTGAAAAAAATTCCTAGGACCAACCAATTTTTTTGTGGTATGGAGACAAAACTCCCCGTCAACCTATGCTTCCTCTTAATTCAAGAGGAGGGAGCAATAACTCCCAAATTCTACCAGAGAAGCTTAAATGTCTCCTTAGGAAGTGGTTTTGTGAAGATGTTTTCCACTTGCTCCTTTGTCTCAACATACTCCAACTTCACCTCCTTTTCTACAACTTTCTCTCTCTAAAAATGATACTTGATTGCAATGTGCTTTGTCCTTGAGTGCATTATCGGATTCTTTTAGATATTTATGGCAGTAGTATTATCACAAAGAATATAAATAAGTTCATTAAACTCAATCTTAAGATCTCCTTCATATTTTGTTTCATCCACAATACTTAAGTGTAGCATGAGGCTGCAACAATGTATTTTGATTCTACTGTAAATAAAGAAACCGAGTCATGTTTCTTGCTCAACTTGGACACCAAACTATCATAGAGAAAGAAAGCTCCACCACTTGTTCTTTTTCAGTCATCTATGTTTCTTGCCCAATCTTCATTTGTATATGCAGTTAGAGTGAAATTTTCACTCTTTGGATACCACAGTCCAATATCTATTGGAGCCTTCAAATATTTGAATATCCTCTTTACTGCTTTGACATGAGTTTCCTTAGGTTTTTCCTAAAATCTAGCAACCATTCAAACTTCTTGCATTATATCTAGTCTAGATGTTGTCACATACAACAAACTACCAATCATAGATTTGTACAAGGTTTGGTTTGTCAGAGCAGATCCATCATCTTTACTCAACTTGCATCATGTAACCATAGGTGTACCCACCAGTTTGTAGTCTTCCATCTTGAACATACTTAGCATCTTTTTTATGTACTTTTTTCTGGGAAATAAATATGCCTTTGTCTAATTGTGCATTTGCAACCCAAGAAAGAAAGATAATTCACCTATCATTGGCATTTCAAACTCACTCTATATTTCCTTTTGAAACACCTTGCACATGTCATCACTGCCACCACCAAAAATGATATCATCTACATAGACCGCAACTATCAATAGTTGATCACCTTTTTTTTATGTACAAATTACTATCTGCACTTCCTCTCTGGAACCCTTGTTGTTGCAAGTGTCCATCCAACCTAGAATACCAAGCTTTAGGAGCTTGTTTGAGTCCATAAAGGGCCTTTTTCAATCTGCACACATAGTTTGAATTTCTAGAACATTGAAACCATTATGGTTGTTCAATGTAGACCTCTCCTTCTAGTTGTCCATTCAAAAATGCTAACTTAACATCTATTTGGTATACATTTAAACTCTTGAATGTTGAAACAACCAAAAACATCTTGATTTCTTTTAGTCTTATTACCAAAGAAAATTTATCTTCATAATCTACACCTTCAACCTGAGCATATCCTTTGTACACAAGCCTAGTCTTGTTCCAGACCACTTAACCTTCTTCATTTAGTTTATTTCTGAAAAACCATTTGGTTCCAATCACATTCTTTCCTTTAGGTCTTGGGACCAGTTCCCAAGTTTCATTCGTCTTGATTTGATTCAAATAGATTCCTCCATAGCTTCTATCCAACCTTTCTCTTTGCTTGATTCTTTAGAAGACTTTGGTTTTATCTTTGATACTAATACAAATTGTACTTGCTCATTTTCCTTCTCAAGTCTCTTCTAGGTTTGAACTCCACTGTCTTTATCTCTTATAATATGATCTTTAGAGTGATTCTTCTAAATGTATTATGCTAGAGTTTTTGTACAACTTTTGAATCTTCATCACTTTCGTGGATTATATCTTCCTCATCTTCTACTTCCAAAGTACTAGTAGACTGAATTGTTTCATCAACTCTCACATTTTTCAGTTTTGACAATCCTCTTCAATCTTTTTTTTATAAAATCTATATTCTTTACTTTTCAAAGAATAACCAAGAAAACTACCTTCATCAAATTTGGAATCAAAATTACCCAAATTTTCATCCCTTTTGATGAAGCACTTGCTTCCAAATATCCCAATATGTCTAACTAAAGTTGGGCATCCTCTTCATAACTCATATGGTGTTTTATCAGTCTTGTGTCTGATTTGAACTTTGTTCAGGATATATTCCACAATTTGAATGGCTTCTCTCTAGTACATATCTAGTAGATTTACTTGACACAACATTATTCTTTCCATCTCCTATACAGTTCGATTCTTCCTTTCTGCAACTTCATTTTGCTAAAGAGTCCTAGGAGCAAAAAATTGCCTCTGGATCCCATGCTCTTTACAATTTTTTTCATACTTGTTAGAAGTGAATTCTCCACCTCTATTTGATCTCAAAACCTTGATTTTTCTTTTGATTTCATTCTCTACCAATGCCTTGAATTCCTTAAACTTCTCAAATGCTTTTGACTTCTCCTTTGGAAACATAATCCAAGTCATTCTAGTGTAATCATCAATAAGAATCAGGGTAAGTGCACCAAGATGGTTCCCAAAAAGGGGGCTTAAGTGGCCACTTTTTTTTTGAAATCAGGAAATGCTGACCTTGGATGTGAAATTGAGGATAGTTACACTCAAAATTTTGAGATGGAACAAAAACAAGGATCGAAGTGCTTTGAGTCTACTTTCTAAACTACTAATTTATTTTTAAAATGGTTGAGATTAAGGGGTTCAACAGAGGGATGTACACAAATTGGTGTTGTTTTTGTCAGAAAAACATAACATAGCAACTCTTGTACGACTTGAGCATGGTGAACCTTTTTTTAGTATTTTTAAAATTGCTATGGTTAGAAGTTATCTAACAACATCTAGTTGATGCACAATTTTTCTGATAATTTTTTAAGTGGGCACTTCCTAAAAAGCATAATTTTGGCCGTGCTCCCCCTACAAATTTTGGAAAGTAATAGATTTTTTAAAAAATTTTATTTTATGTAATTTATTTGAAATTTTGATGAATGGTTAATTATAATGAAAAAAACCAAACACGCTTTTTGATAAAAAAACAAACATACAAACAAAATAAATTATGGATGAAAGGCCTAGCATTGTCGAGGGTGAAAAAATTATATTGTTGGAAAGCTAAGAGAGAACTTAACATTACCCATGTGTCAATTTTGTCGATATTGAACCAAATGCAATCTGACAAGTGAGCACGAACCGATTATGTGAAAAATTGTAGAATTTGCAAAAAACACGTCTCTGGTCGTTGGGAATGCCCTCCAAACCTTTGGGTTGGTATTCCAAGGCAAATACCAAAGATAAGGCTCGGGGATTCCCAAATCAAAATATAACGCGCTCGCGTTATTTATTAGTTTTCACTTTTTCCTTCTCCGTGGAACATTTCTAGCAACAAATAGCGCACTTGCGTTATTTATTCCTTTAGTTAAATGCCAGTTTTTTGAATGTTTGTTCACATGTTTGTATGTATATGTATGCTGGTGTGTCATGTATGTATGCTGGTGTGTCATGTATGTATGTATGTATTTATGCTTATGGGAGAGAGGGCGAGAGTGGGTGG
>VDFB02373365.1:158004759-158086187 GCA_007258455.2 Sequoia sempervirens
TGCAGGATGCATCTCACTACACGTGTTCAACATATGTGGAACTTTTGTGAGGTCATACATGGAAAGGGGGAGCATGACAGTGTAGGAGCATGCATGAAAAGAGCATTAGCACGAGAAGAGTTGAAGTATAAAGAAAGTGCATAGTTGACCGGTCTGAATCAATGTCCAGTGGTGTAATGCCGATGGGTCGGTGTGAGTACATCTTAGGTTAGGTATTTTTTAGTTGATGGATGATACTAACATTGCACCATATGAGGATTGTTGTACACTAACATGATCGAGTGAGTTGCACTCTTTCCTTAGCTCAAATGCAAGTTCATGGAGTATCGATACACGTAAGATGGCATGCTTTTGTTCTTCATGTACAATGCAAGCCTGGAATGATTGTGAGTCAGGGGAGTCAGTTGACAAATGGTTGAAAAGTTATCTTAGCCCACTTCACATGTATCACCCTCCGATGGCATTGGAACTAACACAAATGGAATCATCGGTTGTCTTTGACCATGTATCAGATCTAGTTCAACCAGGTAATATATCTACTTGCTTAGTATTTGAAATTCCATATTGTTATCCTACTTTGTACTGTATTCATAATGTTGACTAATTTCAAGAGATATGCCACACATATAAATGCAGGGCATGTTTATGCAGTTATTGCAGATGAAGACAATGAAGAGGGTACAGACTATTACTTGTGTCGTTGTGTTGAAGAACTAAAAAGTGACCCAATTATAGATGGAAAACATTGAATACCCTGAGGCTGAGTTGTTGTTACTGGAGCACGTGGTTGAGAAAATTTACCCCACACTTAGAGTGTTAAACATTGGTTGTTTGAGGAATTTGAAACCGCATCATAAGATTCTTCATTACTCAAACCTTGTCATGGCATCAATGTTCATTTGACTAAATATGGGGGTAGACCCAACCTTTAATTGAACTTAGCGTGGAAGGTCATAAGTCTGACCATGAGGCAATACTTGACACAATAAAGAGTAGAGCAGACCCAGATGGTTCATTGGATTAATTTGTAAGTATATGCACAACGGTTCTTATTAATTTATACTTGTATCCATGTCAATTTGGTTGATGCCAATGCTATCATCTTATTTTACTTTGTGTATTTGTATGTAACCACACAAACATTGATTGGTTTCCCCTTGCATAAAATGTAGATTTATGAGCCATCCAAGAGAATCTCAAGCAAAAAAGTAATGCAACATCGTATTTTGATGATCTTGACGTCTCAATTATGATTTTGGCCATTACAAAGAGAGATTATTAGAGAGCTTGGTGAGGGAATTTCAAGTTATTCATTTGAATTTAACCTTATCATGACCACCTATGACGTAGACATTATAAGAACATCAAATTTCAAGAATTTATTCATGAGAGGTGTTGTGTGCAATAGGTATCTTGGAACTCCCAGTGAAAGATGTATGACCAAGGCCGACTAAGTTGAGAGACTACCATGCCTATTTGTAAGTGCCTTCCATCTATTTTGGATGAGCTATTTCTTTTTATTCTTTTCCTTTGTGTATCTATAACTAAACTAGTAAAAATTGATTGGTCCCTCGCAGAAAATGCTGATTTTTGAGCCATCAAAGAGAATCTCAGCCAAAAAGCAATGCAACATCCTTATTTTGATGATCTTGACAAATCTCAATTCTGATTTGAATGAAATCTTGCAATAAAAGTTCTCTGTTCATAAATTTCTATGTTTTCTTTTAGTTTTGTTAGCTTTGTACCTGCCTGTATAGTAGATTTAGGCCTTGTCCTTTGTAGATTAAGATAATACAGAAAATTAGGTTTCTTTTGAGTCCATCTAGAAGAAAATCCATTGAGTTTTTCCACTGTTAGAGCACATTTTCTGAAATTTAGTTTGGAACCTTCAATTTGAGGTTTTGAGAGTCAAGTAAAGAAATAAAGCATACTCCACTGAATTAGGCTTGTAGATCAGTGGAGTAGGGTTATAGTAGGGTGTTTATGGTGCAGGAGCACCAAGGACAATCAGGACCACAAGGTGGTCAAGTTGTAAATTTTGATTTGTAGTCCATGAAGAATGTTGTAATAAGGTCACAAGGACCATTAGGAAGTGTTTTAAGTCAATTTGGGTTGGTAGGCTATGAGGTTGCAATGTCATGTTAGCATGTTGTCAATTTGGTGTAATGAAGCCTTGAATGGCCTAAATGTGAAAATGTATGTAAATTCATAATGTAAGGGTCAAGATGATGTAATGAGGCCATCATAAGGTCACTAGTTTAGGTATGGATTCATTTACATCAATATGTCAAAAGTTGCACATAACAATGTAATGTTGTCAAACCAAAAGTTGTCATTTTGCAAATACTTAGAAGTTGAAGGGTCACACTTGTAAAAGAAGTTGAAAAGTGGTTGTAGTCGGTTGAGGAGGTTGATATGCCTTCAAAAAGGCCTTGTGAATGTTGTATGTTGTTGGCAATCATACTTTTGAAAGCAGGAGCACCAACTCCATCTTTTCAACACTTGAACCCTTGTGGTTTCTATTATTTGGTCATTTGATCATTTAGGGTGTTATTAGATGGTTTGAGGTCATTCTATTTCATTTAATAAGGATTCAATACCATTTTTGTATGTATTAGGTCAATTGAGTCATGATGTAAAGAAGTTGATCAATAAGGGGATTCATGTGGTGAACCTTGTAATTTAAGTGTTTTAGGGTTATTTGTGTTAAATAAGGGCTTTACAGACCATTTATCATGTAATGTGAGTCCTAGGAAGGATTCTTTAAAGAGTTTCATAAGAAATATTGAAAAATTGCAAAATGCAAAAGTTGTAAAAACTGCCAAAAGCCAAAATTAGCAATTTTAGTGGAAGACAAAAAGACAAAAGTTCAAAAGGCAAGCATATGCATTGGGGAAGATAAAGAGACATTTTAATTGCTATTTTAAGTCCATTCAAGGCTAATTATTCAATATAGAAATTTTGGTTAATGTTTGATTCAGAGTTTTCAATGCTTTATTTCTGATTTTTCATTGTATTTCCTGATTTTACTGTATTTTCAAAGTTTCCTTCACCTGTACGGACCCGTACATTCTTAGAAGGATTTATCATTCATTTTTTCATCTAGTATTGTGAATTAGCTTCCATTTTCTTCCATTTAGCGCTTCCAATATTTGTTTTGGAGGGAGAAATACTGATTTTTCTGTACTAGCCTATGTAACAGATTTATCACTGTTTTGTGATTAAAAAAATGCAATTTTTGTCTTCCCACCTTCTGTAAAGCCATGTGACTTGGTGGGAAGACTTGCATGCATGTATATTAGGTGTGGAATGGAGTTTCTTGGCGAGGGGGAGTCTTTAAGTCCAAATTCTTACGATGCCTAGGCATAAAATGTTAAGTTTCTATGTGAAAATGCTGGTTTCAAGTTGTCTTTTCATGGATTTGTGTTGGGATTGAGTTTAGGAAGGGTTGGAAGGTCTGAGAAGACCTAGGGAAATATGTTTTATGTTTTGGTTTTGTTTATTGTGGCTATTTGAGTGAAGATCTTGAGAAACCCTAGATTTTAGGAGGGAAAATGAGGGTTTGTTGGAGTAGCAGGTTAGCAGACTTGTACGGAGTATTTGACCAAAAATTTAGGGTTTTGAAGCACAATTTGTGACTGTCTAGGAGATCTTGTTATGACAAGAAGTTTAAAGGTGGGTTTGTTTGTAAAATTGGGCTAGTTCTTGTAGCCCTTGAGCATGATACCTTGATGTTTCTTTAAGCTTTGGCAGATGAATCTTAGGTGGAAGCTTGGATATGTCTTCTTGATGAAGTATGAATGTTATTTGGATGATCAATGGATGTTTCTACAATCCTCTTTAAGGAATTGGTCTTTTAGTTGTTCAGTGGTGAATTGGAAGACTATAGTGCTAACCTTATGGAAGTTGGGTTAGATATATGAACCTAAGTTGGTTTCTTGGTTCTTAAGTTTGAATTTGTATTCCTCCACCATGCTCTACATCAATTGACATGCCTTCAAAAACATTCATTTATTTGAGAATTCATTTGGGAAGCTAAAGTGATAAAGCCCAAAAACATGGTTTGTATGGCTACTAGAGTAGACCTAGTTGAAAGGAGATAATTGTCAAGATAGATACTTGGGGTTTTGCAAATTACTTGGGACTAATCTAAATGTATTTGTTGAAAGATTCCAATCCTTGTCTGCATCATTTTATTTTTTTGGTTGAGTCATTTTGTGCAGGGAAGTCAATAATGCAAAGGTGGAGTTGCTGCTATAGAGCCAAAATATGAGTTTTTCATCCAAAAATGGAGGTTTTATGCAGGGTATGGAAGAAATAATGAATGCATGTCTAGGGAAATGATTCTAAAAGAATTTTTAGACATAATAAGGCATGATCCAAGTGTTGGCCAAAGTGTTTGAGGTTTCTTAGAGTGAAATACTTGAAACCCTCACTGATTTTTGTGATTTTCACCCTATAATCAAGGGTTTACAAATTTTGTGTATTGCTGGGCATTTTCCATCTTGAAACTTGTTTATTTGAGAGTTTTTACACATGGAAAAAGACTGTTTGAGGTTTTTTGGTATTTTGGTGATGATTAAAGACTACTTTCTTTGTTAAAATGGCCTATTTGGAGTTCTTTACAAGCAAAGAAGTTGGGACAGCAGGCATGTGTTCCAAAATAAGTGTATCTAAAAATGATATATGTTTTTAATGGCCAAAATGGGCACCATAAAATGTATTTATCCTATAAATATTCATTGTGGTTTGCATGTTACACTTGATTTAGTGTTTTAGCACTTACAAGCAAATTTGGTCTTCTAGTGCAAGCAATTGTGAAATATGATTAAATAGTGTTGTAAGAAGGTGTTTTAGCTTTTTTCATGTCAAAATAAAGATGAATAAAGTGTACCAAGGTCTGGTAAAAGTTTGGAAGCAAGATTTGAAGGTTAGGTGTCTTTTTGCCTTGTGAAAAGTTGTAAAGTTGTACAACTTTTGTTCTCCAACTCGTCTGACCAAATGGACTATTCCAACGTGTTTGAATAGGCATGTTTATGCTAGGAATGGTCCTCTTTCACACACAAACACGCGGAATCACTCTGAGCTACGTTCAACCGGATCGATCCCTTAAGGGACCAAAGGGCAAAATGGCTGCAAACTTCAACATGAGGTTACTCAGACACCGTGATGCTTAGAAACTTCTCGTCTGATCCTATGGGATCAAGTTGAGCCCTCTACAATAACGTCTCTTGGTTTTTGTTATTTCAGAGTGGTTTTTTTGTAGTGTCTAGTTTTCAATTGATGGAAAAAGTGTCAAATGGAAGCAGTGGAAAGTTGCAAAGTGGTGCAACTTTCGTTTTACAACTCGTATGACCAAACAGACTGTTCCAACACATCTGAATAGATATGTTTACACTAGGAATGGTCCTTTTTCACACCCAAACATGTGGAATCGCTCCAAGCTATGTTCAATCGGATCGATCCCTTAAGGGTCCAAAGGGAAAAATGGTTGCAAACTTCAACATGAGGTTACTCACACCGTGACACTTAGAAACTTCTCATCTGACCTTATGGGATCATATTGGGCCCTCTACAATAACCTCTCTGCCATTATCTCAAAGTGGTTTTTCAGAGTGTCTAGCTTTTAGTTGATGGAAAAGTGTAAAATGGAAGCGTGGAAAGTTGCAAAGTGGTGCAACTTTCGTTCTACAACTCTGTGACCAAACAGAATATTCCAACGCATCTGAATAGGAATGTTTACGCTAGGCATGGTCCTCTTTCACACCCAAACACGCAGAATCGCTCTGAGCTACGTTCAACCAGATCGATCCCTTAAGGGTCCAAAGGGCAAAATGGCTACAAACTTTAGCATGAGGTTACTCGGACACCGTGATGGTTATAAACTTCTCGTTTGATCATATGAGATCATGTTGGGCCCCTCTACAATAACCTCTCTCGGTTTTCGTTATCTCGGAGTGGTTTTCTCGTGGTGTCTAGTTTTCAGTTGATGGAAAAAGTGTCAAATGCAAGCAGTGGAAAGTTGCAAAGTGGTGCAATTTTCGTTCTGCAACTCGTGTGACCAAACAAACTGTTCCAACGCATCTGAATAGACATTTTTACGCTAGGCATGGTCCTCTTTCACACCCAAACATGTGGAATCACTCTGGGCTACGTTCAACCAGATCGATCCCTTAAGGGTCCAAAGGGCAAAATGGCTGCAAACTTCAGCATGGGGTTACTCGGACACCGTGATGGTTATAAACTTCTTGTCTGATCCCATGAGATCATGTTGGGCCCCTCTACAATAACCTCTCTTGGTTTTTGTTATCTCAGAGTGGTTTTCCCGTGGTGTCCAGTTTTCAGTTGATGGAAAAAGTGTCAAATGCAAGCAGTGGAAAGTTGCAAGGTGGTGCAATTTTTGTTTTGCAACTCGTGTGACCAAACAGACTGTTCCAATGCTTCTGAGTAGGCATTTTTATGCTAGGCATGGTCCTCTTTTGCACCCAAACATGCAGAATCCCTCTAAGCTATGTTCAACCAGATCGATCCCTTAAGGTTTTGAGTGTAGTATGTTGAAATATGCCATTCCTCCTATTGTTCAGGTTGTGTTTGGGTGATATGGGCCTGATGTAACTTGAATTGTGGTAGCTTGATATACAGAGTCTATTGATGCTAGGGTTCAATTTGTATGATTTTGAAAAAAGAAGCCAACTAAGTAGAGTTATCAACATTATTCGTAAATCATAAGAATTTGTTTAGTACACTAGCCATTTTGATGCCTTCTTGTAGTCTCAAACATTATTTTGTATCATTGTTACATTGGTTTTTGAAGTGGTAGCTTAATATAGCTCCATAATACAAAATCTGGTTCACACTGATTTTCACGTGAAAAAAATGTGAATCAAATCACGTTGATGTGAAAAAAAACCATGAGACCATAGCTTGTGGTGCAGGAACACCTAGGTCATGTAATGCCTTCAAAAGGCTAAGTTGTCAAAAATGTATTTAAGTCCATGTAATACCAAAATTAAATGTAATCAAGGCATGAAAAAGCACAAAGTGTAATATTGTCAAAATGCTAAATATGTAAAAGAGAGAAAAAGAAGGAATGTGAAGAGACAAAACAAGAAAATCAAGAAAATCAAGGAAGAGGATGAGTCATAGGTCGTTCAAGGAAGATGAAGAGGTATTTTATGGTTGGAAACTTTTTTAAAAGCATTATAAAGGCTGAGCAAAGAGATCATTGTATTCTGGAAGAATTAAATTAACAAAAAGTTCCCTATTTTAGCTTATTTTCTGTGTTTTTCAGTTGTTTCTTAACTTGTACGAACTGTGCAAGAGTTTAGGTTTCAAATTTAGATTTTTTCCAGTAGGTTGGGGAATCACCATTTGTTTGCATCCATTTGGGAAGGAATCCAATAAATTTAATGTTTGTTTGAGCATTCTTCTTATGGCTCGGTCTGAAATCTTGTTCATTGAGTTTTGAGAGTCTTATAAGGCATTTCCACACTACTCCACCAATGTAGGTCAAGTGGATTGGTGGAGTAGGTTAAGGATAGGTTATTTGTTATGTTTTGATGTTTGTGAGTGGAGGAAAAAGCAAGAATACCTTGAAGGAGTTGCTGCTACACAGGAAATTCTGAGTTTTCCAGTCAAAATGAACAATTTCCAGCATGACAGAGGAGAAAGAACAAGTGCATGGGTTAGAAGACATTTCCAAATGCCTTTTCAGATGTATTTTGACATGTTCCAATGGTTGGCGAGAGGTTTTGAGGTTTTCATGTACCCTATACAGGAAACCCTCATCGATTTTTGAGTTTTTCACCCTATAAACAAGGGTTTGTCAATATACTGTCAAAAGGAGTCTTTTAATCCCTGAAAATGGATAAATTGGGAGTTTTGTGTTATGTATAATGAATTTTTTGAGGTTTTAAGTGTTTTGGGAATGTTTGAAGGGGGTCTTCTTTGAAAATCAGGCCTATTTTAGTAGCCTCTTTGACAACGTTCAGACTAAAAACTGCTTATTTCTTCAATATAAGTTATTATGAGTTTTTGATATGAGGACATGGGCATTAAGAGGTCTCTAAAAGTGTTTTGGATCTTGGGTTTTGAAACTAGTGTGTTTGGTTTACTCAATTTAGGGCATGAATGTCTCATTGAGAAGTAGGGCCTTGACTGCGCAGAGAATAGAAGTCTGACCTAACAGTGATTGGTGAGTTGATTTTGGGATAATGTTGTCTAAGTGATGGTGTCAGGGATGTATGGAGTCTTGGACAGGGTTTAGAAGTGAGATATGTTGTTTTGATAGTTGGACAGTGAGGAGACTTGGTGTAAAATAATACATGAAATTGTAAGTTCAGTCAAAACAAAGTTAAGAGAGCAAGTTCCTGATTTGTATCAGTTGTAATAATGATGTTTGTAGTGCTTGATGGTCTAGTAAAAGTCTGAAATCCAATTGTAATGATGGATTGACTATTTGCGACAAGTTGAATGAATTGATTGAATGGAAGAGTGTCTTGTTGAAAATGGTGTTTTTGAAATGCATGTTGATCTAATTGATTGAATCATTTTTTTCTAAAATGGTTTTTTTATTTGAACGAGTCAATTGGAATACAGATTTGTGGAAGGATGAATGATGAACGATAAGAGAATTTGAGTGGATGAAAAGTAGATTTCTGATGAAATGTTGAATTTTTTTTTGATCTTCTCCAAGATGAGTTTGGGACAAGAGTCCCCTGAGTTGTTGAGTGGTTTGGAAATATTTTTATTGCATCAGCTTGTTGCTTACTATTATGCTTTGATATATTTTTTCCAAGCATCCATAGCTTGTTCGAAAACACCTGTTTTAGGCTTTTAGCCATAGCAACAAGGCAATGAATTGTTTGATAAAATGCTTTGATAGACATGTATGAAAAATGTGTTAGCATAGACAAGGCAGTGAACTCTTTGAAAAAATGCCTCAAAGAAATGTGGTTTCATGGTGATGGAATGGCATGAAAAATTCCATGACAAGCAAATTGCTATGGATTGTCATGGAATTCCATCACCATTGAGACCACATTTCTTTGAGGCTTTTTTCAAACAGTTTTGCCTTTTCTATGCTATTGCTTATTAGTATGTTTTGATAGATTTTTTCCAAGCATCCATAGCTTTTTGAAGCACCTATTTTAGGCTTTTAGCCATAGCAACAAGGAAGCAAACTGCTTTGATAAAATGCTTTGGTAAACATGTATGATAAATGTCGTAGCATAGACAAGGCATCAAACCTGTGAAAAATGCCTCAAAGAAATGGTCTCATGGTGATGGAATGCCATGCCAATCCACAACAATTTGCTTGTCATGGAATTCCACCACCATGAGACCACATTTCTTTGAGGCATTTTTTTCAAACAATTCATTCCCTTGTTCATATTGCTTTCTATTATGCTATGATAGATTTTTCTAAGCATCCATAGCTTGTTTGAAAGCACCTGTTTTAGGCTTTTAGACATAGCAGCAAGGAAATGAACTGTTTGGCTAAATGCTTTGATAGACATGTATGAAAAATGTGTTAGCATAGACAAGGCAGTGAACTCTTTGAAAAAATGCCTCAAAGAAATGAGGTCTCATGGTGATGGAATGCCATGACAATCAAATATTTTTGATTGTCATGGCATTCCATCAAGTCATGAGACCTCATTTCTTTGAGGCATTTTTTCAAAGAGTTCACTGCCTTGTCTATGATATTGCTTACTATTATGCTTTTGATAGATTTTTTCCAAGCATCCATAGCTTGTTCGAAAGCACTTGTTTTAGGCTTTCAACCATAGCAACAAGGTAACACTTGAACTATTTGACAAAATGCTTTGGTAGACATGTATGAAAAATGTGGTAGTATAGACAAGGTAGTGAACTGTTTGAAAAAATGCCTCAAAGAAATGTGGTCTCATAGAATGCCATGAAAACCAAATGCAATTGGCAGCTGCTCCTAGTTATTTGTTTTGCAATGTGAAGTAATTGCATAACTACTTAGGTTGACTTTGTAAAACTATATTGTAATTGAAATTTTGTCATCTATCAACATCTAGTTATTATTATGAAATGCGAAGCAATGCTTTGAGTTTGAAAGATGTGCAATGCAATGTAATCAACGTAAGTATGGAATATAAACTACAAAAATCTATTTTTACTAAGTTACCGGTTCGTTTTATTTGTTCGTTCAAGAACCCGTTCATTTAAGTTCGAATTTTTTTTGGTTGTCTTATTTTGGGTTTGGTAATACAAAAAACATATAAAAATCAGAAATATATACATACTTGCAGTAGTAATCAAGTTTAGAATACACCACCATATTAATAAATAACATAGCAAAATATACCACCACTTTCATAGTCAAATATTAAAATATTAGGTGATAATTTGAATATCATGATACAAAATTATAAATTAAAGTTCAAACATAAAAATGTAAAGTGTTTACAATCAGCCATTATTGATCATTGATCAATCTGAAAAAGTGTGAACATTTTTCTGTGTGGAAGGAAAACAAGAAAATAGTGTTACATAATTATTTACATTGTGAAAGAGCCAAAACCTTTTTCTTGCAGATCGTAGAAGAATCTCAGTGATTTTTTGGGTGTCCTTGCCTTGGAACGGAACTATCCTAAGCCATGAATGATTGACTAGGAACTGTGAGAAAGAAATAAGATAAATCACATGCAACTTGTTGCAATTTCTTTCCTTGGGAAAAAGGGTAAAGTTTTCTTTTCAAGGAGAATCTCCTTTAGAGTTTGAACGCATTGATAATTTTCAAGATAGACTTAGCCAAATATGTCATCTAGGTTTGAAGCTTTTAGGTAAAATGTTTGTTTCTTAAAATTTTGTTCAAAATTCAAGATGCAGGCTCTCCTCCCTTAGGGAAGAGAAGGCCTATCAAACCTAACACTCTTAAGCAACACTTCTTAAGTTCTTGTTGATGCAATATTAGATGTGAAGTTTCAAAATAGGCATGGTTATATAAATTCTCATCTCAGGACTATCATTGCATAAAATTAAGAATTTTCAATCCTTTATGGTCTAGACAAGAGAAGTATGGAGTAGTGTTCCAATGCTAAAGTCTTATTGTGGATCTCTTTGCTATGAGTGGTTCAAAAATGAGGAATTTGTCTTCTGCACCAAATAAGAAATATTCACAATATGTGCTAGGAAGGAATAAGTCCATACGATCGAGTATGCAAGAACTAAGAATTGCAAAATTGGCTTATGTTTGACTTCCACACACATAAATTTTCACACTTTTTGATGTTCACACATAAGTCAAAAAGTATATGTGCGTAAGTTGTAAAGTATACACTTGAATACACGTAACTCATATCTATTGAACCATGAATTTATAATGCAAATATGGACACTATCGATAAAAAAGATTTGTATTAAAAGCCAATAGCCATGTACGCATACATCAATATATGTCGATATAAGTATAAAATATAGTTACAAAATAGCCATATAGGCTTACGAGAATGTCATATAGGCATACAATGTCAAATATATCCAATACAAAATATGTACAAAATTGCCATGTAGGCATACAACAAAGGGCTCTACATTCAAAATTCATTTCTCTCCATGCTCTGGTTCAAATACAATTTTCTTTCCCTTTGCTGGGTGATCCAATGGCGATAAGTCTGTCACCCGTTTCTGCTATGCTCGAGGAGTACTCCTGCTGCTCCTCCTAGTGTTTAGCTCCTAGTGAAGTTTCAACTGTTACAATAAGAAGTAAAGACATTAATATATAGAAATTACATTATAAAAATTAATATATTTAACAAAATAATCACTTACGGCCATCTCACAATCACTTTCCTCGATGGAAATATTTGCACACCGATGCTTAGGCGTGCTCAAGCCCTGTATAAACCATCCAAATAGGAATTAAACTACTAATCAATAATGGTTTGATTTTTTACTAGAGCTAACATCTATAACAACGAATGTAAATTGAAATTTAGTAATTTACCTCATACCTCCTCTATCATAGCCATCGAGTATTGTATAGCGGATGAAACACCGATATCCATTGCCCCTTATAATATTTGCATGGCCACCAACATCTAAAAAATAAAACAACAAATTATTCAATCACAAAAAGCTAATAGCTATCCACGGATGGACTTATAATGTATGAGATCTAATAAAAAAATTGAGTACAAGTATTAAAGAACTATATATTTCGATTATTAGTTACTCTAATTTGAAGTAATGCTTTGAGTTTGAATGATGTGTAATGCAATGTAACCAACAATATAAATATAAAATACAAAAATCTATTAAACTTAGAATTCATTAGTTAAGTTCTCTTTTTTCTATATTACCTCCATGAATGTTTGATCAAATCTACTGGCACTAGGAGGTGTTTCCTTGAAACCTCCAACATTACCCTGTTTAACATCCAAAATCACATATTAAAATACCATCCGTAAAACAATGCTATTAACACATGTAATAAATTTATAATTGTTTACTAGTTACATACCCCACTGATAGGTGCACTGCAAAAATAAGTAGGGGGATTGGTGTATCCAGTCTCTACACTATGACCCTGCAATTTTATTAAAATAATAAAACTAAATTAGTTAATCTTGCATTTCACAATCAAAATTTAATAAATTAAATTCAATGAACATGTTGAATTTTACTTGAGTGTCAATGCCATATGCATCATGCAAAATGTCAGCTGTCCTCTCCATCCCCGTAGATGCATACGAATCAGGCTGCGTAGTAGCATATGGATCTTGAGTAGCACCCTCCTGAGTGCCAGTAGGGTCATAATGTAACAAGTCACTCCCACAAGATTGACACACATGGTTCAAGGCCACCACCAAGACTCGATGGCATTGTACAATAGGGCTAGTGTGATGGATGACACTCAATGTTGTGATTGCACGTCTCTATGTCGCATCTCCTTCCGCACGACATCACACCGGGCTTCAAGGAGGCGTTCTTAATGAGAGGTCGCCTCCTTGCCGTGGTGGGATCCGGCCTGCACCAGGGCTCATCTCTTGAGCTGGACCCCACCTCGAACCTCTCATAACGTAATAATTTGGGATTTGGTTCAATACAAACTCAACGTATAGTTTCCTAAGAAAATATTGGGGACTTCAATTATTGCAATGGGTAATCAAAGACCATATACCATCTTTCATAAAACGTTCTTAATCTCTGGTGGTGGCACCAATGAATAGGAAACCCTTTTGCATTGAGGGTAAGATTTTGATTTGTTTTAGGGTCGTTGAATAGAGAGCAAAATCACCTTTAGTAATTTTAAATCTTTTACTGTTTATATGATAATTTGTCCATAATATGCCCTACTCATGCCTCCTATCTTGCCATCTAGATATTTGTTGGATTGCATCTACATTTTTAACATATCTTTCAATGAATTTGCTAGAAGCATTCTTTCCGTGGTTGAAGCATTTGGATCACTCAACCTACTGATAAGATCCTCAAGTTGTTTCTATTGTTCTCAATTTCACTCCTCAAATTTTCTTGAGTGCCGGAGGGTATTGAGAGAATGGTGGGGGAGGTTGATTTTGTTGAGGATTTTTCTGTTGAGGATTTGCCTCCTCTTCTTGTTGAGGATTTGTAGGATTTCCTACAAATTAAAAAAAAAAAAATCAAATCTAATCTAAAACAAACAAAATCAATTTCAAACTAACAAATTCAAAACAAATAGTAAACAATACTTACCTCCCGCATCTTTTCGTCGTCATGGTGCCATATTTGCAAAGAAAATCCAACTATTGTTGATGAAATTTGTAGAAATCCTTCCTCCCAGAACACGAGCGTGAAAGTGAGGGTTTTTGGCCGCGGGCAGAGCTGAGAAATAGTAAAAAGAAAATGATACATATTTCACTTTTTTTTCTTTTAAAATCACATAACACGAGCGCGTTATCTCTTTTCAATTTTTTTTCCCATTTGGCCACAAAAGTGCGACCAACTTCATGCACCTTCCCATCATGAAACACCTACCATCTTGTAGACTCTTTGTCCTCATTGGTCCACAAAAATCTATATGGACCAAATCCAATGGTTTTGATGTAGAATACTCCTTAGCAGGAAAACTGCTTCTTGTCTGCTTTCCTTCATGACATGGTTTTCAGCTAGTAGATTGAGGCTTCTTAATATTTGGCATATCTTGGACCATTCCTCCTAAGCTAATATTTACAAAACCATAAAAATTAATATGTACCAATCTTTTGTGCCAAATCCAACTTTCTTCTCTCTACATAGTAAGACAATTTTGTCCATCCAGTTCTCTAAGATGATATATGTCACTGTATGTCCTGCTTCCTTCTGCAATAAGTTTTTTCGGTACTTGATTTTTTGATTTCACAACCTTCAACACAAAAGGATAGCTTATAACCTTTATCACACATCTAACTTACACTTAAAAGATTAAATTTTAGTCCTTCAACATACAAAACATCATGTGTCTTTGTCCTACCAACATCAAGACTCAAAGTACCCTTATCGATGATTTTGGCAATAGAATTATTTCCAAGAGTCACAAAACATCCTTCAAATTTCTTGAAATTAATAAACTTGCTTTTATCGCCAATCATGTGACTTGAGCATCCACTGTCAATGATCCAAAAATTATTCTCGTTCTAAGCATGTCTATAATAGTTTGAGCAATCATTAATTTCTTTGACTTTTTCTCTTCCAGAATCTTCTTCTAAACTTTATCTGATTCATGAATTCTATATTCTTATCCATTTCTTCCTATTCCTAGTAGAGGAGAACTCACAAAATTGATTTTGTAGTTCCTAGCAATGTGTCCAAAATTGTTGCATTTTTAGCAAATGATATTAAAATTATATAGAGGTGCAAATGCATTGTTGCTAACAAATTTATTTCTTCTTACCAAAGCTTTTATACAATCCACAACCTTATGACTAAAATTATTGCAATTAAAACAATAATTGAAAAAAGAATAATTGAACCTAGTTTGCATCTCTATCTTTTGGATCTTCTACTCTTCTTTTGAATTTAGATAAATCCATTCTCCAGTGTCTTGCTTTCATCACTTGTAATAACTCTTTCATACTTTGTACTTCTGAAACCAATCACTTTTGGACTGCATTAGTAGGCTTCATTGTTTGTTTTGTCACCTTATTATTCTGATCATCAAAACCAATTCCAGTTTTTCCATGCAAAGATCTCTGGCATCCCAATGTTTGATCTAGAGTCTCAATACTCTTTCCAAACTTAATTTGCAACTGTTGATTCAACTTCTTAAGCTCTTTTCTTATCGACACAACTTTTGCTTCAAGCTTCTCATAGTCCTTGTCTTTTGAAAGCAATTTTCTGGTCATAACTTCTTCAATCCTTTTTACTTCTTCTTTCAGGGTCTTCAACAACAATCATCTTTTTTGCTATCTCCAGATCCAAAGATACCTTTTCTTTAGCCTTCACTTCTTCTACAACTCTCTTCTTCACTCTCTTAATCTATTTTCTAGCACATAGCAACTCTTCCACAAGATCTACTTCATCTTCATTGTTTCTAGAATCCATTTTTGCATATTCTTCAATAGTTTCAAAATCCATGAATACAAATTTTTATTTTTCATCTCCGGAGATATCTTCATCTTCTTCACTAGTAGAGTAGTCTTCCTCATTTGTGTAGAAACTCTTTTGTTTCCTTTGACTTTTATTCCTTCTCTAAAATATTTTTTTTCCATACTTTTTCTCAACATTGTTATAATCCTTATGGGGACACTTTGCCATAAAAATGTCCTACTTCACTGCAATTAAAGCACTTAAAAGGTAACTTTCCTTTATACTTACCAGAACCTCTTTGTAGCTTTTTGAAAAAATTGGCTTCCTCTAGATCAGATCCAATATCAAAATTTGGATCAACTTGCTTCTTAGATACTATGAATTCCACCTCTTTCCTTATAGAATCCTCACTTTCAAATTTCATTTCAAAAGAAATTAGAATTCCATGCAGTTTAGTCATCTTTAAAACATTCATATCCTTAGCATCTCCAATTGTAGAGACTTTAGAATAAAACCTTCTAGGAAGATATTTGAGTACCTTTTTCACAACATTATTTTCTTTCAATTCTTCACCAATAACTCAAATAGAGTTGACAACTTCATCAACCTGAAGTAGGAATGTGGCAATATTTTCATCTTCTTTCATCTTTAGAGTTTCAAACTAAAATTTATGGGTTTGCAGATTTGCCTCTTTGAATTTTTCATCACCTTCATAGATGGTATGTAACTTTTTCCATATTTCCTTCACTATTTTTCACTACATCACTTTCATAAATTCAAAGTTAGTCAATCCACATAAAATAACATTCCTTGTCTTAGCATTAACTTCACAAGCCCTCTTTCCAGCTTGATCACTAGGAGGGTTTTTAGGAATCTCATATCCCTCTAAAATAGACATCCAACTATCAAGTCCTAGATCCATTAAGTAGGAGTCCATCCTAACTTTCCAGAATGCAAAATTGAATCCATCAAAGAGTGGTGTTTTATTTGTAAAGAATCCTTCCTAAGAAATTGAGTGTGCCATCCCAGAACTACCTTAAGTTGTTAGGATTCTTCAAAGGAACTTGGCTTTGATACCAATTGAAGGGCACATAATCTACTGAGAGGGGAGGGGGGGTGAATTAGTAGAACTAATCAATTCAAAACTCTTAACTTCAACTCAAAATATTAGATCATGCAACTTGAATCTTCACTACTACTAATCAAGCATTAAGCACACATTCACACAATTGAACACTAGATATATGTGGAAACCCAAGATGGGAAAAACCATAGTGAGAATAGATTCTTGGATTTACTGTCCAAATCCAGCCTCACAAGGTAGAAATATACAGGTGAATTTTACAATATGAAGTAGGCTAATGTATTTGTAGGCACCAACCTACTGGAGCCACCAATCCACAAATGTGATTAATTGAGCACTAGCTCTACAAGTAGAACACCACTCCTACCAGAATACACAGATAAAGCTTGTAGATCTGCAATATAGTAGAACACACCTCATATATGTGTCAGAGTTGCCTTAGACACTCTTCCACTCTTCATATAAACTTCTAATATTACCGCACATACTCAACTGTGCTAGATTTGACTAGATACCACATAGAATTGTTTCCACAATTATTGGGTCAAGTATAAGGCCAACGACTTGACCCCTACCTTTTGAAAATTCAAATTTTAAATCTGGCCAATTGACCCTCTTTATTTTCTCGCCCCAAGACAACTAAGTACATGTTTTGTAAAATTTGTTGCTATGTGTTAGTCTTTAAAGACATCCATTAGAATTCATTTTATACAATGAAATCCATGATTTCTCTCTCATTATAAGCATTAAAGGAATCAATAATGAAATATTTGGATTTGGGTCATTAAAAGGAGTAGCAAATCCACATGCATAAGTATAGGTCCTTTGTTTTTTGTCCTCAATCTTCTTACACATATTTTGGTGCTTGACCTAGGATAACACATCTCGTTGTGACAGAATAACAACCAAGTTATTTCTAAATGTTGCTATTCATCAAGTATTAGAGAGGAACAACATATATGTGAATTAACCAAGTGAAACAAAAAGTAAAGTTATACAAATTACTAGATCATTTTAATAGATTCATGATATTTAGCAAGCATGGACTCAATCCTAATCCCCAAACTTGACATTAAATAAAGAAAATAAAATATTTTAATCCCCATGTGAATTAAAGGTTGTCACATTCTATTCATGATATTTAGCAAGCATGGACTCAATCCTAATCCCCAAATTTGACATTAAATAAAGAAAATAAAATATTTTAATCCCCATGTGAATTAACGGTTGTCAAATTCTATTCATGATATTGAGACATTCAAATTTTAGTACCATATTAAACTTTGTTCATATTTTGGTCATATAATATAGATACATTTATTTTTGTACTTTTAAAATTTAATTTTGAAAAACACATACCCTAACATCTTATCATTAGATTAATCTACATTAATTATACTTATATATTTTATATGTTTTCAAATTAGCATAGGGAAAATTTATTTTGCTTTACAAAACAACCATCTACTTTTTTCCTAGGTTTCTATCCAAATTTTCCTTAATTATTTTTGTATGACAAATTCCTTTGATTATGTTTGTGTGGTTGTATGACTTGTGGAAGGTTATAAGTCATGCAACCACATAAATACAACTATCTAATTTTTTTGTTTGTCTTAGTGGAAACTTACCTTAACCATTTATGTATGGAAACATCCTTTGATCATTTTCATGTGGTTGTCTAACTTACAAGAGCCAAAGACATCCAACCACACAAAAACAAACATCTACTTTTTATGATTATTTTTGTAAAATATTTTTCTTAATTACTTTTGTATAGAAACTTCCTTCCATTATTTTAAATGATTTTATGACTAATAAAAAGTCACAAATAATAGAATCACATAAAAATGACCGTCTAATTATCTTTGTATAAATTTTTTATTTAATTATTTTCATGTATGACTAACAACCACTTCCACACAAAAATAATCATTTATTTTTTATATAAACTTTCTTTTGTTTGAAAAAGAACAAATCATACAACCACCCAAAAAACTTTTGTATAAAAACAATACTAAAGACTTAATTATTTTTGTGAGAAAGTCTACAACTACTACCTACTTTTTATATTATTTTTATAATAACTTCCTAGACAAAAACAATCAAAGAAAGTTTCCAAAATATCAAGAAAAAAATAATAGTATTTTTGAGTAAAAGGCAACAAGTCAAGATGTAAGGCAAAGTCGTGACAAAGGGTTCCACCAAATGAGTCGGTACTTTAATGGCATTGACCACAGACAAAGAACGGCCTTGGAAACTTCCCTTGGTCAAGGAAGGCTTCTCCACCAACATATTAATTTTCTTTATTCTTTATTTTTTAGCTTTTAAAATGCTAAGTGTAATTTTTTTTTGATATTCTTCATCCTGCAATTTTTCCAACCAAGAATATGACAATAGTCCAATGTAAATAAAATTTTAAATAATTTTTTTAATTTTTTTTAGTTATTTTGTTTATTTAAGATTTTTTTTTGTTTAATTTAAATATGTTAACAAAAATTATTAAAAAAGTTATGTATATTTTTAAAAATTAAAATGATTAAATATTCTTAAACAAATAAAATTAAATAATTTTTAATAAATACAAACAAAATAATTTTAAAGTACAATAAAATAATTCTTAAGTAAATAAAATAACTGTAAAATCTCTTAAGTAAATGAAAACAGTTCAATAAATAACTCAATATGAATACACCTATATCAACTTTTTACTTTACTTAAAAGTTATTTTATTTATTCAAGAGTTATTTTATTTTAATTTAGAATTATTTTATTTACTTAAGAGCTATTTTAGAGTTTAAGTTCTTTTAAAATAAATGTGAATACACTAATTTAATAATAAGTTGTGAGGGTATGAGACTTCTTATGAGCGGGGGATCTCACCCGTAGGGGACTAGTCTTGCCCCAAGCTCGCCCCAGGTACCCAAGATACAGACTGCTAGCCACTGGGTGGGTCGTAGAGGACACCCCTATTGTATTTTAAAAAAAGTTGTGGGGGTATATGGTTTTTGAAAATAAATGTTGAAAGAATGATTTTTAATAAAATTGCGATAAAAAATAAATAAAATTTGATATGGCATTAAAATTTGATTATTTCAAGATTAGGAAAATATATGACAGCGTTAATTTGTTTCAAGATTGGAATATTTTGTCTACTCATGAAAATATTGTGGATCTAAACAAGTGATATGGTAATCTATAATATAGTTGATGAATATAACTATTTAGAAGTATCTTGGAAGGGTTGTCATTATGTTGTGAGTAGATATTTTTTCCTAGGTCAACTCCTAAAAAAATGTGCAAAAAGATCAAAGACAACAAGGAAGGATACTAGAATAATATATGAAGATTTGTTACTCTTTTTAGTGCATCAAATATAAATATTTTGCTCTTGATTGTTCATTTGATGCTCTAGAATGGGAGAGGAATTATGGATTCTAGATGTGTAAAATGAATGCTAATGAATGCCTTTAAAAACTAGCTCATAAAATCAAAATTCACAAAACATGTACTCCATGAGGGTGGGAAAATAAAAAGGCTTTACTAACTAGTCAAATTGAATTTTGAAAATTTGAAAGGAAAGAGTCAAGTCCTCAACTCTAGGGTCAACCTTGTGACCACAAAAATAACCTTAGAGCGAAAAACAATCAAATTTAGGTGGCTAATGACTATATATAGGTATGTGTAATAAATGCTCAAATAAAGTGAATGTATCAAATTATGTGTATATAAGGATAAAATAGGAGCTAAGTGCATGGGAATACATGTGTATAAGGAGATGGGTAAAGGTTAAAGGAATGAGCCAAACTTTACACAAGATTGCATCATTTGTTGATATATACATGTATAAAGGTATTCTTCCAAAATAGATACAAAACTAAATGAAAAACAATATGATCATGCAATGTTACCATTATATAGTTTTAAAGATCATTTAGTTAAAAATTTGAGTGGTGTCTTTTTTTTAATTATTAACATTTATACATGTTAAAAAGAAAGCTCCTTTTTTAACTTTAATTTTAGAACATTATAAATTTATTCGTCTCTAAATATTTATAAATTAGTTTTATAATGAACACTAATTTTATCTCAATAAAAAAAATATTTCTAATTCTTCAAACTCCTTTTCCCCATGTTATTAATAAATTTATGGGTTTGTTCCACATGCAATTGTTTTGGTTGAATTTTACATTCATCCTTTTTGTATTTCAAATATATTTCATGTATTGATGTTGCTTCATAGATTAAGATGTATTGTATATACAATAATTAGACATAATTTAGATATCCATTCAACGCTCTTCTATCATCTACAATGCTATCTAAACAAGGGATCAAAAACTTGGTATGCCCAATATATGGGTGAAATCGATATTGATATTATTTTTCTTCCTCCTAATACCTTTTCCATCAATGTTCTCCTTATGTTGGAAGTATATGTTTATTGGCTGGAAACATAATGTTGATTTTATGCTAGAAGTATATATATTTTAGTTTTTACTAAGAGTTGATAATAAGGGGGCCTTGCCTTACTAAATAGAGGTCTAAGCTTATATAGATAACAATGTCTAAGGCTTAGGCCAACACCTAACCAAAAAAGTCTAGATATTATTGTAATAAGAAAGCATTACACAATTAAAAGAAACAAACTAGTAGCCACTATAAAAGGAAAACATATAAAATACCATAACATAGTCATACACCAATAACCATCCACTAGAGAATCATATGATAAATACTTAACGAAGACAAGAAAGAAACACTGCCTTATAGAAGGATGAACAATAGTAAACAACTCAATTTGGTAATTCCTACACTTTGATCTTCACAAAACCATACCTCTCAAGGGCAACCTCTATCTATCTCCTACATAGTTGCAATTTTTAATCTTGGAACCTTGATTAGCTCTAGAAGAACTTGAGGCCCTACAACTTGCTCCAAACCATGAAATTGAATACCCTTGATGGTTTCTACATGGCATAGGGCTCTTCCTCCCTTTCTGTTCTCTAATTCTAGTAGTGTATAACTGCTTACAACCTCTAAAATGCCCTTGTATGAAAATAATACCATGTTAGCTAGAAGACTGACTCAATATAATTCTAGAAGGCATCCAAGGTGCATGCATGTTCTATGAGGGTTGAAACCTTGCTATTCAAAAGGAAAATATCCACTCCAACATCTCCAAATAATAATTTCTTATATTGGACCTTAGAGGAGGAGGCTATCTCCTCCTCCCTCTCAATTGCATATGGTGAGAGAATCAATAATGATTCCAAACTCTCCCTCACCTCCACATCCGCCTTTACACTTAAATTTTATTACAAAATCATCCTTTATCAAATCCCTCACCCTCAAATTACCATTTTCACAAATGCCATCTACACCCAACACTAATTTCACTACATTTAACGATCCCTTTGATTGATAATTAATTTTTTTATGGAGCCTAAATTTAGAGACATGACCTTGATTGAACTAATCTTGTGTTCCCCTTTATGCACCATTTGCAAGAAACCTACACTCCCTAATAACACAATAATGCACTAGAGTGGAGCATGCCCAATAATTAGATGGCTTCAAAACCAATACTAACGACATCTAAATCTCCTAAAAAATATCTACAACACACCACCTCAAAACATAAAGAACAACAAAGACAAAATGTGTATTGATATTCATGAAGCCTTAATTCTCAATGTCTCCATCCCATATAATCAAAGAACCATAAAATACATTCAATGTGGCTTATAATGCTTAATAAGAGCCTCCAACAACTCCCAATCTCTAATGTCTCTACTTTGCACCAACGTGTAAATATTTTGACAAATGCCTTGATTTGTAAGGTAATCTTCTGCTTAATTTTTTTTCCCTATAACACTAAGAAAAATAACTTAATCAAAATTTCTAATTTAGAATAACAATTCCTTAAGAAGAGAGTGCAACTACCAGTTAGGACAAATTTTTTTCTTTACTACCTTAATGACAATCTTGGAATCACTTCCAACTTTTATAAAATAATGGCCTTATATATATGCTACGTTTAGACTAGCTAAAAGACCCTCCCATTCAACCTCATTATTATTTATAGAGCCAAGATGAATTGAATTTCTCAAAATGAACTCTCTCAAAAAGCTTCTAATGACATAATATGCCCCTACCTCTCTCAGATTGCCTTTGGATGCATCATCAAATTTTAATTTAACCCTTTCTTAGGAGCTTCCTAGGGCCCATTTTTATATTCGCTTTCTTATTTATCAAACCTTGAATGAGAAGAAAAACACAACATTACTTGAAGTATCATTTTCATATAGAAGATTAATACATTTTTTGGTTCCAAGTACAATAGGATTGCTTTTGGTTTGAGATTTCCTTCGTGACAATTATGGATATGCTCTCATTAAGCACTTTATCTTGAGAGATTAGTGCATTTGTAGAATTTGCATGTCCAATGAACCATAGTCATAAGAGCATTTTATATTTAGGTGCATTATATAAATGTGATCCATGGTTGGTTTTACTACTTCTTCAAAGAAAACCATTTCTCAATGGGATCTTATTCATTATGAGGATCAAATATGTGTAGCTCTATATCATCAAAGAGATGATCCAACACAAAGTCCAAATTCTTAAGAGACATCATCACAACTATTATCTCAATGTTCACCTTAAGATTATTTTCTTCATCCTCAATTTCAGATACACAAACTATATATAAACCTGAGCTAGCTACTAGTAGGCAATAATATTTACATTTCAAAATAAAATTTTAATGAAAACTTTAAACCTTTTAATTTTTGTGAATATGAAATAAAAAAATTATCATGACAAGTAAGATGCATTTATCTAGTGTATCAAATTATTTTATTTTATTAGGATTTAACTGTATATAATTATTGAGTCAAACTTATTGACCCATATTTTATAAGTAGTAGTTTGTAGGAATCCATTTTGCATTAGCATGAATGGTCCACTTAACACTCATCGCATCTAGATGATGCTCACATGAATGAAACATAAGAACTTTCTGAGATGTTACCCATCAAAATACTACTTTGACTTTCAAACTCATTTAAATTACCACTATTCACTAAATATAAATCAATAAACATAACTTAAAAATTACACAACTAAATCCTTATAAAAAAAATATTTTCTCTTCAAACCTTAAATCTTATACTAACTTAAATCTTCCAATTACTTCAAGGAAAAAAATCTCTCCAAACTTAAACTTGGTGTGAATGTCAGTAAAGGTCAAAGTTTGCATGGCCTCAGTTTACCGGACGTGTAAGGTTCAGATTCATTCCAGGGAGTTTGGAGGGCATTCCAGAAAACTTGGAGTGCACTTACACCATCCTATACAAAAAATGACAGGAAATTTGTGCCTCTCTGGGCACTTCGGAAACAAAAATGAGCCAAACCAGGGAGATCATTAGCGGGGATACGCGCTGTATTATTAAAGAGCTTGAAATAAGGACCAGTTAACTTACGAAACCGTATCATTTACAAGTAGACAGGTAGCTTATGAGAATCAGATCTGGTAAGTTACACAGAGGAAGTTATTTGCTAATTTGGAGGTCAACATAGACTTTCAATTGACCTCCAAATAAACAAACTACTCACCAGCTGTTTAGTTTAGGTACTCTCAATCATCCTTCATCCTGTATGAGACCTCCTTGTTGACATTACTGAGTTGTTTTTGAAGAAGGAAACATCAAGACCTATGGCTGCATTTCTCATGCATACAGAAGTGCCATTACTGATAATCCTATTATGCTCAGCAGTTACACATTCCTACTCTCATTCTACTTCCAGCAATGTTACTGATCAGCAAGCTTTGTTATCATTCAAGGAATCCATTGTCTATGATCCTTATAATTCATTACTCAACTGGGATCCCAATTTTAGTCTCTGTAGTTGGAAAGGAATCCGGTGCAGTTTAGACAGCCAAAGAGTGGTTGCCCTCAACATCTCAGGTATGGATATACAGGCTCCTGTTTCCCCTTTCCTTGCAAATATTTCTTTCCTTGAAGTGCTTGACTTATCAAATAATCATTTCCATGGTTCCATTACCCCACAGTTGGGAAGTCTAATTGGGTTGAGGGAGCTTCTGTTAGATGGAAATGAGTTGGAAGGTCCAATTCCAAAATCTTTAAGTGGCTGCATCAACCTAACAGTCCTATCTTTGTCACATAACCATTTGAGTGGACACATTCCAGCAGAACTAGGCATGCTTACAAAATGTAAAATACTTGACCTTGGGTTAAACAATTTCACAGGAAGTATACCTTTAAAGTTTGGAAACCTTGCCAATTTGGTCAGTTTGGATTTAGGGGAAAACAATCTTTATGGCACAATTCCCGGGTCACTTTCCAACTGCACTTTCCTCAAACAATTGGTTTTGAGAGAGAACCAACTCAGTGGTCCCATACCCTCAGAGTTTGGTGCCACACTGAGCCGTTTGCAGGAATTACATCTATGGGGTAATAGCCTAGTAGGCAAGATACCGGTCTCCCTCACCAACTGTTCCCAACTCAGGCTACTCATCCTCAACGAGAACAAATTCAGCGGACTTGTGCCAGTAGAGCTTGGTAAATTATCCCTCCTTGAAACTCTTTACCTGCATGAGAACCAACTTATTACAACACCCACCTTGCCCTTTCTGTATGCTTTAGCCAATTGCTCCCAACTGCAGAAAATTGATGTTTCCAACAATCCTCTGGGTGGGGTTTTGCCTATTTCCATTGCCCAATTATCTGAAAAACTCACTTCACTAGATTTATCAAACGCCAGTCTAGGAGGAAGCATACCTCCACAAATTGGAAATCTTACAAATTTGATATATCTTGCTTTGGCTGACAATGTTTTGACCGGCAGCATTCCATCAGAAATAGAAGGGTTACATAGGTTGGAAAGATTGCGCCTTCGTAACAATAAGTTGCAAGGGCCCATTCCAAGTGAGATTTCTCAGTTAAGAAATCTAGGGAGTTTATCAATTCGTCAAAACATGCTGTCTGGATCAATACCACATTCTCTTGGTGACCTGCCATACTTGAGAAGGCTGCTTCTTTCTGAAAATCAGTTATCAGGAAAGATACCTTCTACTCTAGGTGAGTGTTGGCGCATGGAACTGCTTGACCTGTCATGGAACAGGCTCACTGGAAGCATACCTAGAGAGGTTGGACGTCTTTCAAATCTTCAGTTCTATCTCAACCTGTCACACAATGCTCTTGAAGGCTCCCTGCCTCCAGAGCTTGGCAAAATGGTCATGGTGCAAACAATAGATATATCTTTCAATCAGTTAACTGGTCTAATCCCAGATACACTTGGAAGTTGTACAGGACTGGCAAGACTGAATCTTTCTCATAATTCATTGCAAGGCCCAATTCCACAGTCATTGAGTGATATAACTTATTTGGAGAAGCTAGATCTGTCTTCAAATAACTTATCAGGTGCAATACCGAAATCCTTGGGAAAACTTCTCATGCTTCATACTGTGAATTTCTCATTCAACAACTTGAGAGGAGAAGTTCCCGCAGAATGGGGTTTTCCAAATTTTACTTTCAAGTCATTTATGGGAAACCTTGGCCTCTGCGGATCACAATCATACTTGCTTGCATGTCCGTCTCCTCCTCCTCCTCCTCCTCAGAAAAAGCCGATTCATTTGCTTCTCAAGGTTATGATAGTATTTATTGCTGGTGTTGCAGCTTTTTTACTGTGCTGCTTTTTCATGAGGTTCTTTAGGAATCACGACTTGCATACCAGAATTTCAAGTATCCAAAAAACTTTTAGGTTTCAGAATGGACAACTGATGATTCCATATGAAGCTCTTGTAAAAGCAACTGATGGGTTCAGTGATGGAAACAAAATAGGAGTTGGTAGTTTGGGATCTGTCTATAGAGGGATTTTGGATGATGGCAGACAAGTTGCTGTCAAAGTCCTCAACTTGCTGAACAGGGAGGCTTACAAGAGTTTTATCACAGAATGCAAAGTGTTTGGAAGAGTTCGGCACCGGAATCTAGTTAGAATCATATACTATTGTTCAATGCCGCACTTCAAAGCTTTGGTTCTCCAACTAATACCCAATGGAAGCTTGGAAAACCATCTGCATCCCAATGGAGATAAGGTAGAAAATGAGGCATGTAGATTAAGCTTAAGCCAAATATTAAGCATAGCCATTGACATAGCTCAAGGCATGGCATATCTCCATCATCATTGTTTTGTCCAAGTGGTTCATTGTGATTTAAAGCCCAGCAATGTTCTTTTGGACAGCGATATGACAGCACATATATGTGATTTTGGCATTGCACGATTAGTCTATGGGGATTCAACAGATTCATTCACTTCCATATCCACTTTGAGAGGATCAATTGGATATATTGCCCCAGGTATGAAAATTTGCAGGATATGCAAAACAAAATGCTTCTATTTTCTGTTTAGTTTTTCATCAGGGTTTCATGGTTTGTTGGCTTGGATGCAGAATATGGATCTGGAAGTAGGACTTCGACAAAAGGTGATGTATATAGCTTTGGCATTGTCTTATTGGAAATGATGACAAGGAAAAGGCCAACTGACAGCATATTTGTGGGAGGACTCAACCTGCATAAATGGGTGAGCATGGCTTGCTCTGCGTCTCATAGAATGATGGAAGTGGTGGACTCCAGTCTGATGGAAGGTGCAATTAGTGATGAAAGAAAAGACTGTATATCTCAAGTATTGCTCCTAGGTTTGGTATGCACCAGAGAATCACCAGAAGAACGACCAACTATGGCCGAGGTGGTAACAATCCTAGATGGAATTAGAAATAAATTTGTAAGATTTGCTGGGACTTCCAGGTTTTCATCGGATTCATTATCTTCATTGGACAGTATAAGCCTTCTAAGAAATGCTGCTGAGGCATTTGAAATCGAAATGTCTGAAATTGAAAGCATTTGAAACTTAGGTGTCAAACCTAAAAATTGAGAAGGCAATGACTTAAAACATAGAAGATATGAAAATATAGTAAAGTTCTATATGAAATTTCTCATTTCTCCACCAGAGTTCTTATTTGGTCTGATTTCATTTGAAACTTGTGTTCAGTATAGTTTGATTGAGCAAGCAGCTGATTGACATGCTTCTAGAATCAACCCTGTAAGATTTGTTTGCATCTGTAGATTCCCTTGGCTTTTTTCTCATTGGTGATTCAATTTTTTAATGTTAGAATTATTATGTTATATAATAAGTATTTATATTTTATTAGTGTTTTGGGTTAGTTAATAAGAGAACGAGCAAATGTTGGACTTTGCAGTTAAGGCAAAAATATGAATCTTCGAAGAATCCAAGTTTTCTCATGTGGATCTGCTGTGGAAGTCGAATTTATGTTGAATTGGACAGGGCATAATTATCATTTTTAATTTATTTAAATAATTTGGCAGTTCCATATTCATGGTGTTTGAATTTTATTTTTTTTGAGAGGAAATTAAATGCTGAGTTAGTGAAAGAAAGTTTTGTCCTTAGAAGTAATGTCAGTAAAGAAACTTCAGGATTTAATCTTCGTGATTATTTACGTTTATGGGCAAGCTGTTCTAAAGGAGAATAATGGTGGTTCTTATTAGGGGAAGTGCTCAATCCTTATGAAGTGTAATTTTTCAAATTTTTATATATATTTTATAAGCTTTATATTTAGGTTTTTGGAGGTATTATTTTCAGTTTTAAAAGTTTTGTACTTTAGTTTTACAGAGTTTTATTGTAAATGGGGTGTATTAATAGTTTAATATTTTATATTATGTATATAATTATTTATATATGTGACATTAATTTTTAGTGTTATTGGAGATTTTGATGCTATGTTTATTGTGTTGGTGTTCAAAGTTGTAGGTTCTCAATATTTTAAAGCTAGGCCATTTTTTGAGTGTCAGAGGTGTTAAATCTAGAACAACAAACCTCTTAACTTTTGATCAAGCAAGGCAACAATGGACCAATTATTAAGAGTAGTCAATCTCTCCTTCACTTTGAGCTCAACTTGACCCAAGAGAGGCTTCCTTAGAGGTATCCTCAATAGGATTAATTTGACTCATGATGAACCAACTGAAAATGCTACAATAATACCCAGTGTATGCTTGTTCCTAAAGGTTGGCACATAAGACCTCTTATTAAGCTGATAAGCACATTATTGCACAATGTGAGATGTGGGTATGCAAGACATGACTGTCTAATATAAGAACTCTTGAGGCTTGCTACAAATGTTTTCTCTAGTTGAAATACTGATTCATGAAATGCATACAAACTACTTTCCTACTTCTACTCTACTAGTGAAAGATGTGTTTGTTTAGAGTGCATGGTGAATCGTTCCTTCTAGGACTTGTGCCTATTCAAGGGCACAAAAGGCCATGTTGAACATTCATGTAGGAATGGATGTCAAAGTTGGATACTACACAAGTAGGAAATGTGTGGATCCACACCAAAAGTTTACAACATCACAGAAAAAACAAAAAAGATAGAAGGACTCTCAGCCTTAGAAATTTTAGGATTTTGGTAACTTCTAGCATTTATAGGAATATTGAGGCTAAAAATGAATAATTATATGCAAACTTGACAAAGGGAGACTTATTCAAAGCTTTCTCAAATTAGTTATAAGTGGTGGGAAAACAAGGCCAAATTCATAAAGGAGGTGGGGTTGAAGAAAATTTAGGCATTATAAATTTGGGCACTAACATAGACTCTAGTTGGGGATGTGTGTTTCTTACAAGCACAATGAGAATTCAATTATCAATGGGCTTAGCATACCACAAAAAAGAGACAACAAGGAGAGGACTAGGACACATATACTTCATCTTGACTAACAAGTATGAATATTATAAAATGACAAAACATGTAACATAAAACATAATATTTATAGGGCATAACCATTACTTACTGTAGACATTCAAATTTGGACACTTAATTTATCCAAATTTATCACTTTTCATCTAAACATCCTTTTATCTGAGTTAATTAAGTAATATTACTATTATTTAATTAATACTCTTAATTCTACCAAATCCCTAAGGTCCTCTTTAATCCCCTTTTCATCAAATATATTTATTCACATGTCATTTTCATCTAATCCTAATCCATCTCCTAATCTCTTCATTAGGGATGTGCACATGCCTAATCCCTGATTAGGATGTGTCACATCCTCCAACTTTTGCAAGTTGGCTTCTAATCCTCATTAACCCCTAATTATTCTCTGATTACTGATTAATTAAGTCTAATTAGTACCTTGGTCAACTCTCCCCATCCCCCAAGGAATTTTTAATTCCTTTTTATTCATCATAGGTTCCCCTCTTCTCCATGCGAATTTTTAATTCACATTTTATTCCTCATAGAATCCCCTTTTCCCATGCATCTTCTAGAATCTTTGACTTGTCACATCAAGTCACATGTGACAAACTGGACTACCTTTTTGGAGACCCTCTCTTATCCACTAGATTCTCCCAATCATGTGAATTTTTAAAAATTCACATTTATTCCTCCAAGAAATCTTCTCATCTCCTAATGTACTTCTAAGGTACATGTCCTTCCTCCACATCATGTACTCTCCTTCCACCTCACTTACACATCATCACATCCTAAGCCACTTCACATTCCACATGTCAAGATATGAGGGCTTGTGAGTCCTCAACTCACCCTAGCCCTTCATCTTGGCCTTGTTGGATAAATCTCAACCATTGAATACTCTAGAGAATTCAAATTCCTCTATAAATACCCCTCCTCTAAGGCATTTTCAAGAACTTAGTCATTTTGCACCCACATGTTGTCATTTTGAGCAATCAATTCACAAGCATTTTTCTCATTTAGCTAAGCCATTTTAGCCCTTTGCATTTGCATCCCACCATCATGTAGTCAATCTTGCATTTAGTCATATCAATAGCCATCCAAGGAGCACACAAGCATTCAAAATCAAGGGCCAACCAAGGAATTTTAGCTGCAAAGAAAAGGTATATCATTTTACAATCTTCATCTTATTTTATTTCTTTGTGTTATCATTTCCTTAGACTAATATTTTGAGGTGTTCCTTGTGTTTTTGCATTTGCATTTTAGTTGTTTTGCATCATTAGAATAGCTAAATCATAAGGATACACATTTCTGGCACGCCCGGTGGGACCCACAAACGGGTTCTTTTACTTTACATTCATTGTTGTTGAGACTGTTTGCAGGTATAGGTCGTAGAGGGGTGGCTACGCCCTCTAGTTTACTGTAGAGGGGTGGCTACACCCTCTGGTTTACTGTAGAAAGGCGACTACGCCCTCTGGTTCACTGTAGAAAGGCGACTACGCCCTCTGGTTCACTGCAGAAAGGTGACTACGCCCTCTAGTTGACTATAGAAAGGAAACTATGCCCTCTAGTTCACTGCAGAAAGATGACTACGCCCTCTGGTTCATTGCAAAAAGGAAACTACGCCCTCTGGTTGATTGCAGAAAGGTGACTACATCCTCTAGTTCACTGCAGAAAGGTGACTGCCCTCTGGTTCACTGCAGAAAGGCGACTACGCCCTCTGGTTGATTGCAAAAAAATGACTATGCCCTCTGGTTGACTGCAAAAAGATGACTACGCCCTCTGGTTCACTGCAGAAAGGCGACTACACCCTCTGGTTTATTGTAGAAAGGCGACTACGCCCTCTGGTTCATTGCAGTTGGGCGACTACGCCCTCGATTGAACTTTGTTTTCTAACATTTTTCTGCAATTGGGCGGCCACGCCCCTGTTTAAAAATCTGATTTCTGATACTTTTCTGCAGTTGGGTGGCCATGCCCTTGATTTAAAAATCTGTTTTTTGACATTTTTCTGCAATTAGGCAGCCATGCCTCTATTTAAAAATCTGATTTCTGAGACTTTTCTGCAATTGGGTGGCCACGCCCATGATTTAAAAATATGTTTTCTGACATTTTTCTGTAGTTGGGTGGCCACGCCGCTGTTTAAAATTTTGATTTTTGATACTTTTCTTCAATTGGGTGGCCATGCCCTTGATTTAAAAATCTAGTTTTTAACATTTTTTTGCAGTTGGGCGGCCACGCCCCTATTTAAAAATTTGATTTCTAACACTTTTCTACAGTTGGGCGGCGATGCCCCTGATTTAAAAATCTATTTTCTGACATTTTTCTGCAGTTGGGCGGCCACACCCCTATTTAAAAATCTAATTTCTGACACTTTTCTGCAGTTGGACGACCATGCCCTTGATTTAAAAATTTGATTTTTGACATTTTTCTGCAGTTGGGCGGCCACGCCCTTGTTTAAAAATTTGATTTCTAACACTTTTATGTAGTTGGGCGGCCACGCCCTTGATGTAAAAATCTATTTTCTGACATTTTTCTGTAGTTGGACGGCCACGCCCTTGATTTAAAAATATGTTTTTTGATATCTTTCTGCAGTTGGGTGGCCATGCCCCTAGTTAAAAATTTGATTTTTGACATTTTTTGGCAGAAGAGCGACTGCACCCCAATTTGAAATTTGCTTGCTAACATTTCACTGCAGAAGTTCAACTATGCCCTTTTGATTGTTGTAGAAGTTCAACTGCGCCCTTCTGTTTGCTGCAGAAGTTCAATTGTGCCCTTTTGTTTGTTGCAAAAGTTCAACTACACCCTCTTGTTTGCTGTAAAAGTTCAATTGTGCCCTTCTGTTTGCTGCAGAAGTTCAACTGCACCCTCCTATTTGTTGCAAAAGTTCAACTACGCCCTTCTGTTTGCTGCAAAAGTTCAACTGCGCCCTCTTGTTTGTTGCAAAAGTTCAACTGTGCCCTCTTGTTTGCTGCAGAAGTTCAACTGCGCCCTTCTATTTGCTATAGAAGTTCAACTGCACCCTTTTGTTTGTTGCAGAAGTTCAACTGCGCCCTCCTGTTTGCTGCAGAAGTTCAACTATGCCCTCCTGTTTACTGCAGTGGGGTGGATATGCCCCAAAACAACACAGTTTGAAAAGTAAAACAACCATTTTAGCTTCATTTTTGCTCCTGTTTTTGTTGTTTTTAGATTCTAACCCCCTAACATTGTTTTTTGCAAGGATATTTGTGTTTTTGCTAACATTATGCAACATATTCTTGTGTAATTGACGAAGAACGAAGGATAATACAACTAACATTTGCTTGCAGGGCTATCTATTTGCTCAGATTTTAAAAGCTATCCTTGTTGTTTTCATTAATCTAAGAACATAGTTTAATTAGGTGAAGTAATATTCATTGCTTGTTGTGTCTATCTTTTTGTATCACCCAAGGGGGCATTAGTTTGTTTTCACTTTCCCCTTGCACTTCGTGTGAGCTTGGGGAGTAGTTGGAAATAATTAGTGCCTTCTTTTTAGTGGGACCTGCTTGGGGATTTCATCACCTCAAGGGATGATTCCAACCATGTGTACCAGTGGGGTATATAAAGGGAGGAGAGCGAAAGTTGTACCTCAATCTAGTCAGGTCGTAATTGGCAGAGCGTCGAAGCTAGGGTGATACCTAGATAGACGTGAAGAGTTGGTCCAAGCCCTTCAGTATCTCGCTGGGGTTCCCGACTCACGCTTGTGATGGGCTGGTGTTCACGGTTGTGCCTCACGTACCAAGAGTATATCAAGGACTCCTAGAAGCCTTGTGCATCCCAGATTAAGACCTTCGTTGGCCATACCCTTAACACTAATCATAGGATTGTGCTTGTTTGAAGTGTCTTCTTGTGAGAAACCTGTGAAATTTTTGACAAATTGGCCTTATTATCATCATTTTGAGTCCTTACCATAGTCATTTCCATCTAAACCAAACCCCGTTTACCGCAGAAAGGTGGTCACGCCCTCCTATTTACCGTAGAAAGGCAGTCACACCCTCTTGTTTACCGCATAAAGGTGATCACGCCCTCCTGTTTACTGCAGAAAGGCGTTCACGCCCTCCTATTTACCACAGAAAGGCGGTCATGCCCCTGCAACCCACTACAAAAGGGAAAACTTGCCCCGTTTAGTTTTTTCAAGCCTCCAAACCTCCGTTTAATCATCCCAAACCTCTGTTTAATCATTCTAAACCTCTGTTTAGCCATCCCAAACCTCCATTTAATCATTCCAAACCTCTATTTAATCATTCCAAATCTCCATTTAGCTATTCCAAACCTCTGTTTAGCTATCCCAAACCCCCGTTTAGTCATTCCAAGGCTCCATACATTTATTTTCCCAATCCACCCCCTCATTTTGAATTTTCGATAACTCATTTGGGAAGCCCACATCATCACCCAGTGAACTTGTTTCACCCAAAATATTTCCATTTGCATCATGTAATCCATATCATATAAACACCACTCATCATCAAACCACCTAAACCTTGTGACAAAAGTTGTTATCTAAATTGACCTTAGCACTTGGGTTCGATTGTTATCCTTCATATCAATCATCAACTGTGGCCCAAATCAATTCACTTCCATCTTGAGGTGAATTCGGTGTCGTAATTTATCATCCTCGACCCAAATCAATCCATTTCTATCTTGAGGTGGATTCGGTGATGTGATCATCCACTTGTCCATCAATCTGATCGATCAACGCCCTAGGTCACTAAGGGTGATTTTCTAACTCAATTTAGGATCCCTTACATCTTCCATCATTTAATCCTCATCGCACCTATCCAATCATATAATCATCCAATCAAATTAATCACACTTATTCAATCATCTAATCAATCCAATCAAACCCATCCAATCATCTAATCAATCCAATCACACTTATCCAATCAAATTCATCCAATCATCTAACCTATCCAACCAAACCAATCCAGTCCTCTAAACAAATTCATCCAATCATCTAACCAGTCTTTGCTCAATCACACAATCATCTAACCATCATCCCCACATTTACATTAAGTTTTGTCTTTTTATGCCCATTTAAACTCAGTCACAAAATAAGAAACAAATGGCACAACAAGGTCAAGATTCCCCATCCCCATCCCTTGAACATCATTTCAGAAGTTATTATCCAAATTGACCTAGGTGTCTGAATTTGATCATCATCAGCCACATCTACTTAGGATTGTTGTCTATCCTAAGTTAATTATCATCATCGGCCCTATCAATTCACTTTCAATCTCAAGGTGGATTCGGTGCTGCAATCATCCATTTATCCTTTAATCCAATCAATCAGTATCCTAAGTCACCTAGGGTAATCTCTGCACGGGGTTTTTCCAATCCCTTTCATCATCTTATCTGATCTGTCATTCGCATTAGGGGAAATTTACATAAAAAATGGGCCTCCTAAGGATGACATCATCTGCTTTTTAAGTTATCAAAAATCAACTAAAAGATGACATCAACCTGTACGGTGACATCATCCAAAATAAAAATAAAATTATTTATTTTATAAAATAAAACTTTCTAAAATCTTATGAATTAACTCATGATGGTTAATTTAACTCTACATATCCTATTGTATCTCACTCATCTTTCTAAATATAAAATATTCTATTTGTTTTTTAAATTTATATTCTTAAGTTCTATTATAGAAATTATTATATTTTAAAAAAAATATTTTCATTCTTAAAACAAAAAATATATTAAAAGCATTTCAAAATTATTTTAACATAACTTTTTTTAAAAATATTTTAAAAATTTGGAATGAAATTAATTTGTAATAAAATTCATCAATAACATTGACATAGTTCACCTAAGGTAGCGGAGTTGGCTTGGGCCGTGGGTTTGCTCCCCATTGGTCTCGGGTTCGCCTCCGCTCCTGGGTTTACCCGGTTGGGACTGGCTTGCCGGCTGTTGGGTCCCCCCGCAGGGGACTAGTCTCGCCCCCGCTCGCCCTTGGTACCCAAGATACCTATACAACAAAAAAAACATTGACATAGTTCACTCATCCATCTAAGCTATGTAATTTATCCAAGTTTGTAAATCTTAAAAGTAGGAGTGTAAAAGATCAAGAACATTTTAATATATAATACATATATGTTTATTTAATAATTGATCTCAGATTTATTAACCAAATAATATTATAATTTTTAATTTTATTTATTATTGTCAATAATTATTATTATGTGCATACTTGTTAATATTTGACTAATATTTATTTATTTATAAATATATGGAAAAAAATAATAATGATCATATGAACATAATTGTTTATTCATTTATTTCTTTTCCTCAATTTCAAAACTACTACTTAAAAACTATTTTATTTATTTAATACAATATCTATTTTTCTAAACAAGATAGAAAAAAACTACACTAATTACATGTAATTTTTAAATCAACAAATTTTTATTTCTTTCAATATATATGTACTAGTATACATATCTTAAATATAATCTATATAAAATACGTTGAGATATATATTATTATTATTATTATATTATATTATTATTATTACATTTTTTTTAATACTAGTACTAAAATAAAACAAAAATATTACTAAAATTATGATTATTTTTAATAATATACTTTTTAAAGCCATTATATATTTGAAATTAGCAATATACTATTTAAAGTTAATATATAATTTCAAAAAATTATAATAATATATTAAAAAGTATATTGCTAATTTCAAATACATAGCTTTTAAAAGTATATTATTAAAAACATTTTTTGTTTCTCAAAAATGTTTTTTTTTTCGCTTTTTTCTAAAATACGTTTGATTTTGTGTTTTTTTTTGTGACAAATTATGTTGACCTCCTAGAGTGAGATTGCTTTGAAAGTCTAAATAAATGGATATTTTAAATTCAATCTCATTTTTTTCCTCCATAATTCAACTTCAAAATTTTTCATCTATAACTTTCCTCAAAATTTCCCTCCATAATTCAACCTCAAATTTTTCCCTCTACAATTTGACATCAAAATTTTCCCTCAATTTTTTTTCTCTACAATTTTTTTAGTAAACTTATTTAAATTTTATATAGTTCAAAAACTTCATCATATATATAAAATCATAAAACTTGTTATAAACATATTTAACATAATAAATCTAAATCTATAATATGGAACTTGATTTAATATCTAAAATAAAATATACAAAGTTACTTTACTTTGCCATTGTTTATAAAAATTGTAAATGTGTTTATTTAAATAAACCACATAATATAATAAATCTAAATATATAAAATCATAAATTTAAATATATATAAAATTATAAATATAAAAAATCAAAAAAAGAAAGTGAACTTGAGTTTTTTAATAAATTATAATAGAAATATATGTTACCACTTTTTTTAAAAATAAACTTGAGTTTAAGATTTTTTAAATAAAAAATAAAAAATCAGTAAAAGAAATAATCTAAAATGAAAAGTGAATTTGAGTTTGTTAATAGAAATATATGTACCACTTTTTAAAAAATAATGGACTTGAGTTTTTTAAGGAATTATAATAGAAACATGTGTCCCCACTTAACTCATGTAGTTAAGTAATTTATATTTTTTATATTTAAAGAATTTTTATTATTTGAGATAATTTTTGCTTTTTTACAATTCCTTAGGAGGCCCATTTTTTATGTAAATTTCCCCTAACGATCTTATCAATCATTGATTAATCTTATCCAATCCAATCACATCCTTATCCAATCAACTTCGACCCTATCAATCTGCTTCCATCTCAAAGTAGATTCGGTGTGTAGTCATCCTTTAATAATCAAAATCAATCCCATTGCATTATCCAATCATCCTAATCTGAGCTTTAATGCAATCCGGATCTGAGCTTGTCCTAAATCCTGATTTGAGGTTTATTCCATTTCCTTCCAAAATATTTGATCCATTCTCGTTATCCTTTCATCATCATGAATTCTTATCCTCCATCAATAGTAGTCAATGGAAACCCTAATTATGTTGACGATGATAACAGAAGTCTTGTCAATCAAGAGATACATGACATAAACCCCCTTGACACTGTCATCTCTAGTAAGCTTTCTCCACCCGCTTTCCAAAATCCAATTACTCCTCTGAGCTATCCCGTTATGTCTTCATCCATGCCTAATCATGCTCCTTATGCTACCTTTGACAAGGGATATCCAGTATCTTCCCCTTCCTTGTCTACATCATCCTCTTATTTGACATTCGCTTCCTCTTATCCTAATTTTCCATCCCAATACTCCTATTACAATTCCCCATCCATGTCCCCCTATCCTAATCTTATTTCCCAGTCTTCCCATACTAATCCTACATCCTTTTACCTTAATCCTACATCCACGTCTCCTCATCCTAATCCACCATCTCAATACCTTTATTATAATCCATCACTCACATCCTCCTGTCCCACTACACCACTTGTATCCTCTTGTCCTAATCCATAATTCATGTCCCCCTATCCTAATTCACCATTCCAATATCCTTACCTTAACCCTCCATCCAATCCTGGTCTTCCATCGTCTCCCAGTCCTACATCCAATCCCATTCCTCCATCTACTCCTAGTCCTACAACCAATCCCATTCCTCCATCTAACCCTAGTCCACCAATCCATAATCCCTCATCCATTTCTACCACCCCAGCCAAGCCAACCATATGCAAGTCTCTCATTTCAGAAGTTCTCCAAGGACTCATGACAAAGAAGCCATCCCCAACTCCACATCTTGAAGTCATGGAACCATGCCATCCCAATCCATCATCCACGGTCACTAGTGATGAGACCCTTCTCCATACCACACCTATCATTGTTGTTACCACCCTTAGCACTGCTCAAACCATTGAAACCATCGAACCCACTGAATCCATTGAACCCCTATCTCCTACAACAAGAGCCACCAAATCCATTAAAGACACCCAAGTCCAATCCACTCCCTCTACTCCTAGATCCACCCAATCCATCGAAAATGCCAAAATCCAATCCACTCCTCCCACTTCTAGTAGTACCGAAACCCATTCCCATGAATCTCATGAATCCTCCATACTTCTGTCTCCCTCACTTGAAGAGTCCCTCCAACACTCCATTATCATGCCACCCACACAAGATGACTCATGCCAAGAGTTTGATCCAAAGCACACCACCATATCCCCTCCTCCACATCAAGATCCCACAATCCCATCCAGTCCATCTCAAGGTCATAGTCCTTCATCCATTCCAACCCATGATCCCCTAGAAACTCTAGATCTAATCACTCCATCACACGAGCCCTTATCACCTATTGCCATGAATCCTGATCCAATCATATCACCTAATTCCTCTCGCAATCCCTTACTACTTACTTTGCTTCTATCTCACGATACTCCATCATCGCCTAGCTCTCTCATCCCAACACCATGTTTATATCTCCTCGGCCCTCTCACATTCATCCACGGTGGTCTCCTTGCAGAAGAAAAATAGAGCATATATGCCACCCATCCTCCCCCACCTAATAATGGGCTCGCATTATTCTTCCAGAATAACAAAAATCCTATCCTAGATCAAATGCTCAAGAGAATGAACTATCAAGGAAAAGGTTTAGGCCTTCATGAGCAAGGTATTATAGAGCCCATCCAAGCTAAAGAACATTTGTATACACAAGGTCTTGGATGTACTACTTGCAACTCACAATCAAAGAATGTTGGTAAAACCTCCACACATCTTCCCCGATCCTCTTCTAAAAAGATAAGAGGCTCCTCCCATAATCCCACTAGATCGTTTGTTGATATCCCCCCTCCATCATATCGCTTCAAAACAACCATCCATATTCCTCCTTCATCCGCTCCGTCCATTTTGGGTCCTTATGTTCCCTCATCCCCCATCACATATACTCTAGGTCCTACATCCATTTTGGGCCATTACATCCCGAAATCACCTCCTCCATCTCATCCTATTATCCATCCATCACCTATCCATGTCACCCATCATTACCATCCCACTCTCATGTTCCCTAATCAGGATCAACAAAGGCATGTACCTATATATCATCCATCCACATATCATCCTCAAAATCCTACCTTCGTCCCTTCATTCATATTCCCTCCACATCATCCATCTGCTCGCACCCATCCCATTGCTACTAAAAGCACTTTGGATGCCAAAGTACAAATGCATAAATCTAAACATCCACATGAATCAAAAACTCCTCATGTCCCCCCTAAAAGACATGTTGAAGAAAAGAAAACTCAAATCCAAAATCCAAATCAAATCCGTAGGCCGGAAAGGCTCACCAAAGAAAAAATCAAAACCATGTGGATCCCAAAGAAAAAAGATACAATACCTTCAAATGAAGCATCCATAACAATATCCAAAGTTGCTACTCCAAAAGCTAATCATGCAAATCCTCCTAAATCCATTTTGGGTCCTTATGTCCCAAAATATGCTATCACCTCTCCTCCATTATCTCCACATCCTCCATTACATCCTCCATTAGCCCCACATCATCCAATCATTAATCCTCCTATCCTTTCACACCCCCCACCACATGTGCCAATGTTGGTCCTGAACATGCCTCCCCATCATACGCTTACTCCATCATTCCATATGTACACTTTCCAACATCCCATCCATTATTCCACATACCTCCCCCATCAAATCTACCTTCCCTTGCATAATTCCTCCATTGTCATAACTAAGGTTGTACCAACATCCAATATCGCTTCAAACATGGGCTCTTAATACTTCGTATGGAATTTTATGCTTGAGACCTTCATCCACATCCTTATCACATGTCTTCTGCATCCGCTTATCCACCTCCCTATACTTATCCATCTCCACTCACCTTCTGTCCAAAAATCCAAAAAAAATACAAAAAAAATAAAATCCGAAAAATCAAAAAATTGTCAATAAAATAAAATAAAATAGTAAAGAGAAATCATTCGTCCAATAGTGAAAACTTGGCAAACAAGTGCCTTGGATAAGTACCATGATGAAAACCTGGTAAACATGCATCATGTGTAAATCCCCTATCTAGTTTACTTCTACACTTGGGGGCACTTGCATCCCTTTCACCCACCTCCTTCATCCCACCTTTCTTACACATCCTCCTTGTCATATCCCATTTATCTCAATCCCTCCATCCTCCTTGTGATCTTGATATAGCTAGGGGAAAACATATACACATGCTTTGGACACCTCTTGGCATACCTTCCCCTCATCCATACACTATCCTATTCCTTATCCACACCCATCTACCTTCTTTGTCTATCCGTTATGCTATCATCAATATCCCTTCCTTATCTAGGCATCCTACCTTCATTCATCAAACTCCCTCATCCACCCATCCTATTCTCCTCTAGCTATCTCCTTTATCTTCCCATCCACTCATCTTTCACCCCTTTATCTTTATCACACATGACATATCTAGAGTGGGGGCATATACTTCCTTTGTGACATAAGTCCTTGGAGACATCATTCATCGATCCTATCTAACTTTTCGTCTTCCCATCCTTATCTTCCTATCCATCCATCCAAACAATCCCTTTCATATCCCCATCTTTGTCTTCCTACCTATCCAAACAATCCCTTTCATCTCCCCATCCTTGTATTCTTATCCATCCAAACAATCATTTTAACCTCCTTATCCTTATATATCCATCCTAGCACCACTCCACCTCCTTATCTTCCTATCCATCCCTATCTCTATTCCCCATCCCTTTCATCCCCCATCCCTATCTCCCTATTCATTTGTCTCTCGCTTCATCCCATCTCATAATCCCTTGTCATTGGTATCTGGCTATAAGCTTCTCCCAATGCAATCCAATTCCATCTATCTAATCATCATCACTCCTACTTCTCTTGCACATCTTTCCAATCCCCTATCACTTTTCATCACTCATCTAGCTATCATCTCATCCTCCCAAGTCATTTTAATGATTTAGATAACTATCCCATACTTGAGCTTTGTAATTGCCATCATCCTATCTTGTCCAACAGGTCTATCCTATCTTGTAGTATCGGTCCCATCTTTTTATCCACTTATCCTATCATCTCATCATCCTTTATCCATCGTTTGTTGTTGGTCGTTGGTCGAACTACTTGCCCCTGCGCTTTCATGTAGGCAAGGTCGATCATTTGGTTTGCCCCTGGGGCTCTTTTTTCTGTCCTGTCCAGTCCTGTCATCCATCATCGGTCTCCATTTTCCTCTTTCTGCTTTCATCCATGGTCTTTTATCGAACTATGAGGGCTCTGCGCTTTCACGTAGGCAAGGCTAATATCTGATCAGCCCTCGAGCCCCTAGGTCTATAGGATGTGTCAGTCTTCTGTCTCATGTCTAGTATCCCTTGTGTCGTGTCATCAAACTATGCCCTTATCTGGCTGGTTCTTCACAAACAAGATCCACTTGTATCATGAGATCCAATCAATTTTGAGCATCCCTCATCCTAATGATCTTTTAGTTTAGTATCCATCATCTTTGGTCTCAATAGGATGCATCCTTCCTAACAGACCTCATCAACCCCATCCATCCCTTTTGATCCTATGGAAAAGGATGTTTGACCTCGATTGTGATCTTTTGATGCTTTTGGATTTTCTTTATCATTTGAGCTCCCTATCACACCTCGTCATGGTCACCTTGGTCCATCATATCATGGTGTGCTATGACTGGTAATCATAGGGGCATATCTTGATCTTTTTCTTTGTTGTTGTCTTCTTGGTTGTCTCGCGTAGTACCCACCAAGATTCCTATGATCTTGTGTTACGTTGGGGCATCCTTGTGCTTGTGGTTATCCCAATACCTGGCCTTACCAAGGTCATCACGGTTTTGGGGTGTTGGGATAACCTCTATGTTTGTTATGTTTATTTTATGCATTAGACACTAATCCGCCTTGGTCCTTCATACCTTGGTGTATCGTGTCTTATGTTATAGAAAAAATCAGTGCTCTTAAAGATGGAAAATTGCATTAGGATTGCATTTCATTTTCCATTCCATCATCTTGCATGTACCCCCCATCCTCTCATCTATCAAAATCCACCCCATCCCTTCATCATTCATCACTCTCCCTCCACTACCCATCCAATCTCTTATCATCAACAACACTCCCCCATCATATTTATACCTTTCATCCATCTCACATCTCAATCCTATCCTCATCAACTCATATCTCACACAAATCATCTAATCAAATCCTTGGTCTTGTCCCCAGTCTTGTTATAAGCCTTGACCCCATCATCATCATCATCATCATCATCATCATCATCATCATCCATCTGTATCCTTCCATATCCCTTCGGTGTTGTTTTGGGATGTATCCTTCCTTCATCAACAACACTTTCATCATCATCATTGGGAGGTATTCTTCCCTATCCTTTAGTGGTGTTTTGGGATGTATCCTTCCCTCATCAATACCACTCATTGGGGTGTATCCTTCCCTATCCTCGTGTTGTTTCAGGATCTCTCATTCCCTCATTGACAACACTCCATCCATCATCAACCGCTTTTGGCTTGTACCTTGAATGGGGCCACATCACCCTTTGTCCCTAAATCCATTTGTGCTTCATCCATCTCCTATCATTTGTCATACCCTCTTACCCATCACTTTGCATCATCTTCCTCATATACTCTTGCATCGTTTCATCCATTTTGAGAGCACACCTGTGTTCTCTTGAACCCGCATGTCCTCTCGATGGGGCATCCTCAAACCCTACTCTTCATCGTCACCCTCATCATTTTTCCTTCCTAGTCACTCCTTTGAATGACTGGGGAATATTTTCTAATCTGACCATCTCCTTCTGAGTTCTATATTTTAATATTCTTTGAAATGATGCTACTTCATAACACCATCTCAAAGAGGGGCAAAATGTAGACATCCAAATTTGGACACTTAATTTATCCAAATTTATCACTTTTCATCTAAACATCCTCTTATGTGAGTTAATTAAGTAATATTACTATTATTTAATTAATACCCTTAATTTTGGAAATCCCTAAGGTATTTAATTAAATACCTTACCCTCCTTAATCCCTTTTATGACATTTATTTAATTCTTCACATGTCATTTTCATCTAATTCTAATCCATCTCCTAATCTCTTCATTAGGGATGTGCACATGCCTAATCCTTGATTAGGATGTGTCACATCCTCCAACTTTTGCAAGTTGGCTTCTAATCCTCATTAACCTGTAATTATCCTCTGGTTACTGATTAGTTAAGTCTAATTAGTACCTTGGTCAACTCTCCCCATCCCCCAAAAATTTTTTAATTCCTTTTTATTCACCGTAGGTTCCCCTCTTCCCCATGTGAATTTTTAATTCACATTTTATTCCTCCTAGAATTCCCTTTTCCCATGCATCTTCTAGAATCTTTGACTTGTCACATCAAGTCTCATGTGACAAACTCCTACCTTTTTGGAGACCCTCTCTTATCCACTAGATTCTCCTAAGCATGTGAATTTTTAATTCACATTTATTCCTCCAAGGAATCTTCTCATCTCCCAATGTACCTCCAAGGTACATGTCCTTCCTCCACATCATGTACTCTCCTTCCACCTCACTTACACATCATCACATCCTAAGCCACTTCACATTCCACATGTCAATATGTGAGGGCTTGTGAATCCTCAACTCACCCTAGCCCTTCATCTTGGCCTTGTTGGATAAATCTCAACCATTGAATTCTCTAGAGAATTTAAATTCCTCTATTTATACCCCTCCTCTAAGGAATTTTCAAGAACTTAGTCATTTTGCACCCACATGCTATCATTTTGAGCACTCAATTCACAAGTATTTCTCTCATTTAGCTAAGCCATTTTAGCCATTTTCATTTGCATCCCACCATCATGTAGTCAATCTTGCATTTAGTCATATCAATAGCCATCCAAGGAGCACACCAGCATTCAAAATCAAGGGCCAACCAAGGAATTTCAGCTGCAAAGAAAAGGTATATCATTTTACAATCTTCATCTTATCTTATTTCTTTGTGTTATCATTTCCTTAGACTAATCTTTTGAGGTGTTCCTTGTGTTTTTGCATTTTCATTTTAGTTGTTTTGCATCATTAGAACATCTAAATCACAAGGCTTCACACTTACATGTACTACTAATCTATGATTTCGTGAATCAAAAAACTCACAATTTTTTGGCCAAAATCTTGAGGTACTATGCATTATCACCATACCCATCAACAAATTTATATGGCCATGCCATAGATCATATTCTTCTCCATTTTAAATATTTGAGTAACAATCTATTCCAATATTTGCACAGTATTTGCACATACCTCTAGAATTACAACTCAAGTGTTCCTTGGTAATTGTCATTTTCTTTAGGGGCTAGTTCATGTCTTGTATGTTGGAATATAAAGTCAATTTTATTGTTATTCCAACAGTGATGAATAGTCAACATTGAGTACTTAGGTAATTTTGACAAATGTTTGACATGTTGCATGAGTCGTACTTTTTATTTTTGGAAGTTTTGTTCGACAAGGACTCTGCAACTCAGATTTCTTATATTCTTTCAAATTCATGTTTTCAATAGCTTGTGAAGATTGTTGTAATTGTGATTTTTTCCTGAAAAATAAAATATGAAAGATATTTTCTCATGATTTTTTCTTGATATAATTTTACCAAGTTTTCCATGTAAATTCTATATTATTTATGCTTATTGTTCTTCTTTGTTTATTCTACACATTAAATTTTCTTTCACTCTAAGCAAAAAAAAAAAATCATCCCTACTTCTTAGAAAATTCTAGAGGTGACAAAAAAAAAACTGGATGATTGAAGGCACTGAGGTTTCCAAGTTCAAGGCATTTATTCAATGTTTTAATTCCTTGTATGCATACTATGTGGAGGCATAGACAAGGCATGCAAACTGTCGAACAAAAAGCCTCAAAGAGATGTGATCTCATGGGACACATGACTGTAGAAAATTCATAGAATCGATTTGTTGAAAACACTTTAGAAACTTTCATGTGAATATAGTTCACGTGGACATGTATACAAAATGTGAAAGTGGAGACAAGGCACGTGAGTTGTTCAACAAAATACCTCAAAGAAATGTGTCTGCCTAAAATGCAACAATTGTAGGATATAAACAAAATGAATTTGTTGAAAAGGATTTAGAAAATTTCAAGAAAATTTGATGGGCATATGTGATGCCAAATTCCACAACCTTTCCAAAGACTCACACCATGAATTGGCAATGAAGAGAATGAATTTTGTAGTTCCAACTGCTCTAGTAAAAATGTATGCAAAATGTGGGAGCATTAGGAAAGGCTTGCAAATTGTTTAAATTCTTCAGTTCATCTTTGTGGGACATGTATGAAAAATGAAGTATAAATATCAAGAGTACAAATTCATTTCGGTTCTTGAAGCATGCTTCTTGACATATTGGATACAAAATTGGGACATCAGTATTTCTCACAATTTGTGAGAAAGCATGAAAGAAGGGAAGAGGTCTTCATTTGCACAAAAGGTGTTTGAAAGTGGGTTAGAAAATGCAACATGATATTCAATAGTTGTTCAATGTCCTAAACTTGTTTTTGAATGCATAAAGGCATATGATGCAACAACTAGAGAAATAAAAAATTCAAATGGTAGATTGGTGGCAAAGTTGGATTCCATTTCTATTGGGATCACTGGTTTTCCAATGAGGAACCAATTCACAGATATAAACAAGGAAATTTTAGAGCAATATTTCATTAAAAATAAAGATCGATTCCTCAATACCATAGCAAAACATTAATTGCAGACACCAAAAAAGGGGAAATTCCAATTGCTGAAAATTCTTCACAAGTCTATGTTCATTGAAGATGTTTCCAAAATAGTGGTTCTCCTAAACATGTTAATAGGGAATAAGGCTTTAGATAATTTTGAAAGGTGGATATACTTGTTTGTTACCATCATATGTGCAGGTGATCAATTTATTGACTGGGGAGGTATCATTAGTGATAGCTTGCATAATCAGTTAGCTCACTTTGAGATAGATCAATATTTTTATGTCTTTGTACCTCATGTATGCTATTGCGAGCATCAATTTTTTTCCAGGACTCAACAGTTGTGGGATATTTGATAACTCAACTCAAATCTATGATTTTTACTCACAGTTGCAACTAGAGAAAAGCTACAAGCATTTCCATAAGGTAAACGATGCTTTCACTATGTTGACAGTGAGAGAAATCCAAGGGAATACTAGACTTAGAATACCTCCAAAGGAAACAATTCTTATCAAAATGATATGGGAGTTAATTTATCTAGTTTCTAAGGTTTACACAGATTAGAGGTTTTGATGGATATCCTTATATGTTGTTGAGATAAGTAGATGACAAGTTGGTTTTGATTGTAGTATGCAAACAAATTGGTTGAGTTAATAAGGCATCCAAAGATAGAAGGAAAAATGGTATTTGTTTTCCTATAGGCCTTGGTTACTATAGTTGCAAACCCTCTGTGGATGCTCAAAGCATTGAGAGAACAATTTCCAAACTAACTTTGGGTTGTTATTGGATGAGGTTCCCCTTTGATGGAAAATGGTATGTTAGAGGCAATTTGAACCTTGGTGTAGGATATTGTCATTTTCCAAAGATTGAGGAATTTTGGAAAGATTGTGAGGATGATTTTGAGGTTTGGAGGAGAGATTGGATGAGGCTTACTATTGAGAAAATCATAGAATTCAGGCTATGATGGGAAGTAACTAGCATAGAGGATGACAACTCATATTTATTTGATCCTATTTATTTTGAAAAGATTATGGTGTTACCCTTACCGCCTATCAATTGAGAAATTCAAGAGTTGAGATAATTGGGTGAGAGGACAACTCACATTATTAGTAGGTCAAAATAATGGCTAAGGAAGAAGATATTTGAAGCCACAACTACTAAACCAAAGGATGAAGATAGTTCTTCAAGGAAAATGAGTGATACTTAAGAAGGCTCTTCTTCCACCGTCTCACAAATTTCTATTTCAGCTACCAAAATTCTTACCAAAATGTTCAGGGAGGTATCAATGACAAAGATCCAAATAAGAGGGGTAATCTTACAAGTACATGTGAGTGTGATCCAAAAATAAGAAAGAAAAGGTCAAAATTGAAAGAAAAGGAATTGGACCCAATTCAAGAAGTTGTAGAAGAAAGGGTGTGCATAGATCCTCAGAATGGTCCAAATGATGAAGAGCTAATTCGATCTATCTCTCCCTCTATTTTTATTTTATCACGTTCTCGCGATTATCTCATTTCTCCTCTCAAAATGCTAGTTAACAATGCTCCTCCTAATGAAACTGCTTTGCTAGTTGTCCCTACTCTTTTGGTATCTTTGGAACCATAATTCACAACTATCCCAAGTTCTTCAAAGATGTCATCTTATTCTTGGCTACAATAGAGTTTACTAAATAAAAAGCGAGTTCAACTAGTTGCTCCTAGGTTTGATATAGCGGCCAATTCGATCCAGAAGACTGTGAAGCCAAAGAAGGCTAATAGATGATTCTTTTTCTAGAAATTTGAGCGTTGAAGTAGCTCAACCTACTTTAAATAAAAATACAGATGAAGTTGATGAGAGTGATTTTGATATCACTAAAGTATCTTGGCCCTTCAACACACGATGGTATCATTGATAATTTTCCAGGTATCTATAGCCAAATTGATATAAAGGATGAATAAGGAGAATAATTCAAAATATCAACTCAAACAACAAGTGCAATCATTAACATCATGCCTCAAGACTATAGTAGAAAGTTATACTCTATCCTTAGATGTAACTCCTACCTTAGCAGTTCTCATTCCTAGAGAAATTATTTAGAACAAAATCATTAAAACTGTGCATAAATATCAGTCATATGGGAAAGTGACTGAAAGGTAAACCAAATAAAAGTAAATGCCTTAGATTTTATTGGTAAGGCTAAAGAGGTTCATCAAAAAGTAGATGTTATGAAACAAGAAATTACAAAGGAATTGAAAACACCAAAGAAGAGGTGATTTGGAAAGAAATTATAAAGGATCTCTAGGAAATGGTCAAAATGGGTATTGATGTTTTAATCACCTATCTTGAGTGTGGAAGAAAATCAATCTAATATGTGGCTTTTGAGTATAGAATGGAAACTCATCAATATTAGCCAAGTTGTTGTAGAATAGGAAAAATTGTTGACAACTTGCAAAAAATGAAGATGAATATTTTAAATGATCTCCTATCAATCATCACAAATGTATTAGTAATGGATGAGATTTAGAATATGGATGCCCAAACTATATAGGGAAGCTTTGAGAACATGATTAATACATAATTATTCAACAAACACGTTTTCCATGTGGATATAATGAAAGGATTGAGTACCATTTTTGTTACTCTTGATGCGTGTGGTGATCACTTGTCTAGCTATTGTCAAAGTGTTGAATGCACAAGACAATTGAGAGGGGGGTGGGTGAATCAGTTGTACTTTAAAAATTCAAAAACCCTCACAAGCATTTAGATCCACATCAAAGCAATTAACCTTAATCTGTTAGAATGATTTAGCATGAAAGAAAATAAAAAAAACTGAAACACATCAACACTATGCACAAAGGAACACTAGATTTACGTGGAAAATCCAAGATGGGAAAAACCACAATGATGATTAACTCACATTAAAAAGTAATATCAACATCAAATACAATAGGGCTCACTGTCGAAGGGCTCACTTCCCCAAAGAAAGAAAAGGCTCACTGTCAAAGGCTCATTGCCAGAATAGAAAAGAAGATAGAGAAGAGTGTTACAATGAGAAATCCATCTCAAAGCAATAGAAAAATCCACCACAGCATCACTACCACCTTCACAATCTTTCTGAAGAATTGTAGACACATTCTACTTATTGCATTCAGTAATATAACACATGAAAGCTCACACTACACTTCTCAAATTCACACCCTACAACTTTTCAATTCACATTGCTTGCATCATACTTATCTATCTTATCATCCTTCAACAACTCAAATCATATTTATATCATCTTCAACCTTGAAAACATTCTCCAAGGTCGGCTATGCAACTTAACCGTGCAAATTCAAATTAGGTTAGCACCAAAACATTCCCGTGGTGGAAAGGAGTGAAGGAGAACCACAACATACCTTAGCTAGGACCTAAATCCACTCATACATGCCATGCCAAGCTTCCACAAACATCAAAGCAACTTCACAATTAGTGTAAACAACCAAGGTCGTTTGAACCTGTGTTAACACCATTAACACTTACATGCTTCCTCAAATCCAAAGATGACTCGCGAACACCACATAACATTTGAATGTGATCTAGAATACTCCACAAACACCCTAAAATCCAATAGATTCCTTTGCAACAAATTTCACCTAAAGAATGTACACACCTAGTACACTCAACCAACTCTGTCATACACTGCAACTCAAGAAATCGACTTCCAAAGAACCAAACCATGAACAACTTCATTTGAAGAAAGATATACTCATTATCAACACCCTTCCAGATCTGCAAGACCTAAAACCACTCTATGGAGAAATGTGAAGCAATAACATTTCTCCCAGACACCTCTGCAATGCACAATTCACACATTGGTGAACACACCTTCCTTTGTGCAACTATATAGCACACTAAATTATGAATACAACACCTTTGAGCACCTCTTATCAACATATCTAAATTGTACAAGCAAATCTTCAAGCTAGAAGAAATGTAGAGTCAAACCAAAACACTACTCTTCAACACAAAAAACCATTGCAACACACTATTTACTCTTTTTATTCAATTTTCTCAAAAGCACTTGGAAACCAAGCACCAAAATAATATCATCAACATATTCAACACTTCCTCATCACCATCAAGCCAACTGCAACATAGTAACTTAGCCATACATTCAAAGCATCATTAGAGACAATACCAACTCAACACCAACTACACATCCTTGCAACAAACTCCTTCTCCTATAGTTGACACCAACAAAAACACCAAAGCTTGTTGACATCAATGACAACACCAACTGCACATTCTTCCAACAATCTATTCTTGCAACACAAAGTATAGAGGATATTCAAAAGGATTATGCCACTTGGAAATTGAGAATGGTTAATGTAATTGTTCCTAGAAATAAATTCTTGGAGTTAGCTTTTAAGTCATTTAAAAAATTTAAAGCAAAAGCAAAATCTCTTCTTCAAAAAGAGAAAGGTGTAACTCAAAGGACTTTTTTAGGAGATATTAGAGGCAGTATAGATAAATGAAGTTGAAATTTTCAAGGAGCTGATTTGTGTAACTTCCTTATTATAATTAAGTCAAAATTCATAGTTATGTTTTAATATATTATTTATGATAGTGACTTTAATCATTTTGTAATAAGCTAAAAAATAAGCTTTCTTTTCTCAAAAGTAATAAATTTCAAATTTGACTCTTCACAATTTGTGGAGGTAGTTACCAAGGTGGTTGTGAGTTGGTTACAAGGTAGTTACTAGGAAAGAGTGTATAAATATAAGGCTCTAAGTATTGTAAAAGGAATTTTGTTTTTTTAGATTTGATACAAGGGATTTTTAAAGTTATATAATTCCAAAAAGAAATGAAAAATAATTTTGGAGATGCATCCATGTTGTTTCCCACTTGTTATTAATCTTTTGTATGTTATGCATTGATAATAATCTTTGTGATCTTGAAAATAATTTTTGAAAGCAATAGTTAAATCTCAATAAGATTCTTCCAAATACATTCACTTCTTTGTATCTAGAATTGGAGGTGTTTGGGTTTGGCATATATTCATCATTGGGTTTCTTGTGTGTTGTCTTTGATCCTAGTGATGGAAATGTTTCAATTTTAAGTTTTTTTGTGAAGCTCTAGCAATATTAGTATCTTTGTTATTGAGGGTTTCTTTATCAGTTTCAACCACTTTAAGTCTTTTCATTCCTTTATATAATTTAAGGTGAAAAGTACACAAAAATCCTAAAAACCCCTATCATACGAGGGAGCTTTGCCTCAAAAATGTAGAGGAAGATTGCCATTTTATATGAAATCTCTTCAATTGTTGGAGCATTATTGTCACTTTTCATTGGACAAGTCAATTTTCATTTCAAGTGTCAATCCGCTTGCCAACAAGAGATTGATTTTTATTGTTCTCTTGTGAGCTTATCACAATTTTTTTTGAAAGAAGGCAATACATTTGTTGTTACAAGAGCATCCATGGTAGAGTAAAAGGAAGAAGCATATATCTGATAAGGACCTTTTAACTTTGGAAAAATCAAGAAGATGCACTCTTTGTCGATTTTTATTTTACCATAACCATAAAGTCTACAAAGAAAATACTTAAATTGAACCAATAAATCTTCAATAGAGAAGAAAGCATGAGGAGACAATGTTTTTAATTAAACATCCAATTGTAGAATCTTGAACTTATCAACTTTACCAAAGGCAAATAGATCTTCAAATTTGTCCCACATTTTCTTAGGAGTTGTACAACTAGAAATGTGAAATTGTAAATGATCATAAACAAGAACACATATTAATCCCATTGCTTCATCTAACTTGTTCCAATAAGTAAACTACTCAAACTCTCTATTAAATTGCATTCTTTATCCATTGATCATTTTCCATAATCCCTTGGATTGAAGTAGTTATTGTACTTTGACTTTTCATGTGTGGAAATTATATTATGTTAACAAATCAATTTTTGGATCTATGATGCACACACAAAAAGACACTTGAATTGTGCCTTAACAAACCCCTAAAATTGTATTATATGAGATTGTAGACCCCTCAGAAAGATGTAAGACAAGATTTAGAAGCTTTTGTGAAGTTTGGAAGCCAAATCATCAGTTTATAACTCATGGATATTTTTACAAATATGGAAAAATGGGATTTCTGAAACTTGATTTTGACTATAAATCTAGAATCCTTGCAAAATTATGATGAATTTCAATTTTTTTTTATCATTTTTCGACAAATGGGGTGAAATTTATGCCTCGTCAAACATTGCACAAATTACACATATATTCAAAGGTTAAAAAATAGAATAAAAAAGTAAAATTTTTAAATTGTCTTGATGTCAGAATTTCTAGCATGGGAAGAGCTTTTTGGTGACTATTCACACTTGAAAAAATACCCCCCATTTGCAAGTTATGCAAAAATGAAAAAAACACCCCTTTAAGCATTTGACCAAACTTGGCGGTTTACTAATCATGACATAAAATGTTAACTATCAAATGTTTAATAGATAGAAAATAAGTATTTGTTTAATAATAAGTGCTAACTTTAAATACTTCAATTGTTAGGAAAATAAAATGGGGTTGACTAAGTCGAGGAGATTATGACTCTAAGTGGAGGTTGATGTTGTTACAGAGGCCATGTGGGAATGAGGCTATGATGAAGGGTACTCCTGTTACAAACCCAAACCCACAACGATAATAGAGAATTAACCAAAAATGTAGGAAGGAATTTCCAACATTTTATTATCTCCAAATGAATGAAATTACAACATTCAAAAAATTACTGCCTTTTGGTGGACTTCTTGCCATAACAAGATTCTTACTCAGGACAATCTAAGAAAAAGGGGATTCCAATTCCCCAATAGATGCCTTTTATGTAAATGCAATGAAGAATTGGTGGATCACCTACTGTTACACTGCCCGTTTGTTGTGGAGGTGTGGGAACCGACTTTAGGAAGATTGAGGATTCAATGGATAATGTGTAAGGACATCACATCCTTTATCTTGAGCTGGTCTGGACCCTTTACCCACCCTTTACCTAGAGAAATTTGGAACCAGGTCCCTCCCATTATATGATGGTGTTTATGGAAAGAGAGGAACAATAGGATCTTTAGAAACATTGAGATGAATTCGAAAGAGGTGTCTGGTATTAGGTCTAGGATCATTTCAGAAAATATCTCACTTTTCAAAGGGAAAACCCTAGAAAGAGGTCCGACTGAGGTGGAAATAAGTATGGCCAAAGCTTGGCACCAAAACCTGGATTCCAACTCTTTTGACAACTCCAAGTCCCTGGCTCAGAGTGCCACTATTTGGAAACCTCTTGACAGGGGCTGGTATAAACTAAATTTTGATGGGTCTGCTAAGGGCAACTTGGGAAGAGCAAGTATAGGAGGTGTGATCAGGGATTACAAAGGAAATTTAGTGGTTGGTTGCTCTGGGGGGATTGGTGTTCATTCTTCTATGATTGTGGAAGCTAGAGCACTGTTGAAGGGCTTATAGTTGGCTGCCTCAATGGGGATTGAGAACCTGCATATTGAAGGAGACTCTAAGTCTATTATTGATGTTGTTAACTTTGATAGATTGTTGGGGTGGAGTACTAAAGAAATTATTCTTGACATTAGAGTCTTTGTGTCAAAGTTAAAATTAAAAGTTGCTAGCCATATTTACCAGGAGGGGAACCAAGTGGCTGATGCCTTAGCCAATTTTGGCACACACTGGAAATTGTCCAAATGCTAGCATGATTTATGGAACCTACCTCCTGACATTCAGGGTTTAATATTGAAGGAACAAAGCCCTTACTTGATCCATGATGACAACTAAACATGCACCTAGCTAGATTTTCTGGGGGGTCCACATGCTTGTCTATTGGGCTATGTGGACAAACTTTACTGATGAGATGGATAACAAGTGGCATAATTCAAATTATGGGGTGGAGATAATTTTGGAAAGGGAAATCATGAAATGTTGTGACAAGTACTTGATGATTAAAACTAAGCTAGACGATACCTTACATATTCTCCTTTTAGGGATCTTCTTAAGCTATCATATTTCTAGGTTCTTTGATTTTGATTTTGATGTGACTAATAATTATGAGATAAAGCTCATTATTGGCCCTATATTGTCCACTATTTTGGTTATGTGTCTTATAGCTATCCTTTTTGGTATAACTAAATTTGGTCCGCCCCTGAAAGCTAATCCTTTAGGTGTTTCTAATTTTTGCCCCGCAGCCATCTTGCCTAGATTTTTGTGTATCTTCTACGTGGAAGGAAAACCTTCCTTTCCTTTCATGTCCTACTTAGCTGATTGTGTGTGGAGATCATCATTTATGATTCCACTAAGATTTCTTTTTGGAAATTACTTACTCATGTGTGCAACGTGTGCTTATCCTTGATTATCAAAGTTTGTCGTTTTTGGCTTAAAATCCTTAATGTGCGGGTGATTTTTCACCTTTCTATTATCTCTAGCCTTTTATTTTCTTAGGGTTCTTAGTTATCCTATGTACAAAGTGACATTATGGGAGGTGATAGGGTGTAGACAGAGCCAGATAACTACACAAATTTTAGCAAAGACCTACTTGTTTGGTACATTTGTGTCGAAGGTGGTCTTGCTCCTCTAATAGAGAGACTTGTGGGCCATGACCCTAATCTATTTGCTCAATTTTCCAACTCGCGGAAACATCGCCATGTCACTGTGGGTGGCATTTCCTTTACTGTGGATGAGGAAGTGATAGTGCAAGCGACGGGTCTCCAGTGTACTAGTATGAAGCATCCGAAGCACACTAAAACCCAGGAAAATGAAAGTATGAACAAGTTTTTTGTGGGGAATGAAGCATCAGTGTGTAACTAGTCAGGTTTCGACTGAGAGGCTCTCCCTTATATGTGGAACCAGGTGTGCCTTGCCTTGATGAAGTATGTTATGCTAGAAGGTAGGTACAAAACCTATTACTTCTACCATTTCCCTCTATTGAATCACCTCAGGCATAAAGTTTTGTTAAGATTTCCTTTTTTCCTACTTACGGACCTTGAAAATTTTGTTGAAAAATGTGTCGAGGCTGCTACCTTGAATCCTAATGACCCTCCTCCCTTGCCGCTCCACCAGGGCCTCATTTTGAGGCTCTACCACTTCCATCTTTCTTTATGTTTTCCAAAACCCATTTCGACTGTCTGCATTGAAGAGATTGAGCCTCCCATTGTGACCAACTTATCTCTGGTTGAATCTAAAGGACCTACCAAAAAAAAGCATCCAGTCTCTTTTGACACGCAAAAACCCAAACCTGCTACAAAAAAGATCAAGGGGAACGAGGGAGCGGCCTAGAATAGTGTGGTGGCTAGTGTGTGTGAACTCAAATCAACTGTCGCTAAGACTACCAACAAGCCCGCCCTAAAAAATAAAGGAAAGGAGGAATGTAAAAGCTTGGAGCCTCCGAGCAAAGGAAAAAATGTGGTGAGCAAGGACTCAATGGGGGATATGGTGGTTGCAGAGACATTGGTTATTGGTTGTGATGCCATCATTTGGCACTCTGGTAGGTTGGCCAAGAATAGGAAAAAAGTGCAGGGTTGAAGAGCAGTCAGAGGGTGAGGAGGGGGAGCATGCTAGAGGTCCCAACTCCATTCCTAACATGGGAAAAGTTCAAAAAGAGGTTTTGGCCTCTCAATCTTCAAAACTGCTAGATGTTGAGCAAGTTGATCTCAGCAACATTTTGATTGGTGGGGAGGAGCTTTGTGTGCTGAAGGAAAGATTGGATAAATTGGACAAAAAATTCCGTGGTTTAACCCGCTTCACAGTTAAATTGGTTCACTATGTCACTAGTACCCTGTCAACGGTTATGAAGGATGAGATGGACATGAAAAAGACTGAAGACCATTAGGAATGGGTCAGAGATGATGTTGTTCATCTCCTATCTAAGATCTAGGAAGAGGCCAATTAGTCTATTGCTGGTCTGCTGTTTGTCCTTCTGCTGTTGGTCCATTGTGTCTATTTTTTGGCTTAGTGTTTTTTGATGCTTTTTTGGTCTTGAACTCTATTGGCCCTTGTGGCTCTATGTGAAGTGTACAACACCTTATAAATGTTGCTTACCTAATAAAAAACATTCAAAAAATTACAAACTACGACTATATGTGCTTTCTGATTACACAAATTTGTAAATCGAATCCACAATCTACTCTTCTCTCCCCCTACTCTGTAAACCCCATTTAAATCCTTTATCTAGAATATAACTGCCCCCAACATATTCTGGAAAGTGTAACCCCCTCAAGAAGATATTTTGAAATTTTATTAATTTTGGTAGTACAACTTCCCGGGATCATAATTTTTGATCTGATTGTTGGATTTTTAATTATAATATATTTTTGAAAAGCTCTCGAGAAGACGCTTGTCTATAAAATAGTACCTAAAGGTAGACTATTTTGGTTTTCAGCCAATTTTCGGGCCCATCTAGAGCCTCTAAGTGCTTCAAATTTGGCTTTGAACATTTTTAACAAGATTTTGGATATTGAAAATATTAATATCTCATAAGTGACAAATGATATTGAAGTAATTTCTTCACCATTGGCTTCATTTCACCATTACAGAGGTCTGTGTAAAATTTTGTGGCCATATGTGCATAAATACGAACTTACTAAAAATAGTAACCCTACCAAATTTAACCCTTATTGAAAAAGAACAACATTTTATTTTGGGTGATGCAAGATTGCTCTTACACCTTGGATGCTCTTGTATCAAACTGTTTAAGAAAATAATAGTGAACATTTTGAAAACTTCAACTACTTTGCATGTCATGCTCTAGAAAATAGAGATATATGTTGTGTGTAGGTAAATCTAGAGTCAAAGGGGTTGTGTGAGGACTGAGGAGACGACATAAGCTCTTTGATGGATTGATGGAAGCAAACGATCCTTTCTCTTTTCCTTACACTCCTATGCCAACCAAATTTGATGCTTAGGATATGAAATTGTAACAAAGATTTTGGCATCCAAAGTCTTTCTCACTTTTAGGGTTTTTCACCTAAAAGGAGAAAGATGGGCCAAAATGCAATGTTCACATTCAAAGATTAATGTGATATGGATGCAATATGTCTAAATAAAATGATTTAAATGCATAAAACTAATGAAAGGTATTGATTATCAAATGGAAACTATTGAAATGCAACTTGTTTGGAAACACATTATGTAATGCAAAAACACCTAGAAATGTGAACAAAACTGAACAAAAATGGATGAAGCTGAAAGTGTGCACCTGAGATCTTGATGGAGACTGGAAATGACATCTGAAATGTTGTAGATCCTAATTTTTAGGCCTAGTGGGACTCATTTTCCATTCTGGGTGAATTAGTCTTAAATATGAGAAACTATTCCGGAGCCTGTTTCAGACAAATGGGTGTCTAAAAATGCATAAAACCAAAAACAGGCCTGGAAGTGGTACTCATTTGTCACCCACGACGAATGAGTCTAATTTTGAATTTTTGAATATTCAAAGGTGGTAACAGGGGCCTTCGGTCTGCACTTTCTACTTCTCCAAGTGTTCAGTTCTGAAACTATCAGATTTGGGTCTGAAAGTGACTTTTTGTGGGTATTTTGACCTATCCAATGAAGAGATGACTTGAACAAATTTTCAATGAAATCTACAATGATTTCTTAGCCTCTAAGATGTCTAAATCTGCAAACACACAAGACAAGAAAGAGAAATGTTGGATGTTAGGGCATGGGGGTTTGCTTTGGTCAAACCCCTTTTAGGTAATTAAACCAAAATAGAAAAAGAATGTAATGAAACATGCAATAATGGAGTTGATTACCTTGAAATGATGATTGAACTTGAATGTCTGTAGAAAAACATGAAGAATCTTCCCTTGAATGTCTAAAAATTGTTATCTTAATGACTTGAAATGATGAAACCCAAACTTGCTTGGCTTGAAATGGAAGACAAATGATGAATGATTTGTGAATGAGTCAAGAGATGAATGGGGGTTAAAATGGATGGAAAAACACTTATTTATACACACTTATGCCCTAATAACCCAATAATACCTCATCACAGGCTAACATAAGGTAATTTTGAATAAAAAACAAAATAAAATTTGAATTATTTTGAATTTGGAGCCAAGAGGGACTCATTTGCCACCCATGGTGAATGGGCCCCACTCTAGGCTTGTAAGTGGGTGTCGGGAATTAAGTCAAATTTAATGTTGTTTTTTAGGTTTACATTAAAAAACACACTTAATTAAGTGTTATGAGTACATAAAGGGGTCATATAAAGCATAATAAATGTGTAAATAGTGAAATCAAGCCTAGAAAAGTGTGAAAGCTTGTTACAAGATTTTACAACACTTTAAAATAGGACTTGATAAGGGATAAAAAGGGAATATTTAGATGAATTATAATAAGAAGAGTCTAGAAAAGTGTAGAAATGTGTTACAACATTTCACAACACATTCACAAGACATCATTAAATGCATTTTATTTAGTTTGCAAGGGTCCAAGACCTAATGTGGATGTGTAAAACACCTCACAACATTAAATCAAGGCCTCATTAAGTCCAATTTATCATTAATTATTCCAAAATCAAGAAAGAAATACTTTTTTCTACGATACACAAATAGCCCATGTGTGAGGAAGGGAGGGTGGTTATTGTGGATGACAAATTTATATTAGGTTTTGTATTATGCACAACATGAATACAAAGAGCCACCAAGAAAAATAACCCGTGGATCACTATAGGCCATGTGTATGTTGTGAGGGATTCATGCTTTCAAATGAGACTTTTTGCATCTACCAATTCCAAAGAAGCATGATAATGCAACGATGCATTTAGAAGTTACTATAATGAATGCAAATTGACCTAGTCAAAGATATGGAGGTCAATCCAAATAAGGGTCACCTATCAATGAGTAGATTGATAACTTCCTTGGGAAAATGTGGAAATGATAGCAAAATACTCTTCAATGAAGTTGAGTAGTGGCTCAGAGTAGAAGGTTAGATTCCACTTGTTGGAGGTAGGATTGAGCTAGTGAGGGCACTATGTGGAATATAATGTGAAATTGATGACAAAAGGTATTTTTTATTTCTCAAGCCTTCTAGACATAATTATGGTGCCCATTTGGCTCCACAACACTCTGTTGATAGGGCTATATGCAGGATTCACCTCGATGTGGGAAGAAACATGCTCTGATGGATTTGATATGATGTTGGATAATTCCAAGATCAAGCTCGCATGAATTTTTTTTCCATAAGTTAATAAAATAGGCACAATAGTATGCCTATCAATATACAAATGAAGAGTGTGTAAATACAATTATCAATCCTTACATATATAGGAAAGGATGAGGAGGTGAGAAAGTAGGAGTGAAACTCTAACTACCCTTTCATAGGTGGGACACTTGTGAGCTCACTTGACAAGTGCATGAGAAAGTGTCAATAGGCGTCTCAAGTGATGAGGACACATCTCAATATTATGAAGTGAGACAAAAGTATGAAATAGCCTAAGTAAAATTAATCTAGGTGTGAATAGTTCAATCCTAGAAAAGTGCTATCCTATCTAGATGGATAAAGACACTATTTACACTAACAAAAACAACTTTTTGGAATAGGGGTCTTGATTTTTCTTTAACAAAATGGGGCATGTTGTGAGACCACACAACACTCATGTTGTTTTCTCTTTGTTTCCATTTCTTTCTCATAACTCCTATGTTCTCCTATAATTTCTAGAAAAGATGATTTTGAAGAGAAAGCTCCTCATGTTGTAGCTTATTTTTCTACTCTCTATCAATAGCCCTTAACTATTCTTGGAAGTTTAACATTATATCTTTGATTCTAATATTTTCCAAGTTGTTCTTGTTTTTAAGTTGGCCAAGAGGATAAGATGTATGATTGGGAATAAGGCAGGCCTTATGGGGATAAATATAGGCATGGTTAGGTTTCTAAGAAGGCTGAGCATGGGTAGGAGGGTCACAAGAACTAGGAAAGTGTTGATAACTTGTTCTAGCAAGGGCAAGCAAGATAAAACAAGTGGCATTTCTAGCTTGGTATTACTAATAAGGAGGTTTAAATTTTTCATTTTCATGAAATTAAGGGGAAAATACATGTTCTCTATAATATGTTGATATACTTGAAACATTCAAAAGGGCTAGGAAATCATTTAACAATGTTTTAAAATAGAGCAATCAAATTTGCTCAACCAAAGAACTAAAAACATACTAGTAGTGTCATTAGATGTTTGAAGAATCTATTTGATGAATACAACTATTGATAACTATACCAATATCCTTGAAAAAATAAAATATATCTCATTAAACTCGTCCCATTGGGTATACCAAAAACAATTATCACTTGTAATTGCACACTTGTTGAACCTATTATTCAAATTTCTAGTGAAACTTGGGAGTGATATCAATCTGTGGGACCTTGCAAATGATATAAAACCTCCAGATAAGGATGGATCCCTTCTAACCTAGATGTAGAATTGTTGGTCCAAACCAATCGGAATAATTATAGACTAACCTATTCTTCTAGCTTGTAGAGAGAAAAAGGAATAGAGAAATGTAGGAATTTAAAGGGTGGTGTTGCACCTAGATTAAATTGTGCTTATTATTTCCCACTACAACACAAAGAAATGAATAAATGCTTAGATTGTTGGAAAAATAAGGACACACAACTAAGAGGGGGGGGGGTGAATCAGTTGTGATAGAAACTTCAGCTTTTCTAACTTATCTTAACTTTAATCTCAGATCTGATGAATAAGTAAACAACCACAAGCAATTATCACATTAGAGAGACAAATAAAACCAAGATTTTTTTTAGGTGGAAACCCTATTAGGGGAAAAATCATGGTGGATGTTAGTCCACAAGATTATACTTTGTTAAATTATAAAGAGATATAATAAGGGGAATGCACATGCATTTAGGCACACTGCCTAGAGCTCACTGCTCAAATACAAAGGAGGACTCACTGTCCAACAATACATAAATATGGATTAGATCCACAGAGTATGAATTGAAAGAATAAATTCTATGCAAGCCTGATCACAGTTCCAATTAAGCTCAGAAAACCTTCTTCACACTTTCCTCAATCTTCTTCACTCTTTGCTCAGTGATTGTATGATAGAAACATTATTCACATACTTACACTTTCTTTGGCATACATTCAAACTTATGCACACACTAATTTCACTCAACCAACCACTCTTATATATCCACTTCATGGGATTTCATTACAACTTAATCAGCCAAAAAAATAAAACATATTTTCAATGTTGACCCAAATTGACAAATAAATTTCTAATGCAAAACCACCAAGGTCAGCCACAACATAGTGGGGACCCAAATTAATATCTCCAACACAAAAACTACTTTAATTAATTTTTCCACAAAGATCCACAACACACTACCATCAACATGTCGGCCAAGAACATGAAAAACCGAGCATGCGCAAGAAAAGATCTTTAACCATGAGCTCACCAAGTAATGTGGACGTACAACAAAGATAGAGAATGATATAGAGACATCCAAGAATACCAAGAAATAACAGAGAAGCATCCACAACAATTGAGATTACCAGAATCATACAATCTTCATTCAGGAACACTAACAGAGACCACAAAAACACTGTCAAGCCACAACACAATCAAAACTTTACATGGACCTCTAAAATTTTTGGTAGATGATCTAGAAATATTCAGCAATAAACCATTTAATCCACACAAGCTAGTCTTCAACTTACAAAACAAAACACCTTCATGACCTGCACAGTTCCATTGGGAACCTAGAACACTTCCTTTCACAAATTTCTCAATATCCTCGACATATACAACCTCTGATAAACCAAATGATAATAGTGTTGACATCAATGAGAACCACATATCAGTAACCATATCCACAACATCCAACAATCTCCCCCTTTGGCATTGATGGCAACACATGATATGAAAAATACTATCAACCCAACACACTAACTTCTTTTGCACTTCTCCTCTTGAAAGGATTTTTCATATAACACTTCTCCCCCTTTGACATCAATGGAAAAGGTAACAATTACCTTTCCAAATACACACTTTGAACCACATATCTATACATCTGACTACTCCCCCTGAGTAGCAGACACATAAACATCAATTTGGATCAGAATATAGCAATGAAATTCATGGATTGATGCAAGAAAATGCATCTTTTAGTTCTTATTAGGAGGGGTGATTACCCCTAGCATTCCTTTGAGATACTCAAAAGTATCCTTGGGAAAAGGCTTAGTAAATATATCTGCAATTTGTTCTTTGGTAGGCACATACTCCAGTCTGACTTCTTTCTCATTCAATTTCTCTCTTAAGAAATGAAACTTGATTGATATATGTTTACTCTTGGAATGCAGCACCAGATTCCTTGAGATATTTATTGCACTTGAGTTGTCACAGTGTATAGCAATATGTTCTTCATATACCAACTTGATATCTCTTAGCATCTATTTCATCTATATCACTTGAGTACAATTATTGGCAGCAACAATGTATTCTGCTTCAACAATAGATAGAGAAATTGAATTTTTATTTTTTCTCAACCAGGACACCAAGTTCTTCCCTGGGAAGAAAGCACCACCACTAGTACTTTTTCTATCATCTACATCACCAGCCCAATCCGTATTAGTATATGCACACAAAGTGAGATCATCATCCTTTGGATACCAAAGTCCAAATTCAACTATTCCTTTTAGATACCTAAAAATTCTCTTCACAACAGTTACATGTGATTCTTTTGGATCCGCTTGAAATCTAGTGACCATACATACAACATTGATAATATCTAATCTAGTCCGAGTCAAGTAAAGCAATCATCCGATCATTGACCTATATTTGTTTTGATTTTCCTTAGGAGAATCATCATTCTGTGCCAACTTACATCCGGTCACCATGGGAGTACCAACAGGTTTGGAGTCATCCATTCTGAACTTCTTCAGTAGTTCTTTCACATATTTGGATTGAGATATGAAAATCCCCTTGTCCAATTGAGTAACTTGCAATCCTAGAAAGAACTTCATCTCTCCAATCATACTCATCTCAAATTCATTCTTCATCTCATCAACAAACTTCATACATAGATTTTCATCTCCTCCAAAAATGATATCATTAACAAAGACTTCTATAATTAACTCTTTATCATGATCCAGTTTGAAGTATAAGTTGCTGTCAGCAGTACCTTTAGTGAATCCAAGCTTCAGGAGGTATTTGTCCAATCTAGCATACTAGGCTCTGGGGGCTTGATTAAGTCCATACAGAGCTTTCTTCAATCTGTAAACCATATCTTCTTTGTCTATTAGTTGGAATCCATCTTTCTGTTCAATGTACACTTCTTCTTCTAGTTCTCCATTCAAAAATACAGAATTTACATCCATTTGATAGACCTTATAGTTCTTGTGTGCAACATAAGCAAGAAATAGTCTAACAGCTTCAATCCTAGCAATAGGAGTAAAGGTTTCTTCAAAATCAATACCTTCCATTTGAGAATACCCTTTACATGCCAGTCTTGCTTTATTTCAGACCACTTCACCTTCTTCATTTAGCTTGTTTCTAAATACCCATTTAGTACCAATCACATTTTTGTCTTTAGGACTTGAAACCAGTATCCATGTGTCATTCTTTTCAATCTGTGTTAGCTTTTCCTTCATAGCTTACAACTAGTTTTCATCTTGATAGGCTTCAGTGACACTTTTAGGCTTAATCTTGGATATCAGACAATATTCTTCTACAATTTTTCTTCTAGTTTGCACTCTACTCTTATCTCCTATAATTTAATTTTTAGAATGATTTAGCTTTACATACTTTGGAGTTTTGGGACATTCTTGAGCTTCTGACTCTTTTGATCTTTCTTCTATACTTGCATTTGTCTGTGTCTCTTGACTGACTTGATTTACCGAAACAAATTGAGGTTGCTTCACTGGAACATATGGAATAATCTGAAGTACATTCTATGTCTGAGTATTCTTCCCTTGGGTTGTGATGTCTTCGTCTGAATCATAACTACAATGTCTAGATGGTTTCACAGAGTTCTCATCAACTTTGACATTTTCACTTTCAACCATCTTTCTCAGTTTTTTGTTATAGCACCTGTAGGCCTTGCTTTTAGTGGAGTAACCTAAGAAGATTCCTTCATTGCTTCTTGCATCAAATTTTCCTTTATCACCGGTCATATGATGTGAGCATCCACTATCAATCACCCACTCATCCTTTTCTTCTACTTGGGCTGCAAGAGATTTTTCATCTTTAGTAGATTCGGTAGCCACAGGATTATCTTCAATGGTAGCAATGAAAGCCCATTCATCTTCCTATCCATTATCTTTATCAGACTCATCATCAGTCACTGCTTCTTTAGCAAAGCAACATCTCTTTTGAAATCTAGACTTCTTAGGCTTAGATCTAGGAACTCTTTCAGGACATCTTGATGCAAAATGACCTATTTTACTGCATGAAAAAAATTTAATAGGCAATACATCTTCATACTTACCTTTTCCTCTGCCTTCTTGCTTAGCAATCAATGCTTCTAGTTCTTCTACCTCTCTTTCTTTATCTTCAAGTTGTTTCAGTTCTTCATCATACTTGGATATCTTTTTGGAACTCTCTCCCGGACTATATCTTTACCTGTTACTTCTGGATACAGTGGCCTTGAATGCAGACTTAGTCTTTGGTGTAGATTCATGAAATTCACTTATTTCAAAAGCAACAAGCTTCCCGATCAATGTGTCTCTTGTTATCTTGTTTACTGCTATGAACTCTTTAATAGCATGAACCTTCATCTTGTAGGAGGGAGGAAAGGATCTGAGTACTTTAGCCACAATTTCATTCTCATCCATAGAACCATTGACACCTTTAATACCCATCACTATTTCATTTACTCTCTGCATAAAAGAAGTGATATTTTCATCTTCACCCATCTTCAAATTCTCATACTTGCCTTTCAAGCTCTGTAGCCTAGCCATCTTCACCTGTGCATCTCCTTCATACAAAGTTTCCAGTTTCATCCAAATCTCATGAGCTATCTCCAGACCTAACACATTAGCCATCTTCAAATCTATTAGAGCACTCACCAAAGCTTCAATAGCCCTAACATTATTTTCAGCATCTTTGATCTCATCAACAGTGGAGGGACCATTCCGAGGAATAGTATATGGATCTCTTGTAATCTTCCAGAAGGCTTCACCAATACACTTTAAGTGACATTGCATTCTAACTTTCCACATTGAGTAGTTGGTACCATCAAATCTCAGACTATCCTTCTTGAATGTTGTTTCCATCTCAGATCACCTCAAGCTTTTAGACTTCTTCAGAGGAACCTGCTCTGATACCAATTGTTGGAAAAATAAGGACACACAACTGAGAGGGGGGGTGAATCAGTTGTGACAAAAACTTCAACTTTTCTAACTTAACTTTAATATCAGATCTAATGAATAAGTAAACAACCACAAGCAATTATCACATCAGAGAGACAAATAACACCAATATTTTTTTTACGTGGAAACCCTATTAGGGGAAAAACCATGGTGGATGTTAGTCCACAAGATTATACTTTGTTAAAAGTATAAATAGAAATAATAAGGGGAATGCACATGCATTCAGGAACACTGCCTAGAGCTCACTGCTCAAATACAAAGGAGGACTCACTATCCAACAATACATAAATATGGATTAGATCCATAGAGTATGAATTGAAAGAATAGCTTCTACACAAGCCTAATTACAGTTCCAATTAAGCTCAAAAAACCTTCTTCACACTTTCCTCAATCTTCTTCACTCTCTGCTCAATGATCGTATGATAGAAACATTATTCGCACACTTACACTTTCTTTGGAATACATTCACACTTATGCACACACTAATTTCTCTCAACCAATTGCTCTTATATATCCATTTCGTGGGATTTCATTACAACTTAGTCGGCCAGAAAAATAAAACATATTTTCAATGTCGGCCCAAATTGACAAATAAATTTCTAATGCAAAACCACCAAGGTCGGCCACAACATAGTGGGGACCCAAATTAATATCTCCAACACAAAAATAGTTTAATTAATTTTTGCACAAAGATCCACAACACACTACCATCAACATGTCAACCAAGAACATGAAAAAATGAGCATGCGCAAGAGAAGATCTTTAACCACGAGCTCACCAAGTAATGTGGACATACCACAAAGATAGAGAATGATCTAGAGACATCCAAGAATACCAAGAAACAAAAGAGAAGCATCTACAACAATTGATATTACCAGAATCATACAATCTTCATTCAAGAACACTATCAAGCCACAACACAAGCAAAAATTTACGCAGACCTTTGAAACTTTTGGTAGATGATCTAGAAACATTCAACAATAAACCATTTAATCCACACAAGCTAGTATTCAACGTACATAACAAAACACTTTCATGACCTGCACAGTTCCACTGGGAACCTAGAACACTTCCTTTTAAATTTTTCTCAATATCCTCAACATATAAAACATATGATAAACCAAATGATAATAGTATTGACATCAATGAAAACTACATATCAACAGCCATATCCACAACATCCAACATAGATAACTCACACAATTCTCTATTATGCTAATCCCTAGATGTTAGCATGGAGGTTAGGTTTTTCCAAACATTGAGAGGGAAAGAAATAATCCATAGTTAGCACCTACAAACAAGTTTAACACAATATCCAATCATATAAAATTTAGAAACAATAATACAATCCTAGAGGTAAAAGGATTCAAATGCACAATATGAAAGTTGTGAGAAGAGGTGAAAATAATTTTTTTATTCATCCAAAGGTATGGAGCTAATTTATAGTTGCATAGATATTAAATACATGTGTTTTCTAGAGAAATAATGGAAGAACCCTTACAATAAGCACAAAAGTTCCTTTTAAATCTCAAAAGGGCATAGGGGAAATAAGAATCATGTTGCAAGGAATGAAACCTTAGCTACAACCTTGTCAATGGTATTTGACATATCTACATGAGAATTCTAATTTGGAAGGCATGAATATCAACCCAAATACCCCCATACTTTTTCATTGATTATTATGAGGAAGTGTAGAAACCCCCACAAAATCCCTTGTGAATCATGTTCCAAAAATGAACGCCTAAAAAAAAGGGACTACAAACTCAATAAATACAAAATGGACACAAATTTCCCCTTTGGAATCCATGAACAATGCATTAAAAATTGTTTCTAGAGCTCTATGGGTTGAGATTTGGTAGCTAAGGGATGGTTGCAACATTAATGGCATTGTAGAGGAGCCATCTTTTCATTTTCTCCTTTGTGGGAATTTGATCCTCATTTGGATGTATGAAACTTTGCTAACATTTTAGTGAAACAAGTGAAATTATAGTCAAGATTTAGTATTTGAAGGATTGTTTATCCTTAGAACACCCATAAAATATAGCATCCTTTCCAATTTACTACATCTTGTAGAAAATTAGGCCCCATTTGGATATATCCTGATAGATAAAAAATTCCACAAAATCCATGAGGCATGAAAATTCTTGTAAAACTTCATCATGTGGGACATTAGCTCCTCCATTGTGATGTTGTGAGAAAATTACCTTCAACATAGAGACCATGTGGAAATTTGGCATACAAGTCTATATTTGAGGATTTGGTTGGAATTTGAACCTTGCTGAACTTTTACTGGCATTAGTATATGTAAAATATTCATTAGCATCGAAATATGTGGAACTTTCACTAGCATTGGAATATGCAGAACTTTCACTAGCATTGAGATATACAAAAATTTGACATGCATCAATACCTTTGAAGAAATTTCACTAGCATCAATACATATCTCTATAATTAGAAAAATCTTACAACATCCAATAGACCCAAAGTTTTGCAAAAACTTCCTCCCTCTTCACCTGCCTACTCCTTTTTGTCTTTCAACTCTTGGTGCCTTTACATTTTTGAATTGGACCTATAATTTTCTCACCACATGGCCTTCTTTGTTCTTAATACCTTGGATTTCATTCATTGCCTTTTGTTACCTAGAAGCCTTTAACTATTTATTTTTTTCTTTATAGTGATCGAGGACTCTAAGGGAACTAGTGACCTCATTAAAGGATTTGATGGTTCTAATAATCATGGGAAGCTCTAACTATTCACTATATTTATTTACATTCTAAAACTTCACTACTTAGTCAGGGGTTCCCCTAGAACAAGGAACCATAGAAGGTTTTGGTAGTTCCAGGAACCACTAGAAACATTGACAACTTACTTTCCATTTAACATTTTTCTTTTATGCCAATTCTTTACCCTAGTCTTTGGTTCCTTCTATTATGTTCTTTTCCATTTCCACATGTTAAAGGTTCACCAGGAACTAGGAACTGTTGGAGGTTCCCATGGTTCTTGGAACCTCAAAAAAATTTGATGCCATTTGCTTCCCTTCACTCTTTACACCACCTTTTCCTCTTTCATTTCTTGGAGCTTGGTTGGGAACCAAGAACTTTATAAGAGGTTCCTATGGTTTCAAGAACCATAAGAAGCTTTGAAAAATACTTAATCATTTTTGAGTTTCTTGCTTTACCATTCCATGTTCCCCTTGAATTCCTTTATTGGGGGGTCACCTAGAACTAGGAATTGTCGGAAGTTTTGGGAACCTCTAAAGGCTTTGATAATTTACCTTGTCCTCTTTCCTTTCTTTTTCCTTCGATTGGATGTTCACCAAGAATCAGGAACCACTGGAGGTTCTAATGGTTTTGGGAACTTGGTTAGGGCTTGACAAGGTTCGTGGAACCAATAAAAGAATCAATTGGCTATAAATTAGCCAATTTCACCCAATTTTCCCCAAACTTGAATTGGGTGTACTCATTTGGGAATTCTACAAAGTGGAAGACTCAAAAAAACCCATAGCCATTTTTTTGGATATTTAAGTTTGAGTAACTAAGGGATAAGGAAAGGGAAAAACCTCAACACAAAAGAACAATTGACATGGGAAACCCACATAGAATATCTCAGATCAATTATAATCAATGGGTAAAACAAGGGGGCACAAAGTGTCAACACTTACCTATATAATGAGTTATTTTCCTTAGTAATGTTGGTTCTTTGCTATAAATCCATCATTATGATGGTTCCATTAGTAATATCTCATTATTTTTTTTATGATGAACATTCATATATGTTGCCTCAACTTTTTTCAACTTTTGTTGATAAAGAATTGTCTAATTTTTAAGAAGTTTAATAATCTTTGTTGGGTTCCAATGAGGTTCTTAGAAGCTTGTTGAGTTTTGACAAGGTTATCCTAAACTTGTGTTAATCTTATGCCACTTTGTGTGAGTTTTTCTTATTTTTTATTTTTTGTCATTTACCTAAGCTTCGAGAACCCCATCATCATCCAATGAGGTTTTCATAACCAAGTCTGGAGCCGATACAAAGTGGAGAACTCAATCTTATCATGTTTGAAGTCTCATAAAATCTCATGAAAAATACAGCATTGAAGGATTTTGAAAGATCAAAAGTGGTGGAATTTTGTTATTTCTTATGGGTTTCAAAACCTTTTTTAGAACTCGAAAAGGTTTTCACTTGACCCTAAGAAAAGCCAACAATTTTATAAATTTCTCTTAGAAGTGGTCTCGAGTCCTCGTATAAAGCTCATGGTGAAAGATCATTTTGAAAATAAATATTTTTTGGAAGATTTCAGACCTATTTCAAAACCTTCATAGGAACCCAACAAGGATCTCATAACCAACAAAATATCTAACAAAGCTTCAGAGCCATTACTTTTTAAAATTTCAAAAAGTGTCAAAGGTGGGTATTGAAGAGAAAGTTCACACATGTCAATATTAAGGTGTGTCATTAATTCTTCCTCCTCAACTTAAAGGCCATTAATCAAAAATAAATTTGAGAATTAACAAGGGTCATTTCAACAAGCAATTGACAGAGAATTGGCAAAGAGTAGAGAAAAAGAGATTGTAAAGATAGCACCACCGAAATTGTCATAGCAAACATCATGGCTGAATTAAAGGTACTTATTTACATTTTCCTACAATTCATTATTCACTAGAAGGAGAATTATGGTAAATGTGATAATTTAGTGGAACATAAGTGATACAAGAATTTGGCAAGAAGTTTAGAACCTTAGAGTTAACCATAATTATCTCCCATCCGTTCAATCGTATATCTGTCAAGATGAAATTCAGGTATTTGGTATACAAACATTTGCTAGGCCTATCTAGTACCCTCTCAAAGATTGTTGGCATGAAGTTAGGACATGCCAATTTAAAGGATTTATGGGAAAGAATGGAGAGGGAGGATAGGTCCTCCATCACATAAATATTAATTGAGAGTGGATTATTACATGTAGTTGCATTTCTTGTAGTAGAACAGTGTTCTGAACTAGTCCTAGAATGTATAAATCATTATGACCCCCAAACCTAGGAAGTGAGAACAAGTGACAATAGATTGGTGGTTAGGTTGAGCAAAGAAAATTTCAATACTTGTCTTCAGCTATCTCAAATAGATGATTTTTTCACCATTGAATACACCATCACCTACCAACACTTTACTAAAACTAAAAGCCAATGCAAAAACACAATTGACCACCAAATGGTTAGCAACAACCAAGAAAGGACAGTCTTAGTTACCAAAGAGGTTACACTGGTCTCATTTTGTAGATGAGATTTCAAACATAATAGTCTTCATCCACATGCTAAAGTGTAATGAGAATATACATTTCAAAGAATGGATGCATTTGTTTATCATTGTGACAATTCATGGACAATAGTTCATTAATTGGGCCACTCTTATTAGCAATCAAATTCATATGAATATTACACACTTTTAATTACATAAAGATTTCTACATGTCTTCTTATCTATTCTATGACATCTCTTGTACAAGACCTTGGATAAGGATTCGTTTGATGGGTGTACTTTATGAATATACTAAAATTTATAATTACTATATTCAATTGTAGTTGAAGAGGATCTGTTAGATTTTTAGAAGAGTGAATAGTGCCTTTACCATGAGAATTATAAGAGAAATTCAAGGAGACATGAGCTTGAGAACAACCCCAAAATATGCTCAGCTGATCAACAATTATGACAACTACTTCATACAATTCCAAAGATTTACCTACATAAGAGTTGGAGGTTTTGATGTTTTACCTTATAAATTACCAAAATATGAAGATGACAAGTTTGTCCTTATTGAGGTATGTAAGCAAGTAGCTAAATTAAATAAGATATGCCATGAGAGGAAGAAAGAGGGGATTCCTTTTCCTGTTTTCTTATCATATTATCAATGTAATTCCATGTCTTATGCTTTAAATATAGAAAAATATCTGGTGAAGTATATAACACAATTTTATGAAAAAATAGTCCCATTTGACAACAAGAACTTCGTGATATTTCTATCAAGAGTCAAACTGTGTAGTTTGACTTGTAAAACTACATGGTTGAATCCTGATAGCAACATCACAATTTGGCATGCTATGTAAAATGCCTCCTACTTAGCAAGAACTTCATTAGAAATAATATGTAGTTGGGACCTGGTCTCAATCATCTTCCAAAGTTTGAAGACTATTGGGTAGATTGTACTAATGAGTTTGAAGTAAGAAGAGGATGGATGAGGTTTTCTTTAAGTATTTTTTTACTTTCAAGTTAAATTGGGATATCCAAGATCTAGAGGATGATGAAATAGATTTGGTCTATCCTATTTTTACCAAACATATACAAACTCAACCCATTCTACCAATAAATTGGAGCATCAAAGAGATTGAAATAGTTGAGTTTAAAATGCAATAGTTCTAAAATGAACCAAAGAGTGGGTAGTGAAGAAGAAAGTTGAGAAACAAAATCCCTCTCCTCAAAAAACTGAGAAGGCTACAAAGAAAATAGAGAGCAGTAAAAAATGGGCTCCATCCCCTCCCACCTGAAAGAAGATGACTAGAAAAGACTTGTGGGGGACCAACACAAGAGACAACCCAAAAGGAGAAAGATAAAGAAAATTTGAGCTTGATGATATAAGACTTGGGAGAAGAGGCCATCTGCATATCTTCATCCCCATCCAAAGTAAGAAAATATTCCTCACATTATTCTCACAGTTCCCCTCCTCACAATGTTTCTAAAAATCCTTCAACACAAGTTGAGACAAATCCACCATCTTCTCCTTAGGTGGGGGTATTTGATACATTTCCTCTCAAGATATTTGTCTAATTTTCTTCTCTAGGGACCAGGAATGTCCCTACACCTCCATCTATTTTGTGGTTGGTGAAGTCTTTAAAAAAGAAAAGAGAGATCGTTGAATTAAGTGTTCCTGATAAAGGTATTGTATCATAGCTACTCCAAAGAACCCCTCAATCTAAAAAGCCTAAAACTACATCCCAATTTCTAAATTATCCCTCTTCAAGGAATATGTATGTTGAAGTTGCTTACCCATTTGCATAGAAGGATGCTAGTCAAATGACTTCAAAGGACTTTAATATACCCAAGATCAATTTGAGACATTCTACAAGATCTACGAGAGATGGAGATGTTCACAAATTTCAAGTGTTAGCTATCAGGCTAGTGGAAAGAGCAGAGAAGGACAAACATACTAAAGATCAACTAAAATAGTTCTAAAGTTAATGCATTAACCAATTGTTTGAAGTCCCTCATTGATTTATTAGATCAAATCACTAACCATATCAAAGTTTATTTTGATCCTAGCTCAACTAGCAGAAAGGAAGTGATTGATAAAGTCCATGCTTACAAATCTTATGGTAAAGTTATAGAGGACTGGACTAAGGATATCATAGTGAGGGGGATTTAATTCATTCTAGAAATGAAAAATATTTGTGAAGATATTGAGGCATTGAGGAAGGAAATTGATGGTGAGATTGTTGCATCTAAGCATGAGGAATCTATATGGCCAAAGACTGATAATGACTTGAAAGATATGATTGATCTAGGTTTGGATAAGCTATCGGTCGAGTGAATATTGTCTAATTTACTGATGATAATTGATGTTTCATGTGGAATAAAATAATAGAATGAAAAATTTCATTTGTAAAACAAAAAAATATTGGAACAAAATAAAATTATCAAAGAATACAATCAAATTAGGGCCGACATTCAAAAATATCTCTCAACTATTAGTGTTCACCTTTGAAAGGAAGACAATTCTCAATACAAGGATGAAGAAACATTGAAGATATGTTTTATAGAGGTAGTTGAGAGTTTTTTTGATAAATAATCTTTCAATGTTGAGAATTTAAGGAATTTGAGTAACATTGAATCCATCTTGTCCCAATATATTGGACACACGACGAACTTCTCTAATAAGGTAGAATTGATTTGAGGGAACAAAGATTTTTGGAAGCTAAGAACCAATTTTTTTTGTTAAATTCCTTAGCATAGTGAAATGCCTCTAGTCATCAAATCCTTCCATGTGTATGAAGCAAATAGTGTCGCACAGTTGGCCCAATCATCATAGAAAAGGGGAATGATGAAGATGCTAGCAATAGTCTCCTCAACAATAATATTTATTATTATTTCATATTATGGGGTTGTAAGGAATGCTAAAGTTTTTGAGAAGTTTAAAGGATTCTTTAACCTCCAAGTTTTAGTTATGTTTCAAGAAACGATTACTCTTGCATGTGTAAATATTAGACATGATGTTATGAAGAAGCTCTCTTAGAAATTTTTGAAAAAGTAATAGAAGGGAAGAAATAAGGAACATGTTTTGTCAATTTTTTAGAAGATGCTATAAGTTTGTGTGTGTACAGTTTTGAACATTTGAAATAAAACTTATTATGATTAGTGTGTTATAGTTGCTATTGTTATATTCTTGTGTGAATATAAGAACTATTTGAGGTGTTCAGTCTTTTCAAGTTGGGAATTATCTTTAAAACTAATAAATTCATAGGTTCATATCCTTTGGAATTTAAATTAACTTGTATTCTAATTGGTTTCATGGATAGTTTTCCTTTTACACGATATGAGATTTTACTAGTGGTGTGAATAGTTTTTAGATTTGATACACTATTTTGACCTTTCATTATTTCTTTGGTTAAAAGTACACCTATAGTAAATTTTATCTTTAGAAAAGAATATATTTTTATCTAATAGGGGATTTGTACCTCTTAAAATTAAAAAAGGAGAATTATTTCCATGAGAGGTAATTTTCCCAACTATTGGTTGGAAGTTATTCCTATATTTGGACATAGAGGGAATAAGTTAAAAATTACAATAGTGAATAATCTGTTAACTAACAATATGTCATGTGGAAATTATTTACTTCTAGATTTGAATCAAATAAGAAGGCTAAAAAATTAATGGTTGTCTCAATTCATGCAGTACTTGAGTAAATTCATAATGTTACTACTTTAGTTGTATTATGAACTAAGCCATTATTCTTATTATATAAAATATGAATTTGAATAAAGAGTTTACTTTGAATTTCTAAATTATAAATGGTCATGAACTTAAGTAGTCACTGGCCATACCATTTTAATGAATGGAAGTGCACACAGATGAATTTTGTAAACATAAATAAATCAATCATTCATGTGGTATTCCCTAGATTATGACAAATGCATCATGAAATACTTTAAGACTTTTAGAAGACATTTAGAAAATTACTCCAAAACCATAGTTCTTTTGTTAGTCTTATGACCCAATGGATGAGGTTGTGATAGTGTACAAGTAGCATATTCAAGTGTAGTGTTGGCATAACATCTCAAGTAATTGGTTTTGACCTTAATTGCATCGCCCCATGTCAAATTCATAGTCATAATTTTGTAAAAGCAAATAATGAATCAAAATCATTCAAAATTCAAAATCAATTTCTCCCAATCTGTTTCCACCCATCAAAGAGAACATCTAGGTATGAGAATTTGTGATATATTCATAATATAATTAAATCATCATCATTGCACAACATACTTATATTAACATTTGTGCATAATTGGATGTTTGTGTGTTATTTTTAGTCTTTGATTCTATATTGTTGTCTTACTAATAGGGATTTGACCAAGGGAGAACCTTATGCTTAGCAAGCTCCTAAATGGTGTTGATAGAGACCACACCTTTGTAGGCATAAGTTGAAGACACTATGGCAAACAAGTTCTAGACATCCAAATCAATAGAGTTCAAACTTACAGCACAAGATTGGCTTTACACCTGTAGAAATTAATTCCATAATTGTGAATATGACCTAAGACATCAAATAAAATATTTATAGAAACATTCATTTGACATCACATAAACCCTTAATCATATTGATGAAACAACTAACAATATGTAAAGAACACTTACGCGCTCCTACTCTTTTATTGAATGACCCAAAACCCGATAAATGTCACAAAACTAGTTACCATAAACTTCTATTAAAATTCCATCTAAATAACTCTAATTTATTATTTAATTTTCAAACATTTATCTCGATAATATAATTCATTTAAACTCTTTAACTTAAAATACTTAAATATTACATTATCCTAATTTACTTATATAGGGTGTGCTATTCTCCATTTCCACTTCCACTATTCTGTAAAATATAATGTGTCACTAGTCTCTAAGCTTTTTGTTGGGAGGATTTGTAATATAAGTAAATGCATATGAAGTAATTAGGATGCGTTATTTTTCATTTCCACTTCCACAATGTTTTAAAATATAATTCTTGTCACCAATCTTTAGAGTTTTTGTTGAGAAGATTTGTAATATAAGCAACTGGATATAAAGTAATTAGGTTGTGTTATTTTTCATTTGTATTTATAATTTTTGTCATAACTAGACTTAAACAACACACTCTAAATTTTGATTTGTTTAGGTGAGTCATCTATAATCATAGTAATAAGTAGACCCAACCGAAAAAAAAATGAATGTGATAGAACCACCTACCTAAACAACCTAAAGCTTAAAATGTGTTCTTTAAAATAAAATTTTGCCACTAGTCCCTAAACATTTTGTTGGGAGGATTTGTAATATAAGCAAATGAAGTAATTGTTTTCCTTAACGACACACTAAGGCTAAATGCAAAGTTATGCAGTTGCATGCGCTAAGCAACTTCCATGGTGAAATATTGATATAAGGTTGAGGAATGGCGTGAACACAGGAATAACAAAAAAGTCAAGATGGACAACATCAAAGAACACGAAACCAACACACGCTCTTTGTTTCTCAGGTTTACATGTCTTCCACGCAAAACAAACGCACTCTGTCACTCCATATCTCAAAGTTCATGAGCTGTAAAGCGCATTTCCGTTGGAACCCAAGTCACAATCTTTGCAGTATCAAAGCCATCTGTAATCTGAATCACAACAGATAAACATGGAAGTCATAAACTAATGGAATGCCTGGTTTCTGTTGGGAGATTCTCTGATCCGTCTTGATTACGAAAGTTCTTCCGTGTCCGATCGATTACTTGGGTATGACGCTCTCAGATAAGGCAAAGCAATAATGTGGTGATCAGCATAATAATATGGAAGACAGCGTTGCAGAGATCGATTCATCAAGAGAAGATATGGAAACCCAAGTGGGCGCAGAGAAAATGGGTCTTCTGGAGCAGGGGGCGACAGAACAGAGACGGAAGAGCATGATTGAGAAGCTTCTCACACAGACATTTGCAAGCACTGCACATCTTGCAAACCTCCTTCCAACAGGGACTTTCCTGGCCTTTCAAGTCCTCGTCCCCATTTTCTCCAACGATGGCCAATGTGATCTGATTAGCCGTTTCATGACAGAATGTCTTGTTTTACTCTGCGGCATTTCTTGCTTTCTTGCCTGTTTTACCGACAGCTTTCGGGGCTCTGATGGCAAGATATACTACGGCATTGCCACTCCCAAAGGGCTATGGACGTTTGAGTATGTGGGCAATTGTGATGATTTAGCAGAGGAAGAAGACGGCAAATATCGGCTTCGCTTTCTTGATTTCATCCATGCAGTGCTCTCTGCTCTGGTGTTTTTTGCTTTTGCGCTTTTGGATGATAAGGTGGTGAGTTGTTTGTATCCTTCGCCTCAGGAGGAGACAGCCGAGCTCTTGGATGTTCTTCCAGTTGGTATTGCTGTTATATGCAGCCTGCTCTTCGTTGTCTTTCCCACTACTCGCCATGGCATCGGATATCCTGTATCACCCATTTGACCTTATTCATTTATTCCAAAGGGATATAGTTCTGATTATAGCAGACATGTACAAACTCATATTTTTTCAATGGATTCTTTTTTATCTCAGTTATTAGGAATGGAAGGTGTTATGATCAGAACAGTGTAAATCCCAAATGTGTTCTAGATGTTGAGAAAATATTATCATTGATTAGAAATGGGGAAAAACGAACATGTCTTCAACTTCCCCACCTTTTATGCTCTGAACCTCTTTGTTGGTCATAACAGATCCTTCTTCAGATTACTATACAGTCATTACAAGAAGGGTAATTGCTTTCTAGTACTGCCATCAGGTAACATTGCAAATCAGCAGTTCCAATTTCTTTTACGCCAAGCATTCAGTAATGCTGCCTCTAAAATGTTAGGGGAAAGGATCTAATAGTTAAGCATGTTTCAGTAGTTGTTATAGTATTTGTTGATTTAATGCTCAATATTTTTAAGATATGGAATCAATAGTTGTGACTTTAAAGTTGTTAGTGTTGATGATAACTACCAATAATTGAATAATATGTATTCCTTAGATCTATAAAGCAACAAATCATGTGATGCCACATCAGCGCACCAATAAAACATGATTTAGTGCACAAGTATCGGTCTCACTTTTTTTTGGGACTTTTTGGACACCTCGACAAAAAGCATGCTGATGTGGCATCATATTTGATGATGTGGCCCTCAAACCTTAGTTGTAAGCAGGTGCGTTGCCAAGCAAGTTGCTGTAAAAAAATGGGAATTTTTTGAAATTTCCACATAGAATTTTAGAAGCGCGAAGTTAGGGTGCTCTACTACCGGGTCCTCTCCCGTAGAGAGATGAAGTAAGAGATTCCTAATAACTACACTTTGATTAACGATCCATAGACTTCAATAAAGCTGCTCATTTTCAAAGTTGCAATAGTTGAAATGTATTGTTTAGTTACATGGCTTTGGTTTATTATTCAGGTTGAAATATGCATTAAGAGTTTATTAAAGATCAAGTCTTTATGAATGTAAGGTCTATTGTGTTTTAAAGGGATGAGATTAAGATTATTTTTTATATGATTTTGGTGAAATGTATACTTCTCAGTATTTTGATTTTTGTATAATTTTAATTTAGCCTAAATACGTAAGTGTCCTTTTGACCGCACTACAACTTTTGTCAAAATGACAAAAGTGTATGTTAGACATGCATTAGAAAAAGAAGAGTGGCCTACAATATAAAACACACCCATGTACTTATTTAACTCTAGCTCATCCATTTCAATTTGCATTTAGAGATAGAGAAGGGAACCCATTGGTGACTGGCATCTAAGTGTTTTCTTAGATCTAAAATTTATTAGGAAATTACTAATATTTGTAAGAGGAGAAATGTGTTGTATAGGTTACACAATTAAAAACTAGTGCAACATAATAGCACATTAATGTAAAGAACATAAATACATCAAATTAGCTTAGAAAATTCTTTAAGAAAAAATATAAACAAGAAACATAACACCACTCAATTATATTATCTAAGGAACAAGATTACAACATATAAAAAAAGCCACTTGTGCTCAAATAGTTTCAATTCATCCTATCAAATCTAATATCATGCACCTTATGAAAGAACTTGTCATTAATCCAAGAATTTATTTTCATTGCACTCTATGTGTTGCTCTCATTCATATGCTCAACCCATTAGCATCTATAAACCTATTACAAGACCATTTACCTATAAATCCATTTCCATAAATTTTGTGGACCATGTCACAACAATATGCAATTGGCTCATGAATTTTTATATTTTCACAAGCTTCTATTTATATGCATAAAGATCATTTGAAAGCACCAAATAATTTTATGGCACAATAGGTACAAGACTCTTGGCTATGAAAACTCATATTCAACATGTCTCCTCATGTACTACACATGATCCCTCATGCCCCACACATGTATCTTCATGTTCAAAAAGTGGATCCAAACACTCATGTGTGACTCTTGATATCTCCCAAGAGTCTCTCCACATTCCAAGATGTTACATGTTAATCTAATTCCTAGAGTGAACTAGTGGATGGTTATGTATGTTATATAGTAATGCGACATGATTACAAAATGTATTAAGGATAATAGATATATGCATAACAAAACATGGCCAAGATATAATTTTTAGGTAGATATACTACTTCCATTTAGAAATAATAGGGAAAAACATATATAGATGTTAAATTAGAATCTATGTGTTCCTCTTCTACTCTATAGAATATACAAAGCATGTATTTATACAAGTAGGTTAGAGCTAAGCTCCACATAGATCCATGTTGACAACTATCTAACACATATTGCATGATGCTTCTATAGATGAGGTGATACTAAATCTCAAACTAGTATGATGCCAACTGGATTGCTATGATATATAGTGATGACATCACTATGCGTAACATGGGTATGGTGTTAGACACATGATCATTTTTTATGGCATAAAGGTTAAAAAATAGTCTACATGTGTATGGAAGCATAAATTATGGATATTGATCCTTTAGTTGTTTCACATATATGGGTTGACTAAACACCAATATGTATTGTTGGCACCCCAAAATTTTGAGTGTCTTTTTGTGTTGTTTTTGTTTGTCTACCCCATGCCTTTAAGCAACCATTATTGATAACCAATACGAGAAATGTAATCTGGATGGTCCTCTACAAAATTTCTAAGCATAAATGGATAAAACATGAAAAATTAATCCTAGTTTCTTTTTTCAAAGTTTTGTAAAATTTGCTGAGTGAAAGTTATACCCATCCCAGTTTTATTTGCCATCCGATTTTGTCCTAGTTCCCCACAATGTCCCTTCTAGTTGGTTATTTCTACAACTGTTTAGTTCAGCTAGAAATCACTACAATAGGTCTTGAAAAATTTAAAACAATATGCTAATTATAAATCTTGTTGGATCCCAATGCCTAAGTGAACTTCTTTTTTTATTTTCATTCAATTCACTTGAATTTTCCCACTTTGCAGAAAAGGGTGCACATTCAGGTTTGCAGGTATTTTTTGTGTGAACTGTATGACCACTTGGTGATGGTTTCCTTGCAAGTACAATAAATATAAAAAATTGGCTAAGTTAAATCTTTGTAGGAAAATGGAGCCTATCTTCTAACATGCTCATAGTGATGTAATCTTCCTCTTCCAAAATTTTCTAAGTGAACTTTTCCTTCTCGTGCACTTGTCCAATTCATGATCATTTCCCTACATATTTCCTTTTGTGGATTTTTTCCATCCTTATGAACTTCCACTTCATCTAGTTCAAATTCCTCTACCCACAAACCTATTATACCTTATTCACTAGCATTTATACCTTGATGATGTCATACTAATATCATCCCACATTACTTAATTCATGTTGATGTTAACTTTTTTGACATCACTAGCAGAGCTTTCCATCCAAACTAGATGTCTTATGTGCATTGTGAAGTTGGAAGTTCAGTTGTTTTCCCTACATAAATCATGCTGAAGGTTAATATTCTAGTATGTCTAGTAGCAAGTTGAAGCCCTGTAGAGACTAAAAAGAAAAAGATGCTAACTTCCAATGTGACCCAATGGAAGTTTAAGTTCCGTAGAAGGACAAGTATGAAGGGAAATTCTTCTTGTGGGTATTCCTAAGTGAGTTGGATAATATTTTTGCAAGGTGCATTTCAATACCAGGTCTTTGTGTTGCTTGAGCCTGATACAAGTCATTTTCGCATAGATAAAGTTTTGTGAGTATTTGAAGGTCAACCATAGCTTGCGAGGATCGTGATAGCATATGAATGTATCCACTTGGGGCCCAAACTTCTGCTAGAGCCATTTTCAAGCTAGTTTTTTGCTTGATGATGACAAGACCTCCTATAGGGGCTTGATTCTCATGTTGCATTATGATCCTATCAAAGTCTCACATCCAATAAGGGGTCCAATTTCTACAATATGTACAAATGAAGGATTAGCTCTCAACTACCACCATTAATGGTAACCGCCACTACAAATACTTTTTTTTTATCCTTAATGCTCTATGAGTCATTGTAAATATTTTTTGTGGGAATTCAATAAGGAAAGGTGGCACCCATGTCTCATTTATTACCTGTAGAGAGTTTTCTATCATGAAACACTTCTTGGATGCCATTTTATCAGATTTTGTGGGAGATTTATCCTATTTCTTGCACTCAAACCCATAAATTATCAATGTAGATGTATGAGACAGGCCAGAGGAATATTCTTGCACACCTTGTCAATCGGGTTGTATTTATAGTAGACACTTGGGTTTTGAGCATTGGTGGAGGTTGTGGTTATGGTTTCTTATACGACTTAACCCTCTAACATTTTGTAGACCTT
>VDFB02373365.1:158086287-158204410 GCA_007258455.2 Sequoia sempervirens
TAGTAGAACTAATCAATTCAAAACTCTTAACTTCAACTCAAAATATTAGATCATGCAACTTGAATCTTCACTACTACTAATCAAGCATTAAGCACACATTCACACAATTGAACACTAGATATATGTGGAAACCCAAGATGGGAAAAACCATAGTGAGAATAGATTCTTGGATTTACTGTCCAAATCCAGCCTCACAAGGTAGAAATATACAGGTGAATTTTACAATATGAAGTAGGCTAATGTATTTGTAGGCACCAACCTACTGGAGCCACCAATCCACAAATGTGATTAATTGAGCACTAGCTCTACAAGTAGAACACCACTCCTACCAGAATACACAGATAAAGCTTGTAGATCTGCAATATAGTAGAACACACCTCATATATGTGTCAGAGTTGCCTTAGACACTCTTCCACTCTTCATATAAACTTCTAATATTACCGCACATACTCAACTGTGCTAGATTTGACTAGATACCACATAGAATTGTTTCCACAATTATTGGGTCAAGTATAAGGCCAACGACTTGACCCCTACCTTTTGAAAATTCAAATTTTAAATCTGGCCAATTGACCCTCTTTATTTTCTCGCCCCAAGACAACTAAGTACATGTTTTGTAAAATTTGTTGCTATGTGTTAGTCTTTAAAGACATCCATTAGAATTCATTTTATACAATGAAATCCATGATTTCTCTCTCATTATAAGCATTAAAGGAATCAATAATGAAATATTTGGATTTGGGTCATTAAAAGGAGTAGCAAATCCACATGCATAAGTATAGGTCCTTTGTTTTTTGTCCTCAATCTTCTTACACATATTTTGGTGCTTGACCTAGGATAACACATCTCGTTGTGACAGAATAACAACCAAGTTATTTCTAAATGTTGCTATTCATCAAGTATTAGAGAGGAACAACATATATGTGAATTAACCAAGTGAAACAAAAAGTAAAGTTATACAAATTACTAGATCATTTTAATAGATTCATGATATTTAGCAAGCATGGACTCAATCCTAATCCCCAAACTTGACATTAAATAAAGAAAATAAAATATTTTAATCCCCATGTGAATTAAAGGTTGTCACATTCTATTCATGATATTTAGCAAGCATGGACTCAATCCTAATCCCCAAATTTGACATTAAATAAAGAAAATAAAATATTTTAATCCCCATGTGAATTAACGGTTGTCAAATTCTATTCATGATATTGAGACATTCAAATTTTAGTACCATATTAAACTTTGTTCATATTTTGGTCATATAATATAGATACATTTATTTTTGTACTTTTAAAATTTAATTTTGAAAAACACATACCCTAACATCTTATCATTAGATTAATCTACATTAATTATACTTATATATTTTATATGTTTTCAAATTAGCATAGGGAAAATTTATTTTGCTTTACAAAACAACCATCTACTTTTTTCCTAGGTTTCTATCCAAATTTTCCTTAATTATTTTTGTATGACAAATTCCTTTGATTATGTTTGTGTGGTTGTATGACTTGTGGAAGGTTATAAGTCATGCAACCACATAAATACAACTATCTAATTTTTTTGTTTGTCTTAGTGGAAACTTACCTTAACCATTTATGTATGGAAACATCCTTTGATCATTTTCATGTGGTTGTCTAACTTACAAGAGCCAAAGACATCCAACCACACAAAAACAAACATCTACTTTTTATGATTATTTTTGTAAAATATTTTTCTTAATTACTTTTGTATAGAAACTTCCTTCCATTATTTTAAATGATTTTATGACTAATAAAAAGTCACAAATAATAGAATCACATAAAAATGACCGTCTAATTATCTTTGTATAAATTTTTTATTTAATTATTTTCATGTATGACTAACAACCACTTCCACACAAAAATAATCATTTATTTTTTATATAAACTTTCTTTTGTTTGAAAAAGAACAAATCATACAACCACCCAAAAAACTTTTGTATAAAAACAATACTAAAGACTTAATTATTTTTGTGAGAAAGTCTACAACTACTACCTACTTTTTATATTATTTTTATAATAACTTCCTAGACAAAAACAATCAAAGAAAGTTTCCAAAATATCAAGAAAAAAATAATAGTATTTTTGAGTAAAAGGCAACAAGTCAAGATGTAAGGCAAAGTCGTGACAAAGGGTTCCACCAAATGAGTCGGTACTTTAATGGCATTGACCACAGACAAAGAACGGCCTTGGAAACTTCCCTTGGTCAAGGAAGGCTTCTCCACCAACATATTAATTTTCTTTATTCTTTATTTTTTAGCTTTTAAAATGCTAAGTGTAATTTTTTTTTGATATTCTTCATCCTGCAATTTTTCCAACCAAGAATATGACAATAGTCCAATGTAAATAAAATTTTAAATAATTTTTTTAATTTTTTTTAGTTATTTTGTTTATTTAAGATTTTTTTTTGTTTAATTTAAATATGTTAACAAAAATTATTAAAAAAGTTATGTATATTTTTAAAAATTAAAATGATTAAATATTCTTAAACAAATAAAATTAAATAATTTTTAATAAATACAAACAAAATAATTTTAAAGTACAATAAAATAATTCTTAAGTAAATAAAATAACTGTAAAATCTCTTAAGTAAATGAAAACAGTTCAATAAATAACTCAATATGAATACACCTATATCAACTTTTTACTTTACTTAAAAGTTATTTTATTTATTCAAGAGTTATTTTATTTTAATTTAGAATTATTTTATTTACTTAAGAGCTATTTTAGAGTTTAAGTTCTTTTAAAATAAATGTGAATACACTAATTTAATAATAAGTTGTGAGGGTATGAGACTTCTTATGAGCGGGGGATCTCACCCGTAGGGGACTAGTCTTGCCCCAAGCTCGCCCCAGGTACCCAAGATACAGACTGCTAGCCACTGGGTGGGTCGTAGAGGACACCCCTATTGTATTTTAAAAAAAGTTGTGGGGGTATATGGTTTTTGAAAATAAATGTTGAAAGAATGATTTTTAATAAAATTGCGATAAAAAATAAATAAAATTTGATATGGCATTAAAATTTGATTATTTCAAGATTAGGAAAATATATGACAGCGTTAATTTGTTTCAAGATTGGAATATTTTGTCTACTCATGAAAATATTGTGGATCTAAACAAGTGATATGGTAATCTATAATATAGTTGATGAATATAACTATTTAGAAGTATCTTGGAAGGGTTGTCATTATGTTGTGAGTAGATATTTTTTCCTAGGTCAACTCCTAAAAAAATGTGCAAAAAGATCAAAGACAACAAGGAAGGATACTAGAATAATATATGAAGATTTGTTACTCTTTTTAGTGCATCAAATATAAATATTTTGCTCTTGATTGTTCATTTGATGCTCTAGAATGGGAGAGGAATTATGGATTCTAGATGTGTAAAATGAATGCTAATGAATGCCTTTAAAAACTAGCTCATAAAATCAAAATTCACAAAACATGTACTCCATGAGGGTGGGAAAATAAAAAGGCTTTACTAACTAGTCAAATTGAATTTTGAAAATTTGAAAGGAAAGAGTCAAGTCCTCAACTCTAGGGTCAACCTTGTGACCACAAAAATAACCTTAGAGCGAAAAACAATCAAATTTAGGTGGCTAATGACTATATATAGGTATGTGTAATAAATGCTCAAATAAAGTGAATGTATCAAATTATGTGTATATAAGGATAAAATAGGAGCTAAGTGCATGGGAATACATGTGTATAAGGAGATGGGTAAAGGTTAAAGGAATGAGCCAAACTTTACACAAGATTGCATCATTTGTTGATATATACATGTATAAAGGTATTCTTCCAAAATAGATACAAAACTAAATGAAAAACAATATGATCATGCAATGTTACCATTATATAGTTTTAAAGATCATTTAGTTAAAAATTTGAGTGGTGTCTTTTTTTTAATTATTAACATTTATACATGTTAAAAAGAAAGCTCCTTTTTTAACTTTAATTTTAGAACATTATAAATTTATTCGTCTCTAAATATTTATAAATTAGTTTTATAATGAACACTAATTTTATCTCAATAAAAAAAATATTTCTAATTCTTCAAACTCCTTTTTCCCATGTTATTAATAAATTTATGGGTTTGTTCCACATGCAATTGTTTTGGTTGAATTTTACATTCATCCTTTTTGTATTTCAAATATATTTCATGTATTGATGTTGCTTCATAGATTAAGATGTATTGTATATACAATAATTAGACATAATTTAGATATCCATTCAACGCTCTTCTATCATCTACAATGCTATCTAAACAAGGGATCAAAAACTTGGTATGCCCAATATATGGGTGAAATCGATATTGATATTATTTTTCTTCCTCCTAATACCTTTTCCATCAATGTTCTCCTTATGTTGGAAGTATATGTTTATTGGCTGGAAACATAATGTTGATTTTATGCTAGAAGTATATATATTTTAGTTTTTACTAAGAGTTGATAATAAGGGGGCCTTGCCTTACTAAATAGAAGTCTAAGCTTATATAGATAACAATGTCTAAGGCTTAGACCAACACCTAACCAAAAAAGTCTAGATATTATTGTAATAAGAAAGCATTACACAATTAAAAGAAACAAACTAGTAGCCACTATAAAAGGAAAACATATAAAATACCATAACATAGTCATACACCAATAACCATCCACTAGAGAATCATATGATAAATACTTAACGAAGACAAGAAAGAAACACTGCCTTATAGAAGGATGAACAATAGTAAACAACTCAATTTGGTAATTCCTACACTTTGATCTTCACAAAACCATACCTCTCAAGGGCAACCTCTATCTATCTCCTACATAGTTGCAATTTTTAATCTTGGAACCTTGATTAGCTCTAGAAGAACTTGAGGCCCTACAACTTGCTCCAAACCATGAAATTGAATACCCTTGATGGTTTCTACATGGCATAGGGCTCTTCCTCCCTTTCTGTTCTCTAATTCTAGTAGTGTATAACTGCTTACAACCTCTAAAATGCCCTTGTATGAAAATAATACCATGTTAGCTAGAAGACTGACTCAATATAATTCTAGAAGGCATCCAAGGTGCATGCATGTTCTATGAGGGTTGAAACCTTGCTATTCAAAAGGAAAATATCCACTCCAACATCTCCAAATAATAATTTCTTATATTGGACCTTAGAGGAGGAGGCTATCTCCTCCTCCCTCTCAATTGCATATGGTGAGAGAATCAATAATGATTCCAAACTCTCCCTCACCTCCACATCCGCCTTTACACTTAAATTTTATTACAAAATCATCCTTTATCAAATCCCTCACCCTCAAATTACCATTTTCACAAATGCCATCTACACCCAACACTAATTTCACTACATTTAACGATCCCTTTGATTGATAATTAATTTTTTTATGGAGCCTAAATTTAGAGACATGACCTTGATTGAACTAATCTTGTGTTCCCCTTTATGCACCATTTGCAAGAAACCTACACTCCCTAATAACACAATAATGCACTAGAGTGGAGCATGCCCAATAATTAGATGGCTTCAAAACCAATACTAACGACATCTAAATCTCCTAAAAAATATCTACAACACACCACCTCAAAACATAAAGAACAACAAAGACAAAATGTGTATTGATATTCATGAAGCCTTAATTCTCAATGTCTCCATCCCATATAATCAAAGAACCATAAAATACATTCAATGTGGCTTATAATGCTTAATAAGAGCCTCCAACAACTCCCAATCTCTAATGTCTCTACTTTGCACCAACGTGTAAATATTTTGACAAATGCCTTGATTTGTAAGGTAATCTTCTGCTTAATTTTTTTTCCCTATAACACTAAGAAAAATAACTTAATCAAAATTTCTAATTTAGAATAACAATTCCTTAAGAAGAGAGTGCAACTACCAGTTAGGACAAATTTTTTTCTTTACTACCTTAATGACAATCTTGGAATCACTTCCAACTTTTATAAAATAATGGCCTTATATATATGCTACGTTTAGACTAGCTAAAAGACCCTCCCATTCAACCTCATTATTATTTATAGAGCCAAGATGAATTGAATTTCTCAAAATGAACTCTCTCAAAAAGCTTCTAATGACATAATATGCCCCTACCTCTCTCAGATTGCCTTTGGATGCATCATCAAATTTTAATTTAACCCTTTCTTAGGAGCTTCCTAGGGCCCATTTTTATATTCGCTTTCTTATTTATCAAACCTTGAATGAGAAGAAAAACACAACATTACTTGAAGTATCATTTTCATATAGAAGATTAATACATTTTTTGGTTCCAAGTACAATAGGATTGCTTTTGGTTTGAGATTTCCTTCGTGACAATTATGGATATGCTCTCATTAAGCACTTTATCTTGAGAGATTAGTGCATTTGTAGAATTTGCATGTCCAATGAACCATAGTCATAAGAGCATTTTATATTTAGGTGCATTATATAAATGTGATCCATGGTTGGTTTTACTACTTCTTCAAAGAAAACCATTTCTCAATGGGATCTTATTCATTATGAGGATCAAATATGTGTAGCTCTATATCATCAAAGAGATGATCCAACACAAAGTCCAAATTCTTAAGAGACATCATCACAACTATTATCTCAATGTTCACCTTAAGATTATTTTCTTCATCCTCAATTTCAGATACACAAACTATATATAAACCTGAGCTAGCTACTAGTAGGCAATAATATTTACATTTCAAAATAAAATTTTAATGAAAACTTTAAACCTTTTAATTTTTGTGAATATGAAATAAAAAAATTATCATGACAAGTAAGATGCATTTATCTAGTGTATCAAATTATTTTATTTTATTAGGATTTAACTGTATATAATTATTGAGTCAAACTTATTGACCCATATTTTATAAGTAGTAGTTTGTAGGAATCCATTTTGCATTAGCATGAATGGTCCACTTAACACTCATCGCATCTAGATGATGCTCACATGAATGAAACATAAGAACTTTCTGAGATGTTACCCATCAAAATACTACTTTGACTTTCAAACTCATTTAAATTACCACTATTCACTAAATATAAATCAATAAACATAACTTAAAAATTACACAACTAAATCCTTATAAAAAAAATATTTTCTCTTCAAACCTTAAATCTTATACTAACTTAAATCTTCCAATTACTTCAAGGAAAAAAATCTCTCCAAACTTAAACTTGGTGTGAATGTCAGTAAAGGTCAAAGTTTGCATGGCCTCAGTTTACCGGACGTGTAAGGTTCAGATTCATTCCAGGGAGTTTGGAGGGCATTCCAGAAAACTTGGAGTGCACTTACACCATCCTATACAAAAAATGACAGGAAATTTGTGCCTCTCTGGGCACTTCGGAAACAAAAATGAGCCAAACCAGGGAGATCATTAGCGGGGATACGCGCTGTATTATTAAAGAGCTTGAAATAAGGACCAGTTAACTTACGAAACCGTATCATTTACAAGTAGACAGGTAGCTTATGAGAATCAGATCTGGTAAGTTACACAGAGGAAGTTATTTGCTAATTTGGAGGTCAACATAGACTTTCAATTGACCTCCAAATAAACAAACTACTCACCAGCTGTTTAGTTTAGGTACTCTCAATCATCCTTCATCCTGTATGAGACCTCCTTGTTGACATTACTGAGTTGTTTTTGAAGAAGGAAACATCAAGACCTATGGCTGCATTTCTCATGCATACAGAAGTGCCATTACTGATAATCCTATTATGCTCAGCAGTTACACATTCCTACTCTCATTCTACTTCCAGCAATGTTACTGATCAGCAAGCTTTGTTATCATTCAAGGAATCCATTGTCTATGATCCTTATAATTCATTACTCAACTGGGATCCCAATTTTAGTCTCTGTAGTTGGAAAGGAATCCGGTGCAGTTTAGACAGCCAAAGAGTGGTTGCCCTCAACATCTCAGGTATGGATATACAGGCTCCTGTTTCCCCTTTCCTTGCAAATATTTCTTTCCTTGAAGTGCTTGACTTATCAAATAATCATTTCCATGGTTCCATTACCCCACAGTTGGGAAGTCTAATTGGGTTGAGGGAGCTTCTGTTAGATGGAAATGAGTTGGAAGGTCCAATTCCAAAATCTTTAAGTGGCTGCATCAACCTAACAGTCCTATCTTTGTCACATAACCACTTGAGTGGACACATTCCAGCAGAACTAGGCATGCTCACAAAATGTAAAATACTTGACCTTGGGTTGAACAATTTCACAGGAAGTATACCTTTAAAGTTGGGAAACCTTGCCAATTTGGTCAGTTTGGATTTAGGGGAAAACAATCTTTATGGCACAATTCCCGGGTCACTTTCCAACTGCACTTTCCTCAAACAACTGGTTTTGAGAGAGAACCAACTCAGTGGTCCCATACCCTCAGAGTTTGGTGCCACACTGAGCCATTTGCAGGAATTACATCTATGGGGTAATAGCCTAGTAGGCAAGATACCGGTCTCCCTCACTAACTGTTCCCAACTCAGGCTACTCATCCTCAATGAGAACAAATTCAGAGGACTTGTGCCAGTAGAGCTAGGTAAGTTATCCCTCCTTGAAACTCTTTACCTGCATGAGAACCAACTTATTACGACACCCACCTTGCCCTTTCTGTCTGCTTTAGCCAATTGCTCCCAACTGCAGAAAATTGATGTTTCCAACAATCCTCTGGGTGGGGTTTTGCCTATTTCCATTGCCCAATTATCTGAAAAACTCACTTCACTAGATTTATCAAACGCCAGTCTAGGAGGAAGCATACCTCCACAAATTGGAAATCTTACAAATTTGATATATCTTGCTTTGGCTGACAATGTCTTGACCGGCAGCATTCCATCAGAAATAAAAGGGTTACATAGGTTGGAAAGATTGCGCCTTCGTAACAATAAGTTGCAAGGGTCCATTCCAAGTGAGATTTCTCAGTTAAGAAATCTAGGGAGTTTATCAATTCGCCAAAACATGCTGTCTGGATCAATACCACATTCTCTTGGTGACCTGCCATACTTGAGAAGGCTGCTTCTTTCTGAAAACCAGTTGTCAGGAAAGATACCTTTTACTCTAGGTGAATGTTGGCGCATGGAACTGCTTGACCTGTCATGGAACAGGCTCACTGGAAGCATACCTAGAGAGGTTGGACGTCTTTCAAATCTTCAGTTCTATCTCAACCTGTCAAACAATGCTCTTGAAGGCTCCCTGCCTCCAGAGCTTGGCAAAATGGTCATGGTGCAAACAATAGATATATCTTTCAATCAGTTAACTGGTCTCATCCCAGATACACTTGGAAGTTGTGCAGGACTGGCAAGACTGAATCTTTCTCATAATTCATTACAAGGCCCAATTCCAGAGTCATTGAGTGATATAATTTTTTTGGAGAAGCTAGATCTGTCTTCAAACAACTTATCAGGCGCAATACCAAAATCCTTGGGAAAACTTCTCATGCTTCATACTGTGAATTTCTCATTCAACAACTTGAGAGGAGAAGTTCCCGCAGGATGGGGTTTTCCAAATTTTACTTTCAAGTCATTTATGGGAAACCCTGGCCTCTGCGGATCACAATCATACATGCTTGCATGTCCATCTCCTCCTCCTCTTCCTCAGAAAAAGCCGAATCATTTGCTTCTCAAGGTTGTGATAGTATTTATTGCTGGTGTTGCAGCTTTTTTACTGTGCTGCTTTTTCATGAGGTTCTTTAGGAATCACGACTTGCATACCAGAATATCAAGTATCCAAAAAACTTTTAGGTTTCAGAATGGACAACTAATGATTCCATATGAAGCTCTTGTAAAAGCAACTGATGGGTTCAGTGATGGAAACAAAATAGGAGTTGGTAGTTTGGGATCTGTCTATCGAGGGATTTTGGATGATGGCAGACAAGTTGCTGTCAAAGTCCTCAACTTGCTGAACAGGGAGGCTTACAAGAGTTTTATCACAGAATGCAAAGTGTTTGGAAGAGTTCGGCACCGGAATCTAGTTAGAATCATATACTATTGTTCAATGCCGCACTTCAAAGCTTTGGTTCTCCAACTAATACCCAATGGAAGCTTGGAAAACCATCTGCATCCCAATGGAGATAAGGTAGAAAATGAGGCATGTAGATTAAGCTTAAGCCAAATATTAAGCATAGCCATTGACATAGCTCAGGGCATGGCATATCTCCATCATCATTGTTTTGTCCAAGTGGTTCATTGTGATTTAAAGCCCAGCAATGTTCTTTTGGACAGCGATATGACAGCACATATATGTGATTTTGGCATTGCACGATTAATCTATGCGGATTCAACAGATTCATTCACTTCCATATCCACTTTGAGAGGATCAATTGGATATATTGCCCCAGGTATGAAAATTTGCAGGATATGCAAAACAAAATGCTTCTATTTTCTGTTTAGTTTTTCATCAGGGTTTCATGGTTTGTTGGCTTGGGTGCAGAATATGGATCTGGAAGTAGGACTTCGACAAAAGGTGATGTATATAGCTTTGGCATTGCCTTACTGGAAATGATGACAAGGAAAAGGCCAACTGACAGCATATTTGTGGGAGGACTCAACCTGCATAAATGGGTGAGCATGGCTTGCTCTGCGTCCTATAGAATGATGGAAGTGGTGGACTCCAGTCTGATGGAAGATACAATTAGTGATGAAGGAAAAGACTGTATATCTCAAGTATTGCTACTAGGTTTGGTATGCACCAGAGAATCACCAGAAGAACGGCCAACTATGGCCGAGGTGGTAACAGTCCTAGATGGAATTAGAAATAAATTTGTAAGATTTGCTGGGACTTCCAGGTTTTCATCAGATTCATTATCTTCATTGGACAGTATAAGCCTTCTAAGAAATGCTGCTGAGGCATTTGAAATCGAAAGGTCAGAGATTGAAAGCATTTGAAACTTAGAAGGTGTCAAACCTTAAAATTAGGAAGGCAATGACTTAAAACATAGAAGATTTGAAAATATAGTAAAGTTCTATATGAAATTTCTCATTTTTCCACCAGAGTTCTTATTTGGTCTGATTTCATTTGAAACTTGTGTTCAGTATAGTTTGATTGAGCAAGCAGCTGATTGACATGCTTATGGAATCAACCCTGTAAGATTTGTTTGCATCTGTAGATTCCCTTGGCTTTTTTGTCATTGGTGATTCAATTTTTTAATGTTAGAATTATTATGTTATATAATAAGTATTTATATTTTATTAGTGTTTTGGGTAGTTAATAAGAGAACGAGCAAATGTTGGACTTTGCAGTTAAGGCAAAAATATGAATCTTCGAAGAATCCAAGTTGTCTCATGTGGATCTGCTGTGGAAGTCGAATTTATGCTGAATTGGACAGGGCATAATTATCATTTTTAATTTATTTAAATAATTTGGCAGTTCCATATTCATAGTGTTTGATTTTTTTATTTTTTTTGAGAGGAAATTAAATGCTGAGTTACAAAATTGTGAAAGAAAGTTTTGTCCTTAGAAGTAATGTCACTAAAGAAACTTTAGGATTTAATCTTCGTGATTATTTACGTTTATGGGCAAGCTGTTCTGAAGGAGAATAATGGTGGTTCTTATTAGGGGAAGGGCTCAATTCTTATGAAGTGTAATTTTTCAAATTTTTATATATATATATTTTATAAGCTTTATATCTAGGTTTTTGGAGGTATTATTTTCAGTTTTAAAAGTTTTGTATTTTAGTTTTAGAGAGTTTTATTGTAAATGGGGTGTATTAATAGTTTAATATTTTATATTATGTATATAATTATTTATATATTTGACATTAATTTTAGTGTTATTGGAGATTTTGATGCTATATTTATTGAGTTGGTGTTCAAAGTTGTAGGTTCTCAATATTTTAAAGCTAGGTCATTTTTTGAGTGTCAAAGGTGTTAAATCTAGAACAACGAACCTCTAAGTTTTGATCAAGCAAGGCAACAATGGACCAATTATTAAGAGTGATAATCTCTCCTTCACTTCGAGCTCAACTTGACCCAAGAGAGGCTTCCTTAGAGGTATCCTCAATAGGATTAATTTGACTCATGATGAACCAACTAAAAATGCTACAATAGTACCCAGTGTATGCTTGTTCCTAAAGGTTGTCATTAAACCAAATAATAACCTATTGCACATAAGACCTCTTATTAAGCTTATAAGCACATTATTGCACAATGTGAGATGTGGGTATGCAAAACATGACTGTCTAATATAAGAACTCTTGAGGCTTGCTACAAATGTTTTCTCTAGTTAAATACTGATTCATGAAATGCATACAAACTACTTTCCTACTTCTACTCTACTAGTGAAAGACGTGTTTGTTTAGAGTGCATGGTGAATCGTTCCTTCTAGGACTTGTGCCTATTTCATTGGGTTATAGAGTTAGATTATGCCAATATAAATAACATATTAGAATCATAAAAGAAATATGAGTTGTGCATAAACATACACCACAAATAATACTATTATATAATTGATTGTTCTTAGTTATCTATATCATAAACTACAAAATTACATGTAATTTAAGGAAAAGACTATTACAAAGTTTGTAATGAAATATAATATTATCATTTTCATCTAATCATTATTAAATATTCATACCAACAAGTGTGACAAGTAAAACCCTAAGTTAGAACTTCCTAAAGAGGATCACAAATGGAATGGTGGAGACATTGGTTACAAGAACCATTTTAATACAATAACCTCCTTGTGATTTACAAAAGATGTTACTTTAATGGTGACTATATTTGCAAGTATTGAAACCCTAGAAGCTTTGCAACACTTGCAATCATGTGGAGAGTAGAGATAACCCACCTTTGTGGAAGATAGAAATGATTCATCATTTGAATGACAAGGAACTAGTATTAATAACATTTTCTCAATTGTAATCACTTATGAGAATTTGGCCAAGAATTGGAGATGACATGTAAATCGTTCAATCTCATGAAATCTATGAGATGAATAGTGTAAATTCAACATAAGGACCATCAACATCTAGAGCTTCAACAAGTTCATTAATGTCAAAATGGTTATCCCATCCTCCATAGTTGAAAGTGCATTTGAATTCATGTACTTAAGGTTAAATCATGTTTTCTAGGTGAGAAGATCCTGATCAAGTAGTTCCAAGGGTCAAATCCAATATTAATGGTGTTCTGAGAGGATCTAGAGAATCAAGGAAGAAAATATGAAGAAATGCATGGATTTGAGGCATAAAAGGATGTGAAAATAGGACAAATGATGCTTTATATTAGGACCAGAGGTCAAAACTAGATGGGGGAATGAAAGCCCTAAAGTCTAGAGAAACTTCTTGTAAGAGAGGTGAAATGAGCAAAATGAACCATCATGAAGAGATGCATGGAAAAAATATGGGACTAGACATTAAGATGGGAAGTATAGGTTAGAAAATATGATGTGTGAAAGTCAACTTGGTAATCCACACAAGAGGAAATGAATGGAAAGAGGCTTTGAGAACCTTTGCAAACATTTTAATACAATGGACATGAGAATTGGACATTTGGAATGAATCCTCGAAAAGTCTATTTAAAGTTTGAAATGAAAAGGATAGAAAAGGATGTGGGAAAATATGTAGAACAAGATGGAGGGCGGAGGGTAGGATCGGAAGCTCCAAAGGTGCAAAATAATTTTGAAAAGGAGAGGGGAAAGGATGCTAGGAAAACTTGGAAGTGGATGAGCAAATGAGATGAAGTGAAAAAGGGAAAATTTCTAGACCCACTTTGAAATTCCACAAAGAGGGAGAGATGGAAGGTTTTGATAAATGAAAGGATATTTGGTAATGGGATGGAGAAGGGGAGCTCCAAACCACCATCGAGACTTCATAAAGAGGGGAAAAGAGGAAAATGGAAGGGTAGGAAAGGAAGGAATGAAGGGCACAAAAGGCCATGTTGAACATTCATGTGGGAATGTATGCCAAAGTCGGATACTAGACAAGTAGGAAATGTATGGATCCACACCAAAAGTTTACAACATCATAGAAAAAACAAAAATGATAGAAGGACTCTCAGCCTTAGAAATTTTAGGATTTTTGGTAACTTCTAGCATTTATAGGAATATTGAGGCTAAAAATGAATAATTATATGCAAACATGACCAAGGGAGACTTATTCAAAGCTTTCTCAAATTAGTTATAAGTGGTGGGAAAACAAGGCCAAATTCATAAAGGAGGTGGGGTCTGAGAAAATTTAGGCATTATAAATTTGGGCACTAACATAGACTCTAGTTGGGGATGTGTGTTTCTTACAAGACAATGAGAATTCAATTATCAATGGGCTCAACATACCACAAAACAGAGACAAAAAGGAGAGGACTAGGACAAATACACTTCATCTTGAATAACAAGTATGAATATTACAAAATGGCAAAACATGTAACATAAAACACAAAATTTATAGGGCATAACCATTAATTACAAGTACTACTAATCTATAGTTTTGCGAATCAAAAACCTCACAATTTTTTGGCCAAAATCTTGAGGTAGTATGCATTATCACCATACCCATCAACAAATTTATATGGCCATGCCATAGGTCATATTCTTCTCCATTTGAAATATTTGAGTAACAACCTATCCCAATATTTCCATAGTATTTGCACATACCTCTAGAATTACACCTCAAGTGTTCCTTGGTAATTGTCATTTTCTCTAGGGGCTAGTTCATGTCTTGTATGTTGGAATATAAAGTCAATTTTATTGTTATTCCAACAGTGATGAATAGTCGACATTGAGTACTCAGGTAATTTTGACAAATGTTTGACATGTAATTGCATGAGTCGTACTTTTTATTTTTGGAAGTTTTCTTCGACAAGGACTACAATTTAGATTTCTTATATTCTTTCAAAGTCATGTTTTCAATAACTTGTGAAAATTGTTGTAATTGTGATTTTTTCCTAAAAAATAAAATATGAAAAATCTTTCTCATAATTTTTTTAATATAATTTTTACTAGGTTTTCCATGTAAATTTATATTATTTATTTTTCTTCACTCTAACCAAAAAGTATCATCCCTACTTCTAGAACCAGCACCAGTCAAGTTCAAGGCATTTATTCAATGTTTTGATTCCTTGTATGCATAATATGTGATGCATAGACAAGGCATGTAAACCGTCTAACAAAAGCCTCAAAGATATGTGATCATGGGACACATGACTGTAGAAAATTCACAAAATCGATTTGTTGAAAACACTTTAGAAACTTTCATGTGAATATAGTTCACGCGGACATGTATGCAAAACGTGAAAGCGGCGACAAGCCACGTGAGTTATTCAACAAAATGCCTCAAAGAAATGTGTCTGCCTAAAATGCAGCAATTGCAGGATATAAACAAAATGAATTTGTTGAAAAGGATTTAGAAACTTTCAAGAAAATTTGATGGCCATATGTGATACCAATTACCAAATTCCACAACCTTTGCCAAAGACTCGCAACATGAATCGGCAGCGAAGAGAATGAATTTTGCAGTTGCAACTGCTCTAGGTAAAATGTATGAAAAATCGCTACTAAAACTTCGTTCATCTTTTGTGGGCATGAAGAATGTGGAAACATAGACCAGCCAAATGAACAATTTGACAAAATGCCATACAAATATGGTCTCACAAGTTGGCGTGATTGCAGGATGTAAAATGGGACTTCTTAAAAAAGAACACATTGGGAAATTCAAAACAATGCAATCACGAATAAGGCAACATTTAGTAACATCTCCCAACACAGGAATAATTTTCAGATTTAGGGCGAATAGTGGAATTAGTAAAATCAGAACTTGTAATTGTGATAAGTAGTTCTTTCATCACTCCTGTTCCGGCATCGTAAGGAGTGGTTTTTCATCCAAATAGATTTTTATTCTTTCATAACCGATGGTGGTTGGTTTATATGAAAAATGAAGTATAAATATCAAGAGTACAAATTCATTTCGGTTCTTGAAGCATGCTTCTTGACATATTGGATACAAAATTGGGACATCAGTATTTCTCACAATTTGTGAGAAAGCATGAAAGAAGGGAAGAGGTCTTCATTTGCACAAAAGGTGTTTGAAAGTGGGTTAGAAAATGCAACATGATATTCAATAGTTGTTCAATGTCCTAAACTTGTTTTTGAATGCATAAAGGCATATGATGCAACAACTAGAGAAATAAAAAATTCAAATGGTAGATTGGTGGCAAAGTTGGATTCCATTTCTATTGGGATCACTGGTTTTCCAATGAGGAACCAATTCACAGATATAAACAAGGAAATTTTAGAGCAATATTTCATTAAAAATAAAGATCGATTCCTCAATACCATAGCAAAACATTAATTGCAGACACCAAAAAAGGGGAAATTCCAATTGCTGAAAATTCTTCACAAGTCTATGTTCATTGAAGATGTTTCCAAAATAGTGGTTCTCCTAAACATGTTAATAGGGAATAAGGCTTTAGATAATTTTGAAAGGTGGATATACTTGTTTGTTACCATCATATGTGCAGGTGATCAATTTATTGACTGGGGAGGTATCATTAGTGATAGCTTGCATAATCAGTTAGCTCACTTTGAGATAGATCAATATTTTTATGTCTTTGTACCTCATGTATGCTATTGCGAGCATCAATTTTTTTCCAGGACTCAACAGTTGTGGGATATTTGATAACTCAACTCAAATCTATGATTTTTACTCACAGTTGCAACTAGAGAAAAGCTACAAGCATTTCCATAAGGTAAACGATGCTTTCACTATGTTGACAGTGAGAGAAATCCAAGGGAATACTAGACTTAGAATACCTCCAAAGGAAACAATTCTTATCAAAATGATATGGGAGTTAATTTATCTAGTTTCTAAGGTTTACACAGATTAGAGGTTTTGATGGATATCCTTATATGTTGTTGAGATAAGTAGATGACAAGTTGGTTTTGATTGTAGTATGCAAACAAATTGGTTGAGTTAATAAGGCATCCAAAGATAGAAGGAAAAATGGTATTTGTTTTCCTATAGGCCTTGGTTACTATAGTTGCAAACCCTCTGTGGATGCTCAAAGCATTGAGAGAACAATTTCCAAACTAACTTTGGGTTGTTATTGGATGAGGTTCCCCTTTGATGGAAAATGGTATGTTAGAGGCAATTTGAACCTTGGTGTAGGATATTGTCATTTTCCAAAGATTGAGGAATTTTGGAAAGATTGTGAGGATGATTTTGAGGTTTGGAGGAGAGATTGGATGAGGCTTACTATTGAGAAAATCATAGAATTCAGGCTATGATGGGAAGTAACTAGCATAGAGGATGACAACTCATATTTATTTGATCCTATTTATTTTGAAAAGATTATGGTGTTACCCTTACCGCCTATCAATTGAGAAATTCAAGAGTTGAGATAATTGGGTGAGAGGACAACTCACATTATTAGTAGGTCAAAATAATGGCTAAGGAAGAAGATATTTGAAGCCACAACTACTAAACCAAAGGATGAAGATAGTTCTTCAAGGAAAATGAGTGATACTTAAGAAGGCTCTTCTTCCACCGTCTCACAAATTTCTATTTCAGCTACCAAAATTCTTACCAAAATGTTCAGGGAGGTATCAATGACAAAGATCCAAATAAGAGGGGTAATCTTACAAGTACATGTGAGTGTGATCCAAAAATAAGAAAGAAAAGGTCAAAATTGAAAGAAAAGGAATTGGACCCAATTCAAGAAGTTGTAGAAGAAAGGGTGTGCATAGATCCTCAGAATGGTCCAAATGATGAAGAGCTAATTCGATCTATCTCTCCCTCTATTTTTATTTTATCACGTTCTCGCGATTATCTCATTTCTCCTCTCAAAATGCTAGTTAACAATGCTCCTCCTAATGAAACTGCTTTGCTAGTTGTCCCTACTCTTTTGGTATCTTTGGAACCATAATTCACAACTATCCCAAGTTCTTCAAAGATGTCATCTTATTCTTGGCTACAATAGAGTTTACTAAATAAAAAGCGAGTTCAACTAGTTGCTCCTAGGTTTGATATAGCGGCCAATTCGATCCAGAAGACTGTGAAGCCAAAGAAGGCTAATAGATGATTCTTTTTCTAGAAATTTGAGCGTTGAAGTAGCTCAACCTACTTTAAATAAAAATACAGATGAAGTTGATGAGAGTGATTTTGATATCACTAAAGTATCTTGGCCCTTCAACACACGATGGTATCATTGATAATTTTCCAGGTATCTATAGCCAAATTGATATAAAGGATGAATAAGGAGAATAATTCAAAATATCAACTCAAACAACAAGTGCAATCATTAACATCATGCCTCAAGACTATAGTAGAAAGTTATACTCTATCCTTAGATGTAACTCCTACCTTAGCAGTTCTCATTCCTAGAGAAATTATTTAGAACAAAATCATTAAAACTGTGCATAAATATCAGTCATATGGGAAAGTGACTGAAAGGTAAACCAAATAAAAGTAAATGCCTTAGATTTTATTGGTAAGGCTAAAGAGGTTCATCAAAAAGTAGATGTTATGAAACAAGAAATTACAAAGGAATTGAAAACACCAAAGAAGAGGTGATTTGGAAAGAAATTATAAAGGATCTCTAGGAAATGGTCAAAATGGGTATTGATGTTTTAATCACCTATCTTGAGTGTGGAAGAAAATCAATCTAATATGTGGCTTTTGAGTATAGAATGGAAACTCATCAATATTAGCCAAGTTGTTGTAGAATAGGAAAAATTGTTGACAACTTGCAAAAAATGAAGATGAATATTTTAAATGATCTCCTATCAATCATCACAAATGTATTAGTAATGGATGAGATTTAGAATATGGATGCCCAAACTATATAGGGAAGCTTTGAGAACATGATTAATACATAATTATTCAACAAACACGTTTTCCATGTGGATATAATGAAAGGATTGAGTACCATTTTTGTTACTCTTGATGCGTGTGGTGATCACTTGTCTAGCTATTGTCAAAGTGTTGAATGCACAAGACAATTGAGAGGGGGGTGGGTGAATCAGTTGTACTTTAAAAATTCAAAAACCCTCACAAGCATTTAGATCCACATCAAAGCAATTAACCTTAATCTGTTAGAATGATTTAGCATGAAAGAAAATAAAAAAAACTGAAACACATCAACACTATGCACAAAGGAACACTAGATTTACGTGGAAAATCCAAGATGGGAAAAACCACAATGATGATTAACTCACATTAAAAAGTAATATCAACATCAAATACAATAGGGCTCACTGTCGAAGGGCTCACTTCCCCAAAGAAAGAAAAGGCTCACTGTCAAAGGCTCATTGCCAGAATAGAAAAGAAGATAGAGAAGAGTGTTACAATGAGAAATCCATCTCAAAGCAATAGAAAAATCCACCACAGCATCACTACCACCTTCACAATCTTTCTGAAGAATTGTAGACACATTCTACTTATTGCATTCAGTAATATAACACATGAAAGCTCACACTACACTTCTCAAATTCACACCCTACAACTTTTCAATTCACATTGCTTGCATCATACTTATCTATCTTATCATCCTTCAACAACTCAAATCATATTTATATCATCTTCAACCTTGAAAACATTCTCCAAGGTCGGCTATGCAACTTAACCGTGCAAATTCAAATTAGGTTAGCACCAAAACATTCCCGTGGTGGAAAGGAGTGAAGGAGAACCACAACATACCTTAGCTAGGACCTAAATCCACTCATACATGCCATGCCAAGCTTCCACAAACATCAAAGCAACTTCACAATTAGTGTAAACAACCAAGGTCGTTTGAACCTGTGTTAACACCATTAACACTTACATGCTTCCTCAAATCCAAAGATGACTCGCGAACACCACATAACATTTGAATGTGATCTAGAATACTCCACAAACACCCTAAAATCCAATAGATTCCTTTGCAACAAATTTCACCTAAAGAATGTACACACCTAGTACACTCAACCAACTCTGTCATACACTGCAACTCAAGAAATCGACTTCCAAAGAACCAAACCATGAACAACTTCATTTGAAGAAAGATATACTCATTATCAACACCCTTCCAGATCTGCAAGACCTAAAACCACTCTATGGAGAAATGTGAAGCAATAACATTTCTCCCAGACACCTCTGCAATGCACAATTCACACATTGGTGAACACACCTTCCTTTGTGCAACTATATAGCACACTAAATTATGAATACAACACCTTTGAGCACCTCTTATCAACATATCTAAATTGTACAAGCAAATCTTCAAGCTAGAAGAAATGTAGAGTCAAACCAAAACACTACTCTTCAACACAAAAAACCATTGCAACACACTATTTACTCTTTTTATTCAATTTTCTCAAAAGCACTTGGAAACCAAGCACCAAAATAATATCATCAACATATTCAACACTTCCTCATCACCATCAAGCCAACTGCAACATAGTAACTTAGCCATACATTCAAAGCATCATTAGAGACAATACCAACTCAACACCAACTACACATCCTTGCAACAAACTCCTTCTCCTATAGTTGACACCAACAAAAACACCAAAGCTTGTTGACATCAATGACAACACCAACTGCACATTCTTCCAACAATCTATTCTTGCAACACAAAGTATAGAGGATATTCAAAAGGATTATGCCACTTGGAAATTGAGAATGGTTAATGTAATTGTTCCTAGAAATAAATTCTTGGAGTTAGCTTTTAAGTCATTTAAAAAATTTAAAGCAAAAGCAAAATCTCTTCTTCAAAAAGAGAAAGGTGTAACTCAAAGGACTTTTTTAGGAGATATTAGAGGCAGTATAGATAAATGAAGTTGAAATTTTCAAGGAGCTGATTTGTGTAACTTCCTTATTATAATTAAGTCAAAATTCATAGTTATGTTTTAATATATTATTTATGATAGTGACTTTAATCATTTTGTAATAAGCTAAAAAATAAGCTTTCTTTTCTCAAAAGTAATAAATTTCAAATTTGACTCTTCACAATTTGTGGAGGTAGTTACCAAGGTGGTTGTGAGTTGGTTACAAGGTAGTTACTAGGAAAGAGTGTATAAATATAAGGCTCTAAGTATTGTAAAAGGAATTTTGTTTTTTTAGATTTGATACAAGGGATTTTTAAAGTTATATAATTCCAAAAAGAAATGAAAAATAATTTTGGAGATGCATCCATGTTGTTTCCCACTTGTTATTAATCTTTTGTATGTTATGCATTGATAATAATCTTTGTGATCTTGAAAATAATTTTTGAAAGCAATAGTTAAATCTCAATAAGATTCTTCCAAATACATTCACTTCTTTGTATCTAGAATTGGAGGTGTTTGGGTTTGGCATATATTCATCATTGGGTTTCTTGTGTGTTGTCTTTGATCCTAGTGATGGAAATGTTTCAATTTTAAGTTTTTTTGTGAAGCTCTAGCAATATTAGTATCTTTGTTATTGAGGGTTTCTTTATCAGTTTCAACCACTTTAAGTCTTTTCATTCCTTTATATAATTTAAGGTGAAAAGTACACAAAAATCCTAAAAACCCCTATCATACGAGGGAGCTTTGCCTCAAAAATGTAGAGGAAGATTGCCATTTTATATGAAATCTCTTCAATTGTTGGAGCATTATTGTCACTTTTCATTGGACAAGTCAATTTTCATTTCAAGTGTCAATCCGCTTGCCAACAAGAGATTGATTTTTATTGTTCTCTTGTGAGCTTATCACAATTTTTTTTGAAAGAAGGCAATACATTTGTTGTTACAAGAGCATCCATGGTAGAGTAAAAGGAAGAAGCATATATCTGATAAGGACCTTTTAACTTTGGAAAAATCAAGAAGATGCACTCTTTGTCGATTTTTATTTTACCATAACCATAAAGTCTACAAAGAAAATACTTAAATTGAACCAATAAATCTTCAATAGAGAAGAAAGCATGAGGAGACAATGTTTTTAATTAAACATCCAATTGTAGAATCTTGAACTTATCAACTTTACCAAAGGCAAATAGATCTTCAAATTTGTCCCACATTTTCTTAGGAGTTGTACAACTAGAAATGTGAAATTGTAAATGATCATAAACAAGAACACATATTAATCCCATTGCTTCATCTAACTTGTTCCAATAAGTAAACTACTCAAACTCTCTATTAAATTGCATTCTTTATCCATTGATCATTTTCCATAATCCCTTGGATTGAAGTAGTTATTGTACTTTGACTTTTCATGTGTGGAAATTATATTATGTTAACAAATCAATTTTTGGATCTATGATGCACACACAAAAAGACACTTGAATTGTGCCTTAACAAACCCCTAAAATTGTATTATATGAGATTGTAGACCCCTCAGAAAGATGTAAGACAAGATTTAGAAGCTTTTGTGAAGTTTGGAAGCCAAATCATCAGTTTATAACTCATGGATATTTTTACAAATATGGAAAAATGGGATTTCTGAAACTTGATTTTGACTATAAATCTAGAATCCTTGCAAAATTATGATGAATTTCAATTTTTTTTTATCATTTTTCGACAAATGGGGTGAAATTTATGCCTCGTCAAACATTGCACAAATTACACATATATTCAAAGGTTAAAAAATAGAATAAAAAAGTAAAATTTTTAAATTGTCTTGATGTCAGAATTTCTAGCATGGGAAGAGCTTTTTGGTGACTATTCACACTTGAAAAAATACCCCCCATTTGCAAGTTATGCAAAAATGAAAAAAACACCCCTTTAAGCATTTGACCAAACTTGGCGGTTTACTAATCATGACATAAAATGTTAACTATCAAATGTTTAATAGATAGAAAATAAGTATTTGTTTAATAATAAGTGCTAACTTTAAATACTTCAATTGTTAGGAAAATAAAATGGGGTTGACTAAGTCGAGGAGATTATGACTCTAAGTGGAGGTTGATGTTGTTACAGAGGCCATGTGGGAATGAGGCTATGATGAAGGGTACTCCTGTTACAAACCCAAACCCACAACGATAATAGAGAATTAACCAAAAATGTAGGAAGGAATTTCCAACATTTTATTATCTCCAAATGAATGAAATTACAACATTCAAAAAATTACTGCCTTTTGGTGGACTTCTTGCCATAACAAGATTCTTACTCAGGACAATCTAAGAAAAAGGGGATTCCAATTCCCCAATAGATGCCTTTTATGTAAATGCAATGAAGAATTGGTGGATCACCTACTGTTACACTGCCCGTTTGTTGTGGAGGTGTGGGAACCGACTTTAGGAAGATTGAGGATTCAATGGATAATGTGTAAGGACATCACATCCTTTATCTTGAGCTGGTCTGGACCCTTTACCCACCCTTTACCTAGAGAAATTTGGAACCAGGTCCCTCCCATTATATGATGGTGTTTATGGAAAGAGAGGAACAATAGGATCTTTAGAAACATTGAGATGAATTCGAAAGAGGTGTCTGGTATTAGGTCTAGGATCATTTCAGAAAATATCTCACTTTTCAAAGGGAAAACCCTAGAAAGAGGTCCGACTGAGGTGGAAATAAGTATGGCCAAAGCTTGGCACCAAAACCTGGATTCCAACTCTTTTGACAACTCCAAGTCCCTGGCTCAGAGTGCCACTATTTGGAAACCTCTTGACAGGGGCTGGTATAAACTAAATTTTGATGGGTCTGCTAAGGGCAACTTGGGAAGAGCAAGTATAGGAGGTGTGATCAGGGATTACAAAGGAAATTTAGTGGTTGGTTGCTCTGGGGGGATTGGTGTTCATTCTTCTATGATTGTGGAAGCTAGAGCACTGTTGAAGGGCTTATAGTTGGCTGCCTCAATGGGGATTGAGAACCTGCATATTGAAGGAGACTCTAAGTCTATTATTGATGTTGTTAACTTTGATAGATTGTTGGGGTGGAGTACTAAAGAAATTATTCTTGACATTAGAGTCTTTGTGTCAAAGTTAAAATTAAAAGTTGCTAGCCATATTTACCAGGAGGGGAACCAAGTGGCTGATGCCTTAGCCAATTTTGGCACACACTGGAAATTGTCCAAATGCTAGCATGATTTATGGAACCTACCTCCTGACATTCAGGGTTTAATATTGAAGGAACAAAGCCCTTACTTGATCCATGATGACAACTAAACATGCACCTAGCTAGATTTTCTGGGGGGTCCACATGCTTGTCTATTGGGCTATGTGGACAAACTTTACTGATGAGATGGATAACAAGTGGCATAATTCAAATTATGGGGTGGAGATAATTTTGGAAAGGGAAATCATGAAATGTTGTGACAAGTACTTGATGATTAAAACTAAGCTAGACGATACCTTACATATTCTCCTTTTAGGGATCTTCTTAAGCTATCATATTTCTAGGTTCTTTGATTTTGATTTTGATGTGACTAATAATTATGAGATAAAGCTCATTATTGGCCCTATATTGTCCACTATTTTGGTTATGTGTCTTATAGCTATCCTTTTTGGTATAACTAAATTTGGTCCGCCCCTGAAAGCTAATCCTTTAGGTGTTTCTAATTTTTGCCCCGCAGCCATCTTGCCTAGATTTTTGTGTATCTTCTACGTGGAAGGAAAACCTTCCTTTCCTTTCATGTCCTACTTAGCTGATTGTGTGTGGAGATCATCATTTATGATTCCACTAAGATTTCTTTTTGGAAATTACTTACTCATGTGTGCAACGTGTGCTTATCCTTGATTATCAAAGTTTGTCGTTTTTGGCTTAAAATCCTTAATGTGCGGGTGATTTTTCACCTTTCTATTATCTCTAGCCTTTTATTTTCTTAGGGTTCTTAGTTATCCTATGTACAAAGTGACATTATGGGAGGTGATAGGGTGTAGACAGAGCCAGATAACTACACAAATTTTAGCAAAGACCTACTTGTTTGGTACATTTGTGTCGAAGGTGGTCTTGCTCCTCTAATAGAGAGACTTGTGGGCCATGACCCTAATCTATTTGCTCAATTTTCCAACTCGCGGAAACATCGCCATGTCACTGTGGGTGGCATTTCCTTTACTGTGGATGAGGAAGTGATAGTGCAAGCGACGGGTCTCCAGTGTACTAGTATGAAGCATCCGAAGCACACTAAAACCCAGGAAAATGAAAGTATGAACAAGTTTTTTGTGGGGAATGAAGCATCAGTGTGTAACTAGTCAGGTTTCGACTGAGAGGCTCTCCCTTATATGTGGAACCAGGTGTGCCTTGCCTTGATGAAGTATGTTATGCTAGAAGGTAGGTACAAAACCTATTACTTCTACCATTTCCCTCTATTGAATCACCTCAGGCATAAAGTTTTGTTAAGATTTCCTTTTTTCCTACTTACGGACCTTGAAAATTTTGTTGAAAAATGTGTCGAGGCTGCTACCTTGAATCCTAATGACCCTCCTCCCTTGCCGCTCCACCAGGGCCTCATTTTGAGGCTCTACCACTTCCATCTTTCTTTATGTTTTCCAAAACCCATTTCGACTGTCTGCATTGAAGAGATTGAGCCTCCCATTGTGACCAACTTATCTCTGGTTGAATCTAAAGGACCTACCAAAAAAAAGCATCCAGTCTCTTTTGACACGCAAAAACCCAAACCTGCTACAAAAAAGATCAAGGGGAACGAGGGAGCGGCCTAGAATAGTGTGGTGGCTAGTGTGTGTGAACTCAAATCAACTGTCGCTAAGACTACCAACAAGCCCGCCCTAAAAAATAAAGGAAAGGAGGAATGTAAAAGCTTGGAGCCTCCGAGCAAAGGAAAAAATGTGGTGAGCAAGGACTCAATGGGGGATATGGTGGTTGCAGAGACATTGGTTATTGGTTGTGATGCCATCATTTGGCACTCTGGTAGGTTGGCCAAGAATAGGAAAAAAGTGCAGGGTTGAAGAGCAGTCAGAGGGTGAGGAGGGGGAGCATGCTAGAGGTCCCAACTCCATTCCTAACATGGGAAAAGTTCAAAAAGAGGTTTTGGCCTCTCAATCTTCAAAACTGCTAGATGTTGAGCAAGTTGATCTCAGCAACATTTTGATTGGTGGGGAGGAGCTTTGTGTGCTGAAGGAAAGATTGGATAAATTGGACAAAAAATTCCGTGGTTTAACCCGCTTCACAGTTAAATTGGTTCACTATGTCACTAGTACCCTGTCAACGGTTATGAAGGATGAGATGGACATGAAAAAGACTGAAGACCATTAGGAATGGGTCAGAGATGATGTTGTTCATCTCCTATCTAAGATCTAGGAAGAGGCCAATTAGTCTATTGCTGGTCTGCTGTTTGTCCTTCTGCTGTTGGTCCATTGTGTCTATTTTTTGGCTTAGTGTTTTTTGATGCTTTTTTGGTCTTGAACTCTATTGGCCCTTGTGGCTCTATGTGAAGTGTACAACACCTTATAAATGTTGCTTACCTAATAAAAAACATTCAAAAAATTACAAACTACGACTATATGTGCTTTCTGATTACACAAATTTGTAAATCGAATCCACAATCTACTCTTCTCTCCCCCTACTCTGTAAACCCCATTTAAATCCTTTATCTAGAATATAACTGCCCCCAACATATTCTGGAAAGTGTAACCCCCTCAAGAAGATATTTTGAAATTTTATTAATTTTGGTAGTACAACTTCCCGGGATCATAATTTTTGATCTGATTGTTGGATTTTTAATTATAATATATTTTTGAAAAGCTCTCGAGAAGACGCTTGTCTATAAAATAGTACCTAAAGGTAGACTATTTTGGTTTTCAGCCAATTTTCGGGCCCATCTAGAGCCTCTAAGTGCTTCAAATTTGGCTTTGAACATTTTTAACAAGATTTTGGATATTGAAAATATTAATATCTCATAAGTGACAAATGATATTGAAGTAATTTCTTCACCATTGGCTTCATTTCACCATTACAGAGGTCTGTGTAAAATTTTGTGGCCATATGTGCATAAATACGAACTTACTAAAAATAGTAACCCTACCAAATTTAACCCTTATTGAAAAAGAACAACATTTTATTTTGGGTGATGCAAGATTGCTCTTACACCTTGGATGCTCTTGTATCAAACTGTTTAAGAAAATAATAGTGAACATTTTGAAAACTTCAACTACTTTGCATGTCATGCTCTAGAAAATAGAGATATATGTTGTGTGTAGGTAAATCTAGAGTCAAAGGGGTTGTGTGAGGACTGAGGAGACGACATAAGCTCTTTGATGGATTGATGGAAGCAAACGATCCTTTCTCTTTTCCTTACACTCCTATGCCAACCAAATTTGATGCTTAGGATATGAAATTGTAACAAAGATTTTGGCATCCAAAGTCTTTCTCACTTTTAGGGTTTTTCACCTAAAAGGAGAAAGATGGGCCAAAATGCAATGTTCACATTCAAAGATTAATGTGATATGGATGCAATATGTCTAAATAAAATGATTTAAATGCATAAAACTAATGAAAGGTATTGATTATCAAATGGAAACTATTGAAATGCAACTTGTTTGGAAACACATTATGTAATGCAAAAACACCTAGAAATGTGAACAAAACTGAACAAAAATGGATGAAGCTGAAAGTGTGCACCTGAGATCTTGATGGAGACTGGAAATGACATCTGAAATGTTGTAGATCCTAATTTTTAGGCCTAGTGGGACTCATTTTCCATTCTGGGTGAATTAGTCTTAAATATGAGAAACTATTCCGGAGCCTGTTTCAGACAAATGGGTGTCTAAAAATGCATAAAACCAAAAACAGGCCTGGAAGTGGTACTCATTTGTCACCCACGACGAATGAGTCTAATTTTGAATTTTTGAATATTCAAAGGTGGTAACAGGGGCCTTCGGTCTGCACTTTCTACTTCTCCAAGTGTTCAGTTCTGAAACTATCAGATTTGGGTCTGAAAGTGACTTTTTGTGGGTATTTTGACCTATCCAATGAAGAGATGACTTGAACAAATTTTCAATGAAATCTACAATGATTTCTTAGCCTCTAAGATGTCTAAATCTGCAAACACACAAGACAAGAAAGAGAAATGTTGGATGTTAGGGCATGGGGGTTTGCTTTGGTCAAACCCCTTTTAGGTAATTAAACCAAAATAGAAAAAGAATGTAATGAAACATGCAATAATGGAGTTGATTACCTTGAAATGATGATTGAACTTGAATGTCTGTAGAAAAACATGAAGAATCTTCCCTTGAATGTCTAAAAATTGTTATCTTAATGACTTGAAATGATGAAACCCAAACTTGCTTGGCTTGAAATGGAAGACAAATGATGAATGATTTGTGAATGAGTCAAGAGATGAATGGGGGTTAAAATGGATGGAAAAACACTTATTTATACACACTTATGCCCTAATAACCCAATAATACCTCATCACAGGCTAACATAAGGTAATTTTGAATAAAAAACAAAATAAAATTTGAATTATTTTGAATTTGGAGCCAAGAGGGACTCATTTGCCACCCATGGTGAATGGGCCCCACTCTAGGCTTGTAAGTGGGTGTCGGGAATTAAGTCAAATTTAATGTTGTTTTTTAGGTTTACATTAAAAAACACACTTAATTAAGTGTTATGAGTACATAAAGGGGTCATATAAAGCATAATAAATGTGTAAATAGTGAAATCAAGCCTAGAAAAGTGTGAAAGCTTGTTACAAGATTTTACAACACTTTAAAATAGGACTTGATAAGGGATAAAAAGGGAATATTTAGATGAATTATAATAAGAAGAGTCTAGAAAAGTGTAGAAATGTGTTACAACATTTCACAACACATTCACAAGACATCATTAAATGCATTTTATTTAGTTTGCAAGGGTCCAAGACCTAATGTGGATGTGTAAAACACCTCACAACATTAAATCAAGGCCTCATTAAGTCCAATTTATCATTAATTATTCCAAAATCAAGAAAGAAATACTTTTTTCTACGATACACAAATAGCCCATGTGTGAGGAAGGGAGGGTGGTTATTGTGGATGACAAATTTATATTAGGTTTTGTATTATGCACAACATGAATACAAAGAGCCACCAAGAAAAATAACCCGTGGATCACTATAGGCCATGTGTATGTTGTGAGGGATTCATGCTTTCAAATGAGACTTTTTGCATCTACCAATTCCAAAGAAGCATGATAATGCAACGATGCATTTAGAAGTTACTATAATGAATGCAAATTGACCTAGTCAAAGATATGGAGGTCAATCCAAATAAGGGTCACCTATCAATGAGTAGATTGATAACTTCCTTGGGAAAATGTGGAAATGATAGCAAAATACTCTTCAATGAAGTTGAGTAGTGGCTCAGAGTAGAAGGTTAGATTCCACTTGTTGGAGGTAGGATTGAGCTAGTGAGGGCACTATGTGGAATATAATGTGAAATTGATGACAAAAGGTATTTTTTATTTCTCAAGCCTTCTAGACATAATTATGGTGCCCATTTGGCTCCACAACACTCTGTTGATAGGGCTATATGCAGGATTCACCTCGATGTGGGAAGAAACATGCTCTGATGGATTTGATATGATGTTGGATAATTCCAAGATCAAGCTCGCATGAATTTTTTTTCCATAAGTTAATAAAATAGGCACAATAGTATGCCTATCAATATACAAATGAAGAGTGTGTAAATACAATTATCAATCCTTACATATATAGGAAAGGATGAGGAGGTGAGAAAGTAGGAGTGAAACTCTAACTACCCTTTCATAGGTGGGACACTTGTGAGCTCACTTGACAAGTGCATGAGAAAGTGTCAATAGGCGTCTCAAGTGATGAGGACACATCTCAATATTATGAAGTGAGACAAAAGTATGAAATAGCCTAAGTAAAATTAATCTAGGTGTGAATAGTTCAATCCTAGAAAAGTGCTATCCTATCTAGATGGATAAAGACACTATTTACACTAACAAAAACAACTTTTTGGAATAGGGGTCTTGATTTTTCTTTAACAAAATGGGGCATGTTGTGAGACCACACAACACTCATGTTGTTTTCTCTTTGTTTCCATTTCTTTCTCATAACTCCTATGTTCTCCTATAATTTCTAGAAAAGATGATTTTGAAGAGAAAGCTCCTCATGTTGTAGCTTATTTTTCTACTCTCTATCAATAGCCCTTAACTATTCTTGGAAGTTTAACATTATATCTTTGATTCTAATATTTTCCAAGTTGTTCTTGTTTTTAAGTTGGCCAAGAGGATAAGATGTATGATTGGGAATAAGGCAGGCCTTATGGGGATAAATATAGGCATGGTTAGGTTTCTAAGAAGGCTGAGCATGGGTAGGAGGGTCACAAGAACTAGGAAAGTGTTGATAACTTGTTCTAGCAAGGGCAAGCAAGATAAAACAAGTGGCATTTCTAGCTTGGTATTACTAATAAGGAGGTTTAAATTTTTCATTTTCATGAAATTAAGGGGAAAATACATGTTCTCTATAATATGTTGATATACTTGAAACATTCAAAAGGGCTAGGAAATCATTTAACAATGTTTTAAAATAGAGCAATCAAATTTGCTCAACCAAAGAACTAAAAACATACTAGTAGTGTCATTAGATGTTTGAAGAATCTATTTGATGAATACAACTATTGATAACTATACCAATATCCTTGAAAAAATAAAATATATCTCATTAAACTCGTCCCATTGGGTATACCAAAAACAATTATCACTTGTAATTGCACACTTGTTGAACCTATTATTCAAATTTCTAGTGAAACTTGGGAGTGATATCAATCTGTGGGACCTTGCAAATGATATAAAACCTCCAGATAAGGATGGATCCCTTCTAACCTAGATGTAGAATTGTTGGTCCAAACCAATCGGAATAATTATAGACTAACCTATTCTTCTAGCTTGTAGAGAGAAAAAGGAATAGAGAAATGTAGGAATTTAAAGGGTGGTGTTGCACCTAGATTAAATTGTGCTTATTATTTCCCACTACAACACAAAGAAATGAATAAATGCTTAGATTGTTGGAAAAATAAGGACACACAACTAAGAGGGGGGGGGGTGAATCAGTTGTGATAGAAACTTCAGCTTTTCTAACTTATCTTAACTTTAATCTCAGATCTGATGAATAAGTAAACAACCACAAGCAATTATCACATTAGAGAGACAAATAAAACCAAGATTTTTTTTAGGTGGAAACCCTATTAGGGGAAAAATCATGGTGGATGTTAGTCCACAAGATTATACTTTGTTAAATTATAAAGAGATATAATAAGGGGAATGCACATGCATTTAGGCACACTGCCTAGAGCTCACTGCTCAAATACAAAGGAGGACTCACTGTCCAACAATACATAAATATGGATTAGATCCACAGAGTATGAATTGAAAGAATAAATTCTATGCAAGCCTGATCACAGTTCCAATTAAGCTCAGAAAACCTTCTTCACACTTTCCTCAATCTTCTTCACTCTTTGCTCAGTGATTGTATGATAGAAACATTATTCACATACTTACACTTTCTTTGGCATACATTCAAACTTATGCACACACTAATTTCACTCAACCAACCACTCTTATATATCCACTTCATGGGATTTCATTACAACTTAATCAGCCAAAAAAATAAAACATATTTTCAATGTTGACCCAAATTGACAAATAAATTTCTAATGCAAAACCACCAAGGTCAGCCACAACATAGTGGGGACCCAAATTAATATCTCCAACACAAAAACTACTTTAATTAATTTTTCCACAAAGATCCACAACACACTACCATCAACATGTCGGCCAAGAACATGAAAAACCGAGCATGCGCAAGAAAAGATCTTTAACCATGAGCTCACCAAGTAATGTGGACGTACAACAAAGATAGAGAATGATATAGAGACATCCAAGAATACCAAGAAATAACAGAGAAGCATCCACAACAATTGAGATTACCAGAATCATACAATCTTCATTCAGGAACACTAACAGAGACCACAAAAACACTGTCAAGCCACAACACAATCAAAACTTTACATGGACCTCTAAAATTTTTGGTAGATGATCTAGAAATATTCAGCAATAAACCATTTAATCCACACAAGCTAGTCTTCAACTTACAAAACAAAACACCTTCATGACCTGCACAGTTCCATTGGGAACCTAGAACACTTCCTTTCACAAATTTCTCAATATCCTCGACATATACAACCTCTGATAAACCAAATGATAATAGTGTTGACATCAATGAGAACCACATATCAGTAACCATATCCACAACATCCAACAATCTCCCCCTTTGGCATTGATGGCAACACATGATATGAAAAATACTATCAACCCAACACACTAACTTCTTTTGCACTTCTCCTCTTGAAAGGATTTTTCATATAACACTTCTCCCCCTTTGACATCAATGGAAAAGGTAACAATTACCTTTCCAAATACACACTTTGAACCACATATCTATACATCTGACTACTCCCCCTGAGTAGCAGACACATAAACATCAATTTGGATCAGAATATAGCAATGAAATTCATGGATTGATGCAAGAAAATGCATCTTTTAGTTCTTATTAGGAGGGGTGATTACCCCTAGCATTCCTTTGAGATACTCAAAAGTATCCTTGGGAAAAGGCTTAGTAAATATATCTGCAATTTGTTCTTTGGTAGGCACATACTCCAGTCTGACTTCTTTCTCATTCAATTTCTCTCTTAAGAAATGAAACTTGATTGATATATGTTTACTCTTGGAATGCAGCACCAGATTCCTTGAGATATTTATTGCACTTGAGTTGTCACAGTGTATAGCAATATGTTCTTCATATACCAACTTGATATCTCTTAGCATCTATTTCATCTATATCACTTGAGTACAATTATTGGCAGCAACAATGTATTCTGCTTCAACAATAGATAGAGAAATTGAATTTTTATTTTTTCTCAACCAGGACACCAAGTTCTTCCCTGGGAAGAAAGCACCACCACTAGTACTTTTTCTATCATCTACATCACCAGCCCAATCCGTATTAGTATATGCACACAAAGTGAGATCATCATCCTTTGGATACCAAAGTCCAAATTCAACTATTCCTTTTAGATACCTAAAAATTCTCTTCACAACAGTTACATGTGATTCTTTTGGATCCGCTTGAAATCTAGTGACCATACATACAACATTGATAATATCTAATCTAGTCCGAGTCAAGTAAAGCAATCATCCGATCATTGACCTATATTTGTTTTGATTTTCCTTAGGAGAATCATCATTCTGTGCCAACTTACATCCGGTCACCATGGGAGTACCAACAGGTTTGGAGTCATCCATTCTGAACTTCTTCAGTAGTTCTTTCACATATTTGGATTGAGATATGAAAATCCCCTTGTCCAATTGAGTAACTTGCAATCCTAGAAAGAACTTCATCTCTCCAATCATACTCATCTCAAATTCATTCTTCATCTCATCAACAAACTTCATACATAGATTTTCATCTCCTCCAAAAATGATATCATTAACAAAGACTTCTATAATTAACTCTTTATCATGATCCAGTTTGAAGTATAAGTTGCTGTCAGCAGTACCTTTAGTGAATCCAAGCTTCAGGAGGTATTTGTCCAATCTAGCATACTAGGCTCTGGGGGCTTGATTAAGTCCATACAGAGCTTTCTTCAATCTGTAAACCATATCTTCTTTGTCTATTAGTTGGAATCCATCTTTCTGTTCAATGTACACTTCTTCTTCTAGTTCTCCATTCAAAAATACAGAATTTACATCCATTTGATAGACCTTATAGTTCTTGTGTGCAACATAAGCAAGAAATAGTCTAACAGCTTCAATCCTAGCAATAGGAGTAAAGGTTTCTTCAAAATCAATACCTTCCATTTGAGAATACCCTTTACATGCCAGTCTTGCTTTATTTCAGACCACTTCACCTTCTTCATTTAGCTTGTTTCTAAATACCCATTTAGTACCAATCACATTTTTGTCTTTAGGACTTGAAACCAGTATCCATGTGTCATTCTTTTCAATCTGTGTTAGCTTTTCCTTCATAGCTTACAACTAGTTTTCATCTTGATAGGCTTCAGTGACACTTTTAGGCTTAATCTTGGATATCAGACAATATTCTTCTACAATTTTTCTTCTAGTTTGCACTCTACTCTTATCTCCTATAATTTAATTTTTAGAATGATTTAGCTTTACATACTTTGGAGTTTTGGGACATTCTTGAGCTTCTGACTCTTTTGATCTTTCTTCTATACTTGCATTTGTCTGTGTCTCTTGACTGACTTGATTTACCGAAACAAATTGAGGTTGCTTCACTGGAACATATGGAATAATCTGAAGTACATTCTATGTCTGAGTATTCTTCCCTTGGGTTGTGATGTCTTCGTCTGAATCATAACTACAATGTCTAGATGGTTTCACAGAGTTCTCATCAACTTTGACATTTTCACTTTCAACCATCTTTCTCAGTTTTTTGTTATAGCACCTGTAGGCCTTGCTTTTAGTGGAGTAACCTAAGAAGATTCCTTCATTGCTTCTTGCATCAAATTTTCCTTTATCACCGGTCATATGATGTGAGCATCCACTATCAATCACCCACTCATCCTTTTCTTCTACTTGGGCTGCAAGAGATTTTTCATCTTTAGTAGATTCGGTAGCCACAGGATTATCTTCAATGGTAGCAATGAAAGCCCATTCATCTTCCTATCCATTATCTTTATCAGACTCATCATCAGTCACTGCTTCTTTAGCAAAGCAACATCTCTTTTGAAATCTAGACTTCTTAGGCTTAGATCTAGGAACTCTTTCAGGACATCTTGATGCAAAATGACCTATTTTACTGCATGAAAAAAATTTAATAGGCAATACATCTTCATACTTACCTTTTCCTCTGCCTTCTTGCTTAGCAATCAATGCTTCTAGTTCTTCTACCTCTCTTTCTTTATCTTCAAGTTGTTTCAGTTCTTCATCATACTTGGATATCTTTTTGGAACTCTCTCCCGGACTATATCTTTACCTGTTACTTCTGGATACAGTGGCCTTGAATGCAGACTTAGTCTTTGGTGTAGATTCATGAAATTCACTTATTTCAAAAGCAACAAGCTTCCCGATCAATGTGTCTCTTGTTATCTTGTTTACTGCTATGAACTCTTTAATAGCATGAACCTTCATCTTGTAGGAGGGAGGAAAGGATCTGAGTACTTTAGCCACAATTTCATTCTCATCCATAGAACCATTGACACCTTTAATACCCATCACTATTTCATTTACTCTCTGCATAAAAGAAGTGATATTTTCATCTTCACCCATCTTCAAATTCTCATACTTGCCTTTCAAGCTCTGTAGCCTAGCCATCTTCACCTGTGCATCTCCTTCATACAAAGTTTCCAGTTTCATCCAAATCTCATGAGCTATCTCCAGACCTAACACATTAGCCATCTTCAAATCTATTAGAGCACTCACCAAAGCTTCAATAGCCCTAACATTATTTTCAGCATCTTTGATCTCATCAACAGTGGAGGGACCATTCCGAGGAATAGTATATGGATCTCTTGTAATCTTCCAGAAGGCTTCACCAATACACTTTAAGTGACATTGCATTCTAACTTTCCACATTGAGTAGTTGGTACCATCAAATCTCAGACTATCCTTCTTGAATGTTGTTTCCATCTCAGATCACCTCAAGCTTTTAGACTTCTTCAGAGGAACCTGCTCTGATACCAATTGTTGGAAAAATAAGGACACACAACTGAGAGGGGGGGTGAATCAGTTGTGACAAAAACTTCAACTTTTCTAACTTAACTTTAATATCAGATCTAATGAATAAGTAAACAACCACAAGCAATTATCACATCAGAGAGACAAATAACACCAATATTTTTTTTACGTGGAAACCCTATTAGGGGAAAAACCATGGTGGATGTTAGTCCACAAGATTATACTTTGTTAAAAGTATAAATAGAAATAATAAGGGGAATGCACATGCATTCAGGAACACTGCCTAGAGCTCACTGCTCAAATACAAAGGAGGACTCACTATCCAACAATACATAAATATGGATTAGATCCATAGAGTATGAATTGAAAGAATAGCTTCTACACAAGCCTAATTACAGTTCCAATTAAGCTCAAAAAACCTTCTTCACACTTTCCTCAATCTTCTTCACTCTCTGCTCAATGATCGTATGATAGAAACATTATTCGCACACTTACACTTTCTTTGGAATACATTCACACTTATGCACACACTAATTTCTCTCAACCAATTGCTCTTATATATCCATTTCGTGGGATTTCATTACAACTTAGTCGGCCAGAAAAATAAAACATATTTTCAATGTCGGCCCAAATTGACAAATAAATTTCTAATGCAAAACCACCAAGGTCGGCCACAACATAGTGGGGACCCAAATTAATATCTCCAACACAAAAATAGTTTAATTAATTTTTGCACAAAGATCCACAACACACTACCATCAACATGTCAACCAAGAACATGAAAAAATGAGCATGCGCAAGAGAAGATCTTTAACCACGAGCTCACCAAGTAATGTGGACATACCACAAAGATAGAGAATGATCTAGAGACATCCAAGAATACCAAGAAACAAAAGAGAAGCATCTACAACAATTGATATTACCAGAATCATACAATCTTCATTCAAGAACACTATCAAGCCACAACACAAGCAAAAATTTACGCAGACCTTTGAAACTTTTGGTAGATGATCTAGAAACATTCAACAATAAACCATTTAATCCACACAAGCTAGTATTCAACGTACATAACAAAACACTTTCATGACCTGCACAGTTCCACTGGGAACCTAGAACACTTCCTTTTAAATTTTTCTCAATATCCTCAACATATAAAACATATGATAAACCAAATGATAATAGTATTGACATCAATGAAAACTACATATCAACAGCCATATCCACAACATCCAACATAGATAACTCACACAATTCTCTATTATGCTAATCCCTAGATGTTAGCATGGAGGTTAGGTTTTTCCAAACATTGAGAGGGAAAGAAATAATCCATAGTTAGCACCTACAAACAAGTTTAACACAATATCCAATCATATAAAATTTAGAAACAATAATACAATCCTAGAGGTAAAAGGATTCAAATGCACAATATGAAAGTTGTGAGAAGAGGTGAAAATAATTTTTTTATTCATCCAAAGGTATGGAGCTAATTTATAGTTGCATAGATATTAAATACATGTGTTTTCTAGAGAAATAATGGAAGAACCCTTACAATAAGCACAAAAGTTCCTTTTAAATCTCAAAAGGGCATAGGGGAAATAAGAATCATGTTGCAAGGAATGAAACCTTAGCTACAACCTTGTCAATGGTATTTGACATATCTACATGAGAATTCTAATTTGGAAGGCATGAATATCAACCCAAATACCCCCATACTTTTTCATTGATTATTATGAGGAAGTGTAGAAACCCCCACAAAATCCCTTGTGAATCATGTTCCAAAAATGAACGCCTAAAAAAAAGGGACTACAAACTCAATAAATACAAAATGGACACAAATTTCCCCTTTGGAATCCATGAACAATGCATTAAAAATTGTTTCTAGAGCTCTATGGGTTGAGATTTGGTAGCTAAGGGATGGTTGCAACATTAATGGCATTGTAGAGGAGCCATCTTTTCATTTTCTCCTTTGTGGGAATTTGATCCTCATTTGGATGTATGAAACTTTGCTAACATTTTAGTGAAACAAGTGAAATTATAGTCAAGATTTAGTATTTGAAGGATTGTTTATCCTTAGAACACCCATAAAATATAGCATCCTTTCCAATTTACTACATCTTGTAGAAAATTAGGCCCCATTTGGATATATCCTGATAGATAAAAAATTCCACAAAATCCATGAGGCATGAAAATTCTTGTAAAACTTCATCATGTGGGACATTAGCTCCTCCATTGTGATGTTGTGAGAAAATTACCTTCAACATAGAGACCATGTGGAAATTTGGCATACAAGTCTATATTTGAGGATTTGGTTGGAATTTGAACCTTGCTGAACTTTTACTGGCATTAGTATATGTAAAATATTCATTAGCATCGAAATATGTGGAACTTTCACTAGCATTGGAATATGCAGAACTTTCACTAGCATTGAGATATACAAAAATTTGACATGCATCAATACCTTTGAAGAAATTTCACTAGCATCAATACATATCTCTATAATTAGAAAAATCTTACAACATCCAATAGACCCAAAGTTTTGCAAAAACTTCCTCCCTCTTCACCTGCCTACTCCTTTTTGTCTTTCAACTCTTGGTGCCTTTACATTTTTGAATTGGACCTATAATTTTCTCACCACATGGCCTTCTTTGTTCTTAATACCTTGGATTTCATTCATTGCCTTTTGTTACCTAGAAGCCTTTAACTATTTATTTTTTTCTTTATAGTGATCGAGGACTCTAAGGGAACTAGTGACCTCATTAAAGGATTTGATGGTTCTAATAATCATGGGAAGCTCTAACTATTCACTATATTTATTTACATTCTAAAACTTCACTACTTAGTCAGGGGTTCCCCTAGAACAAGGAACCATAGAAGGTTTTGGTAGTTCCAGGAACCACTAGAAACATTGACAACTTACTTTCCATTTAACATTTTTCTTTTATGCCAATTCTTTACCCTAGTCTTTGGTTCCTTCTATTATGTTCTTTTCCATTTCCACATGTTAAAGGTTCACCAGGAACTAGGAACTGTTGGAGGTTCCCATGGTTCTTGGAACCTCAAAAAAATTTGATGCCATTTGCTTCCCTTCACTCTTTACACCACCTTTTCCTCTTTCATTTCTTGGAGCTTGGTTGGGAACCAAGAACTTTATAAGAGGTTCCTATGGTTTCAAGAACCATAAGAAGCTTTGAAAAATACTTAATCATTTTTGAGTTTCTTGCTTTACCATTCCATGTTCCCCTTGAATTCCTTTATTGGGGGGTCACCTAGAACTAGGAATTGTCGGAAGTTTTGGGAACCTCTAAAGGCTTTGATAATTTACCTTGTCCTCTTTCCTTTCTTTTTCCTTCGATTGGATGTTCACCAAGAATCAGGAACCACTGGAGGTTCTAATGGTTTTGGGAACTTGGTTAGGGCTTGACAAGGTTCGTGGAACCAATAAAAGAATCAATTGGCTATAAATTAGCCAATTTCACCCAATTTTCCCCAAACTTGAATTGGGTGTACTCATTTGGGAATTCTACAAAGTGGAAGACTCAAAAAAACCCATAGCCATTTTTTTGGATATTTAAGTTTGAGTAACTAAGGGATAAGGAAAGGGAAAAACCTCAACACAAAAGAACAATTGACATGGGAAACCCACATAGAATATCTCAGATCAATTATAATCAATGGGTAAAACAAGGGGGCACAAAGTGTCAACACTTACCTATATAATGAGTTATTTTCCTTAGTAATGTTGGTTCTTTGCTATAAATCCATCATTATGATGGTTCCATTAGTAATATCTCATTATTTTTTTTATGATGAACATTCATATATGTTGCCTCAACTTTTTTCAACTTTTGTTGATAAAGAATTGTCTAATTTTTAAGAAGTTTAATAATCTTTGTTGGGTTCCAATGAGGTTCTTAGAAGCTTGTTGAGTTTTGACAAGGTTATCCTAAACTTGTGTTAATCTTATGCCACTTTGTGTGAGTTTTTCTTATTTTTTATTTTTTGTCATTTACCTAAGCTTCGAGAACCCCATCATCATCCAATGAGGTTTTCATAACCAAGTCTGGAGCCGATACAAAGTGGAGAACTCAATCTTATCATGTTTGAAGTCTCATAAAATCTCATGAAAAATACAGCATTGAAGGATTTTGAAAGATCAAAAGTGGTGGAATTTTGTTATTTCTTATGGGTTTCAAAACCTTTTTTAGAACTCGAAAAGGTTTTCACTTGACCCTAAGAAAAGCCAACAATTTTATAAATTTCTCTTAGAAGTGGTCTCGAGTCCTCGTATAAAGCTCATGGTGAAAGATCATTTTGAAAATAAATATTTTTTGGAAGATTTCAGACCTATTTCAAAACCTTCATAGGAACCCAACAAGGATCTCATAACCAACAAAATATCTAACAAAGCTTCAGAGCCATTACTTTTTAAAATTTCAAAAAGTGTCAAAGGTGGGTATTGAAGAGAAAGTTCACACATGTCAATATTAAGGTGTGTCATTAATTCTTCCTCCTCAACTTAAAGGCCATTAATCAAAAATAAATTTGAGAATTAACAAGGGTCATTTCAACAAGCAATTGACAGAGAATTGGCAAAGAGTAGAGAAAAAGAGATTGTAAAGATAGCACCACCGAAATTGTCATAGCAAACATCATGGCTGAATTAAAGGTACTTATTTACATTTTCCTACAATTCATTATTCACTAGAAGGAGAATTATGGTAAATGTGATAATTTAGTGGAACATAAGTGATACAAGAATTTGGCAAGAAGTTTAGAACCTTAGAGTTAACCATAATTATCTCCCATCCGTTCAATCGTATATCTGTCAAGATGAAATTCAGGTATTTGGTATACAAACATTTGCTAGGCCTATCTAGTACCCTCTCAAAGATTGTTGGCATGAAGTTAGGACATGCCAATTTAAAGGATTTATGGGAAAGAATGGAGAGGGAGGATAGGTCCTCCATCACATAAATATTAATTGAGAGTGGATTATTACATGTAGTTGCATTTCTTGTAGTAGAACAGTGTTCTGAACTAGTCCTAGAATGTATAAATCATTATGACCCCCAAACCTAGGAAGTGAGAACAAGTGACAATAGATTGGTGGTTAGGTTGAGCAAAGAAAATTTCAATACTTGTCTTCAGCTATCTCAAATAGATGATTTTTTCACCATTGAATACACCATCACCTACCAACACTTTACTAAAACTAAAAGCCAATGCAAAAACACAATTGACCACCAAATGGTTAGCAACAACCAAGAAAGGACAGTCTTAGTTACCAAAGAGGTTACACTGGTCTCATTTTGTAGATGAGATTTCAAACATAATAGTCTTCATCCACATGCTAAAGTGTAATGAGAATATACATTTCAAAGAATGGATGCATTTGTTTATCATTGTGACAATTCATGGACAATAGTTCATTAATTGGGCCACTCTTATTAGCAATCAAATTCATATGAATATTACACACTTTTAATTACATAAAGATTTCTACATGTCTTCTTATCTATTCTATGACATCTCTTGTACAAGACCTTGGATAAGGATTCGTTTGATGGGTGTACTTTATGAATATACTAAAATTTATAATTACTATATTCAATTGTAGTTGAAGAGGATCTGTTAGATTTTTAGAAGAGTGAATAGTGCCTTTACCATGAGAATTATAAGAGAAATTCAAGGAGACATGAGCTTGAGAACAACCCCAAAATATGCTCAGCTGATCAACAATTATGACAACTACTTCATACAATTCCAAAGATTTACCTACATAAGAGTTGGAGGTTTTGATGTTTTACCTTATAAATTACCAAAATATGAAGATGACAAGTTTGTCCTTATTGAGGTATGTAAGCAAGTAGCTAAATTAAATAAGATATGCCATGAGAGGAAGAAAGAGGGGATTCCTTTTCCTGTTTTCTTATCATATTATCAATGTAATTCCATGTCTTATGCTTTAAATATAGAAAAATATCTGGTGAAGTATATAACACAATTTTATGAAAAAATAGTCCCATTTGACAACAAGAACTTCGTGATATTTCTATCAAGAGTCAAACTGTGTAGTTTGACTTGTAAAACTACATGGTTGAATCCTGATAGCAACATCACAATTTGGCATGCTATGTAAAATGCCTCCTACTTAGCAAGAACTTCATTAGAAATAATATGTAGTTGGGACCTGGTCTCAATCATCTTCCAAAGTTTGAAGACTATTGGGTAGATTGTACTAATGAGTTTGAAGTAAGAAGAGGATGGATGAGGTTTTCTTTAAGTATTTTTTTACTTTCAAGTTAAATTGGGATATCCAAGATCTAGAGGATGATGAAATAGATTTGGTCTATCCTATTTTTACCAAACATATACAAACTCAACCCATTCTACCAATAAATTGGAGCATCAAAGAGATTGAAATAGTTGAGTTTAAAATGCAATAGTTCTAAAATGAACCAAAGAGTGGGTAGTGAAGAAGAAAGTTGAGAAACAAAATCCCTCTCCTCAAAAAACTGAGAAGGCTACAAAGAAAATAGAGAGCAGTAAAAAATGGGCTCCATCCCCTCCCACCTGAAAGAAGATGACTAGAAAAGACTTGTGGGGGACCAACACAAGAGACAACCCAAAAGGAGAAAGATAAAGAAAATTTGAGCTTGATGATATAAGACTTGGGAGAAGAGGCCATCTGCATATCTTCATCCCCATCCAAAGTAAGAAAATATTCCTCACATTATTCTCACAGTTCCCCTCCTCACAATGTTTCTAAAAATCCTTCAACACAAGTTGAGACAAATCCACCATCTTCTCCTTAGGTGGGGGTATTTGATACATTTCCTCTCAAGATATTTGTCTAATTTTCTTCTCTAGGGACCAGGAATGTCCCTACACCTCCATCTATTTTGTGGTTGGTGAAGTCTTTAAAAAAGAAAAGAGAGATCGTTGAATTAAGTGTTCCTGATAAAGGTATTGTATCATAGCTACTCCAAAGAACCCCTCAATCTAAAAAGCCTAAAACTACATCCCAATTTCTAAATTATCCCTCTTCAAGGAATATGTATGTTGAAGTTGCTTACCCATTTGCATAGAAGGATGCTAGTCAAATGACTTCAAAGGACTTTAATATACCCAAGATCAATTTGAGACATTCTACAAGATCTACGAGAGATGGAGATGTTCACAAATTTCAAGTGTTAGCTATCAGGCTAGTGGAAAGAGCAGAGAAGGACAAACATACTAAAGATCAACTAAAATAGTTCTAAAGTTAATGCATTAACCAATTGTTTGAAGTCCCTCATTGATTTATTAGATCAAATCACTAACCATATCAAAGTTTATTTTGATCCTAGCTCAACTAGCAGAAAGGAAGTGATTGATAAAGTCCATGCTTACAAATCTTATGGTAAAGTTATAGAGGACTGGACTAAGGATATCATAGTGAGGGGGATTTAATTCATTCTAGAAATGAAAAATATTTGTGAAGATATTGAGGCATTGAGGAAGGAAATTGATGGTGAGATTGTTGCATCTAAGCATGAGGAATCTATATGGCCAAAGACTGATAATGACTTGAAAGATATGATTGATCTAGGTTTGGATAAGCTATCGGTCGAGTGAATATTGTCTAATTTACTGATGATAATTGATGTTTCATGTGGAATAAAATAATAGAATGAAAAATTTCATTTGTAAAACAAAAAAATATTGGAACAAAATAAAATTATCAAAGAATACAATCAAATTAGGGCCGACATTCAAAAATATCTCTCAACTATTAGTGTTCACCTTTGAAAGGAAGACAATTCTCAATACAAGGATGAAGAAACATTGAAGATATGTTTTATAGAGGTAGTTGAGAGTTTTTTTGATAAATAATCTTTCAATGTTGAGAATTTAAGGAATTTGAGTAACATTGAATCCATCTTGTCCCAATATATTGGACACACGACGAACTTCTCTAATAAGGTAGAATTGATTTGAGGGAACAAAGATTTTTGGAAGCTAAGAACCAATTTTTTTTGTTAAATTCCTTAGCATAGTGAAATGCCTCTAGTCATCAAATCCTTCCATGTGTATGAAGCAAATAGTGTCGCACAGTTGGCCCAATCATCATAGAAAAGGGGAATGATGAAGATGCTAGCAATAGTCTCCTCAACAATAATATTTATTATTATTTCATATTATGGGGTTGTAAGGAATGCTAAAGTTTTTGAGAAGTTTAAAGGATTCTTTAACCTCCAAGTTTTAGTTATGTTTCAAGAAACGATTACTCTTGCATGTGTAAATATTAGACATGATGTTATGAAGAAGCTCTCTTAGAAATTTTTGAAAAAGTAATAGAAGGGAAGAAATAAGGAACATGTTTTGTCAATTTTTTAGAAGATGCTATAAGTTTGTGTGTGTACAGTTTTGAACATTTGAAATAAAACTTATTATGATTAGTGTGTTATAGTTGCTATTGTTATATTCTTGTGTGAATATAAGAACTATTTGAGGTGTTCAGTCTTTTCAAGTTGGGAATTATCTTTAAAACTAATAAATTCATAGGTTCATATCCTTTGGAATTTAAATTAACTTGTATTCTAATTGGTTTCATGGATAGTTTTCCTTTTACACGATATGAGATTTTACTAGTGGTGTGAATAGTTTTTAGATTTGATACACTATTTTGACCTTTCATTATTTCTTTGGTTAAAAGTACACCTATAGTAAATTTTATCTTTAGAAAAGAATATATTTTTATCTAATAGGGGATTTGTACCTCTTAAAATTAAAAAAGGAGAATTATTTCCATGAGAGGTAATTTTCCCAACTATTGGTTGGAAGTTATTCCTATATTTGGACATAGAGGGAATAAGTTAAAAATTACAATAGTGAATAATCTGTTAACTAACAATATGTCATGTGGAAATTATTTACTTCTAGATTTGAATCAAATAAGAAGGCTAAAAAATTAATGGTTGTCTCAATTCATGCAGTACTTGAGTAAATTCATAATGTTACTACTTTAGTTGTATTATGAACTAAGCCATTATTCTTATTATATAAAATATGAATTTGAATAAAGAGTTTACTTTGAATTTCTAAATTATAAATGGTCATGAACTTAAGTAGTCACTGGCCATACCATTTTAATGAATGGAAGTGCACACAGATGAATTTTGTAAACATAAATAAATCAATCATTCATGTGGTATTCCCTAGATTATGACAAATGCATCATGAAATACTTTAAGACTTTTAGAAGACATTTAGAAAATTACTCCAAAACCATAGTTCTTTTGTTAGTCTTATGACCCAATGGATGAGGTTGTGATAGTGTACAAGTAGCATATTCAAGTGTAGTGTTGGCATAACATCTCAAGTAATTGGTTTTGACCTTAATTGCATCGCCCCATGTCAAATTCATAGTCATAATTTTGTAAAAGCAAATAATGAATCAAAATCATTCAAAATTCAAAATCAATTTCTCCCAATCTGTTTCCACCCATCAAAGAGAACATCTAGGTATGAGAATTTGTGATATATTCATAATATAATTAAATCATCATCATTGCACAACATACTTATATTAACATTTGTGCATAATTGGATGTTTGTGTGTTATTTTTAGTCTTTGATTCTATATTGTTGTCTTACTAATAGGGATTTGACCAAGGGAGAACCTTATGCTTAGCAAGCTCCTAAATGGTGTTGATAGAGACCACACCTTTGTAGGCATAAGTTGAAGACACTATGGCAAACAAGTTCTAGACATCCAAATCAATAGAGTTCAAACTTACAGCACAAGATTGGCTTTACACCTGTAGAAATTAATTCCATAATTGTGAATATGACCTAAGACATCAAATAAAATATTTATAGAAACATTCATTTGACATCACATAAACCCTTAATCATATTGATGAAACAACTAACAATATGTAAAGAACACTTACGCGCTCCTACTCTTTTATTGAATGACCCAAAACCCGATAAATGTCACAAAACTAGTTACCATAAACTTCTATTAAAATTCCATCTAAATAACTCTAATTTATTATTTAATTTTCAAACATTTATCTCGATAATATAATTCATTTAAACTCTTTAACTTAAAATACTTAAATATTACATTATCCTAATTTACTTATATAGGGTGTGCTATTCTCCATTTCCACTTCCACTATTCTGTAAAATATAATGTGTCACTAGTCTCTAAGCTTTTTGTTGGGAGGATTTGTAATATAAGTAAATGCATATGAAGTAATTAGGATGCGTTATTTTTCATTTCCACTTCCACAATGTTTTAAAATATAATTCTTGTCACCAATCTTTAGAGTTTTTGTTGAGAAGATTTGTAATATAAGCAACTGGATATAAAGTAATTAGGTTGTGTTATTTTTCATTTGTATTTATAATTTTTGTCATAACTAGACTTAAACAACACACTCTAAATTTTGATTTGTTTAGGTGAGTCATCTATAATCATAGTAATAAGTAGACCCAACCGAAAAAAAAATGAATGTGATAGAACCACCTACCTAAACAACCTAAAGCTTAAAATGTGTTCTTTAAAATAAAATTTTGCCACTAGTCCCTAAACATTTTGTTGGGAGGATTTGTAATATAAGCAAATGAAGTAATTGTTTTCCTTAACGACACACTAAGGCTAAATGCAAAGTTATGCAGTTGCATGCGCTAAGCAACTTCCATGGTGAAATATTGATATAAGGTTGAGGAATGGCGTGAACACAGGAATAACAAAAAAGTCAAGATGGACAACATCAAAGAACACGAAACCAACACACGCTCTTTGTTTCTCAGGTTTACATGTCTTCCACGCAAAACAAACGCACTCTGTCACTCCATATCTCAAAGTTCATGAGCTGTAAAGCGCATTTCCGTTGGAACCCAAGTCACAATCTTTGCAGTATCAAAGCCATCTGTAATCTGAATCACAACAGATAAACATGGAAGTCATAAACTAATGGAATGCCTGGTTTCTGTTGGGAGATTCTCTGATCCGTCTTGATTACGAAAGTTCTTCCGTGTCCGATCGATTACTTGGGTATGACGCTCTCAGATAAGGCAAAGCAATAATGTGGTGATCAGCATAATAATATGGAAGACAGCGTTGCAGAGATCGATTCATCAAGAGAAGATATGGAAACCCAAGTGGGCGCAGAGAAAATGGGTCTTCTGGAGCAGGGGGCGACAGAACAGAGACGGAAGAGCATGATTGAGAAGCTTCTCACACAGACATTTGCAAGCACTGCACATCTTGCAAACCTCCTTCCAACAGGGACTTTCCTGGCCTTTCAAGTCCTCGTCCCCATTTTCTCCAACGATGGCCAATGTGATCTGATTAGCCGTTTCATGACAGAATGTCTTGTTTTACTCTGCGGCATTTCTTGCTTTCTTGCCTGTTTTACCGACAGCTTTCGGGGCTCTGATGGCAAGATATACTACGGCATTGCCACTCCCAAAGGGCTATGGACGTTTGAGTATGTGGGCAATTGTGATGATTTAGCAGAGGAAGAAGACGGCAAATATCGGCTTCGCTTTCTTGATTTCATCCATGCAGTGCTCTCTGCTCTGGTGTTTTTTGCTTTTGCGCTTTTGGATGATAAGGTGGTGAGTTGTTTGTATCCTTCGCCTCAGGAGGAGACAGCCGAGCTCTTGGATGTTCTTCCAGTTGGTATTGCTGTTATATGCAGCCTGCTCTTCGTTGTCTTTCCCACTACTCGCCATGGCATCGGATATCCTGTATCACCCATTTGACCTTATTCATTTATTCCAAAGGGATATAGTTCTGATTATAGCAGACATGTACAAACTCATATTTTTTCAATGGATTCTTTTTTATCTCAGTTATTAGGAATGGAAGGTGTTATGATCAGAACAGTGTAAATCCCAAATGTGTTCTAGATGTTGAGAAAATATTATCATTGATTAGAAATGGGGAAAAACGAACATGTCTTCAACTTCCCCACCTTTTATGCTCTGAACCTCTTTGTTGGTCATAACAGATCCTTCTTCAGATTACTATACAGTCATTACAAGAAGGGTAATTGCTTTCTAGTACTGCCATCAGGTAACATTGCAAATCAGCAGTTCCAATTTCTTTTACGCCAAGCATTCAGTAATGCTGCCTCTAAAATGTTAGGGGAAAGGATCTAATAGTTAAGCATGTTTCAGTAGTTGTTATAGTATTTGTTGATTTAATGCTCAATATTTTTAAGATATGGAATCAATAGTTGTGACTTTAAAGTTGTTAGTGTTGATGATAACTACCAATAATTGAATAATATGTATTCCTTAGATCTATAAAGCAACAAATCATGTGATGCCACATCAGCGCACCAATAAAACATGATTTAGTGCACAAGTATCGGTCTCACTTTTTTTTGGGACTTTTTGGACACCTCGACAAAAAGCATGCTGATGTGGCATCATATTTGATGATGTGGCCCTCAAACCTTAGTTGTAAGCAGGTGCGTTGCCAAGCAAGTTGCTGTAAAAAAATGGGAATTTTTTGAAATTTCCACATAGAATTTTAGAAGCGCGAAGTTAGGGTGCTCTACTACCGGGTCCTCTCCCGTAGAGAGATGAAGTAAGAGATTCCTAATAACTACACTTTGATTAACGATCCATAGACTTCAATAAAGCTGCTCATTTTCAAAGTTGCAATAGTTGAAATGTATTGTTTAGTTACATGGCTTTGGTTTATTATTCAGGTTGAAATATGCATTAAGAGTTTATTAAAGATCAAGTCTTTATGAATGTAAGGTCTATTGTGTTTTAAAGGGATGAGATTAAGATTATTTTTTATATGATTTTGGTGAAATGTATACTTCTCAGTATTTTGATTTTTGTATAATTTTAATTTAGCCTAAATACGTAAGTGTCCTTTTGACCGCACTACAACTTTTGTCAAAATGACAAAAGTGTATGTTAGACATGCATTAGAAAAAGAAGAGTGGCCTACAATATAAAACACACCCATGTACTTATTTAACTCTAGCTCATCCATTTCAATTTGCATTTAGAGATAGAGAAGGGAACCCATTGGTGACTGGCATCTAAGTGTTTTCTTAGATCTAAAATTTATTAGGAAATTACTAATATTTGTAAGAGGAGAAATGTGTTGTATAGGTTACACAATTAAAAACTAGTGCAACATAATAGCACATTAATGTAAAGAACATAAATACATCAAATTAGCTTAGAAAATTCTTTAAGAAAAAATATAAACAAGAAACATAACACCACTCAATTATATTATCTAAGGAACAAGATTACAACATATAAAAAAAGCCACTTGTGCTCAAATAGTTTCAATTCATCCTATCAAATCTAATATCATGCACCTTATGAAAGAACTTGTCATTAATCCAAGAATTTATTTTCATTGCACTCTATGTGTTGCTCTCATTCATATGCTCAACCCATTAGCATCTATAAACCTATTACAAGACCATTTACCTATAAATCCATTTCCATAAATTTTGTGGACCATGTCACAACAATATGCAATTGGCTCATGAATTTTTATATTTTCACAAGCTTCTATTTATATGCATAAAGATCATTTGAAAGCACCAAATAATTTTATGGCACAATAGGTACAAGACTCTTGGCTATGAAAACTCATATTCAACATGTCTCCTCATGTACTACACATGATCCCTCATGCCCCACACATGTATCTTCATGTTCAAAAAGTGGATCCAAACACTCATGTGTGACTCTTGATATCTCCCAAGAGTCTCTCCACATTCCAAGATGTTACATGTTAATCTAATTCCTAGAGTGAACTAGTGGATGGTTATGTATGTTATATAGTAATGCGACATGATTACAAAATGTATTAAGGATAATAGATATATGCATAACAAAACATGGCCAAGATATAATTTTTAGGTAGATATACTACTTCCATTTAGAAATAATAGGGAAAAACATATATAGATGTTAAATTAGAATCTATGTGTTCCTCTTCTACTCTATAGAATATACAAAGCATGTATTTATACAAGTAGGTTAGAGCTAAGCTCCACATAGATCCATGTTGACAACTATCTAACACATATTGCATGATGCTTCTATAGATGAGGTGATACTAAATCTCAAACTAGTATGATGCCAACTGGATTGCTATGATATATAGTGATGACATCACTATGCGTAACATGGGTATGGTGTTAGACACATGATCATTTTTTATGGCATAAAGGTTAAAAAATAGTCTACATGTGTATGGAAGCATAAATTATGGATATTGATCCTTTAGTTGTTTCACATATATGGGTTGACTAAACACCAATATGTATTGTTGGCACCCCAAAATTTTGAGTGTCTTTTTGTGTTGTTTTTGTTTGTCTACCCCATGCCTTTAAGCAACCATTATTGATAACCAATACGAGAAATGTAATCTGGATGGTCCTCTACAAAATTTCTAAGCATAAATGGATAAAACATGAAAAATTAATCCTAGTTTCTTTTTTCAAAGTTTTGTAAAATTTGCTGAGTGAAAGTTATACCCATCCCAGTTTTATTTGCCATCCGATTTTGTCCTAGTTCCCCACAATGTCCCTTCTAGTTGGTTATTTCTACAACTGTTTAGTTCAGCTAGAAATCACTACAATAGGTCTTGAAAAATTTAAAACAATATGCTAATTATAAATCTTGTTGGATCCCAATGCCTAAGTGAACTTCTTTTTTTATTTTCATTCAATTCACTTGAATTTTCCCACTTTGCAGAAAAGGGTGCACATTCAGGTTTGCAGGTATTTTTTGTGTGAACTGTATGACCACTTGGTGATGGTTTCCTTGCAAGTACAATAAATATAAAAAATTGGCTAAGTTAAATCTTTGTAGGAAAATGGAGCCTATCTTCTAACATGCTCATAGTGATGTAATCTTCCTCTTCCAAAATTTTCTAAGTGAACTTTTCCTTCTCGTGCACTTGTCCAATTCATGATCATTTCCCTACATATTTCCTTTTGTGGATTTTTTCCATCCTTATGAACTTCCACTTCATCTAGTTCAAATTCCTCTACCCACAAACCTATTATACCTTATTCACTAGCATTTATACCTTGATGATGTCATACTAATATCATCCCACATTACTTAATTCATGTTGATGTTAACTTTTTTGACATCACTAGCAGAGCTTTCCATCCAAACTAGATGTCTTATGTGCATTGTGAAGTTGGAAGTTCAGTTGTTTTCCCTACATAAATCATGCTGAAGGTTAATATTCTAGTATGTCTAGTAGCAAGTTGAAGCCCTGTAGAGACTAAAAAGAAAAAGATGCTAACTTCCAATGTGACCCAATGGAAGTTTAAGTTCCGTAGAAGGACAAGTATGAAGGGAAATTCTTCTTGTGGGTATTCCTAAGTGAGTTGGATAATATTTTTGCAAGGTGCATTTCAATACCAGGTCTTTGTGTTGCTTGAGCCTGATACAAGTCATTTTCGCATAGATAAAGTTTTGTGAGTATTTGAAGGTCAACCATAGCTTGCGAGGATCGTGATAGCATATGAATGTATCCACTTGGGGCCCAAACTTCTGCTAGAGCCATTTTCAAGCTAGTTTTTTGCTTGATGATGACAAGACCTCCTATAGGGGCTTGATTCTCATGTTGCATTATGATCCTATCAAAGTCTCACATCCAATAAGGGGTCCAATTTCTACAATATGTACAAATGAAGGATTAGCTCTCAACTACCACCATTAATGGTAACCGCCACTACAAATACTTTTTTTTTATCCTTAATGCTCTATGAGTCATTGTAAATATTTTTTGTGGGAATTCAATAAGGAAAGGTGGCACCCATGTCTCATTTATTACCTGTAGAGAGTTTTCTATCATGAAACACTTCTTGGATGCCATTTTATCAGATTTTGTGGGAGATTTATCCTATTTCTTGCACTCAAACCCATAAATTATCAATGTAGATGTATGAGACAGGCCAGAGGAATATTCTTGCACACCTTGTCAATCGGGTTGTATTTATAGTAGACACTTGGGTTTTGAGCATTGGTGGAGGTTGTGGTTATGGTTTCTTATACGACTTAACCCTCTAACATTTTGTAGACCTTCTGGTCATGGGTATGTTCTCCTTGGTTTCCACTATGAAAGGAGGAGGGATAATATCTTATAGAGAGAAGCAATTAGAAAGCTAGTAGAAGAGAGATATTCACAAGAAGCCCTAAGGTTTCAACTTCTAGTTTTGGGTATATATTTTTGCATTATAATGATCTAGGTTCATCCCAAAACTTGAGATAACACTTAAATAACTATTGTATATCAAATGATTAATGGAAGAATCAACCTTGATTAAGTGTCTCCATGTATATGTTATGCATTTATGAATGTGTGTTGTTTAGTTGACAAGCTAAAAGACTATAAAATCCTTGCAAAGCCTTTATAAGGTATCTTTCCAGAATAATAAAAGAAATGTATTTGCATGCTTCTAAATTACTAAGTAGAATCTTTTAATATTTTGTAACTATCTGTGGTTTTTTTGAATGTATGTGTAGAGCCCAACTTGCTTGTGCATTCTAGAAGACCCAGTATTTTATGGTTTGTTGACTAATTCATCACCTTGGTTTCAATTATTTAATTTTTTTTAATGAGAATAGACACTCTATTTCCCAACTAGATAAAGGCACCACTTTCTTATTGTCTTTCTCTCCCCATTCTCCTTAACACACTCAAAATAAAATCAATTTAAATATCTTTTAATTTTCTTTAGCTTAGTGTGTTCCAACTACCATGTCTAAATATTTATAACATCTAAGGGGTTATAAAAAAACTCATTCATTGATAAATATATGGTAGATTATCTATTAATAGGGTGATAAGCCTTACATATCCAAACTAGCACATAAGTATATTGTGACACTAATATTGGGATACACTATATAGTGGAAATAGTTTCCTTGTAAGAGGGTATTTAGTCTTTCAATAATCATATAGCGCCTTAGGGAAATCCCCCTTGGTCTTGCAGGGCCATAAGTGAAGGAGGTCTTACCCATCTCAACAATTAGTCCTTAGCATCCTAACCTCAATATGGGTTTGTGGTGATATTCACAAGTTTGAAACTCCTAGCACTTGGGAGATTACCATTCCTTACAGACTTGGAGCCTATAGCTTAGATCACCAACAAATTGGTTCCATTGTTGAGGAAAATATAAATCAACAATCAACTTGAAGACCCAAGTTACTTAGTGACAACGCTGCAACCATGAAAGTGTTGGTCTTTGGTTTGTAAAATCACAAGTTTGTTTATTCTGATTACTTTCTCCTTTAATGAGTGATGACTCTGTCAAGGAATATTCAGAAGTTTGTATTAGAAGATAAACAATGGAAAAATATCAATGTTCTAAAGGTCAATAAATGCTTGAGGCTATCTCTTTTGATGCTAGGACTTGCAATAAGAAAAATGAAAGGATAAAAATCCAAGTAAATCACCTTTGGATGATTCAAAAAATTCTAATTTTTTTAGATAAGTTAGGTAGTGTAGATAGGGAAAAATCAATCAAATTTTGTATTGAAAACAATAAACTAACCAAACCCTATCAAGCACAATAGAGTACGAAACAACACGAAAATCACAATAAGAAGCACAAATGCAAACCGATCTCCGTGCTAACTCAATTTATCTCCATTGCTCTTCTCCACCTGCATGAGAATGCAAGATTTTGAAGGGTTAACAATAGGGGAGTGTTGAGTGCTCGTTCTTGCAGCATAATGACTTGATGATGAAAATGACCAATGAAGAGAATGATGGATAAAGATGGAAGACTGATTTTGACAGAGTTTGGATGCTAGATGAATCCCCCCTAAATGTATTGTGAGAGGCTATATTTATAAAGCTGTGATGTTGACGAAGATAAAATTTGACAAGATTCAATAAGGATTTGATTTTTGACAAAAGAGGAAATACAACGAGATGAGATAAGATGTCAAAAAAGATAGAAAGATTTCATTTCTTGTTTTAAAGGAAATAAATCTTGAAAAAGACGAGAAGGATAATTGATGAATTATCTAATTAAATAAATTAATTAGATACACGAGTTCAGATTTTGGAAAGAAAGCGAGAAGATCCTTTTAGGATTTTATTAATTAAATAAATTTTGGATTTATTTAATTAACATTGAATTTATGATTTCATTAATTAAATAATATAAATTATTTAATTAACATTAGAGGAATGGATAGATTATGAATTAATTAATTAAATAATATAAATTATTTAATTAACATTAGAGAAATGGATGGATTATGAATTAATTAATTAAATAATATAAATTATTTAATTAACATTAGAGAAATGGATGGATTATGAATATGAATTTAATTAAATAAATAAAATTTATTTAATTAAATAGATGATGACATGGGTACCTAGGGAAAAGCATGCTACAAGATGCCTAAATGATGTAATGCCGAGACAGGTGTTGTAAGAGGACAATTTTTTTATGTCTACAGGTAGAATATTTGCTTCCAAATAATTTGATAAATATACATCAAATGATTTAGTTGATAATTAGGTTAGAACTACTATAAGAACTTTTAGATTTGATTATGCTAGGTATGGAAAGGAAACAAATCCTAGTACATAAAATATAGATATGATTGTACCTTTGATTCCACCCCCAATAAATCATGTTCCTCAACCTCTAAGAAATCAGAGGGAACTTGGAAAACATGATACTCCTCATACTTCTAAGCAAGAGGTAGAAACCTCAATCCAAGATGTTAACCCAAATATTCAGTTGGAAACTAAGCACAAAGAAAGGGAATTAGATCAACACATATATCTTATTGGCCATCTCAAAGAAAGGTAGCATGAAATAGAGGCACAAATTGCATTACAACATACCCAATTAGCTCATCAATCCATATTGCTAAATTAAAATTATAATATTTCTCAATAGGCCCTAAAAAAATGTTGTTCTACCTCAAAATGTTGCACAAGCTATTATGAATCAAAAGTACCTATTGTGGAGAAAAGTCAATAGGCCCCCAAAACAAAATATAGTACAAAAGATTGGGGTCAACCCTAAAAGAAAAGCTTAAAGATTTATTCTAGTGAAACCACCATTGGGGTTATAAATATACAAACAATTGTGAATTTGTGGCATTCCTAATTATCCTAACCTAATTCTAGCTAAGATTAGAGGGAAGGTGCCAAAATTCCTAGGTAGCAATGCCATCACTGGTGAAGACCACTTAAGGAATTTTATTAATGTCATTGATGAATATGAGATAGAAGACGATGTCATGATGAATATTTTTATGTAGTCACTAGAAGAAAGTGAAAAATTATGGTATAAAAGTCTTCTAGATAAAAATGTAGAATCATGAAATGAGTTTATGAGTGTCTCTGGAGAAACAGTGGATCCAAAATTTACAATCCATGAGTTGAATACCATTAGAAAAGGGGTAAATAATTTGGTTTCCTATTCCAAAAATAAATTCATTATGAAAATAAGGAAAGTGCCTCCTAAGTTGAGGCTAAATGAAACTATATTCCTTGTTCTATACTGTGGGGCATTTGATTTGAAGTTGGGATATATTTTGAGAGATAAGAATGTTAGTGTGAATAAAGTCTTGTCCCTAGTTAATTATTTACTAGGGACTTATTAACATGTTAAGTTTAAATAGGATATAATCTTTCTTCTAGAATTCTTAGTTGTCTTTTCTAGATTTTACATTATCCTATGTAGTTATGAGTTAGTTGCTCATGGGATAGGATTAACACACTTGTCATGATCTTGTCTAATCCTATCTCTCACCTTGCCTTTATAAGCAAGGCATCTATAACATATTTTGCATCTTGATCATATTGTATCATATTGTAATTCTTGTTTCGTGGAATAACATCTTTCATTGTTGCTTCTCTCTATTGCATGTGGAGGTTATTTGGTGTTTCAGATTGAAGATCTTGGTTGCTCACTTCAACATGGTATTAGAGCTTTGAGTATGGCAAGCCCCTTCTTTTTTCTTAGAGAGTTTCTACCATCAAGTTTTCTATTGTGATTTTAGTTTCTTTTGTGATCTTGTAAATTCCTATATGCTGTTCTCTTGTGTTTCAATATGATTTGGAGAATTAGAAAGGATTTGCAAAGATTTGTCAATCCTATATTGCATGTATGCTTTTTGGTGAGATCTAGTGATTGGAACACTTTTGGCTATATTGGAAATATTTTTGACTCTTCTATTGTGTCCAAGAGGCTCAAGAAAGTTAGATTTAGCTTTCATTTCACTCAATTTGGTCACCATTTGCAACTTTGGTAAACAAGGATTTGAAGCTTAGATATGGGAAATAACTTTTTATAGGAGCATTTTTGGTCAAAAATAATCCTACCATTGCATCTGGGAGGCCGATTCCATGAATTTTGATATCTAATTTTCAGGTATATTTGGAAAAATTTGTTTTTGAGGCAAAATATTTTTAGCAGGGCAGCCATACGACCACCCTACGCAGTCTCATAATTACGTCTATCATAGGCAATTTTTTTATATATATATATACATAATAAATTTTTACTATATATATATAATAAATTTTTATAGGTCTTAAAAAGAATTGTGCTTAAGTTAGCCTACGGGTTTTAAACCCCCACCCTCGACTTAAGGGCTCGTAACCCTTAAACTGTGTGGCCTTTGTAGAAGTTGCTAGCAGTTATAAAAAATCGTGACTAGTTTTTTTTTTTAAACTACAACGAAATTTTTTAACTCCTAGTTATTTGTTGCAAACCAATTCTGATAGCCCATACTCTTGGTCGCATGAGCGACCAGTGCCCAGCCCCAGGGGCTAATTTTTTTTCCTTTTTGCCCAACTAGTCCTTTTTTTCAAACTACTATAACTTTTCACCAGGGTGTCATTTTTTGCAAATGAGATATCCTTAGAAAGGTGGTTCAATGAGCTTCATTGTGGTGTAGGTGATTTTTGCATATTTTTCCATTTTTTGTTAGCTTTTTCAGCTCGAGGTACACTTGCATTTATTACTTGCAACTGGCAGAACTTTTGCATACAAAGTCAAAAATTGGCAATTTTTAAAAAAAAATTCCTTAGACAATCACAAGGAATCTATTTGTAGCCTCTTTTTTTTCTGGTTTGGCAAGCCATCTTTTTTGAAAATTGTAAAAATTACTGTGTTATAAAGGGTATATTTGAGCTTATCCCTTGTACAAATTATAAAATTTATTCATTCTAATTTGTTGGGGTGGTTGCAAATTGAGTTTTAATACATTCTGTGGGGGTGAAAGGCACAATTTAAGTGCCACATTGTCTTCTTTGTCTTGGTTTTATTTTGTTTAACATGGAAGATCTAAGACAAATTGAAGCACTCACTCCACACAATTATCATACATGGAAGCTAAAAATGACTCAATTGTTACAATCTAAGGATTTATGAAAAATGTTAGAAGCACAACAACCTGAATTCACAAAGGAATATGAAAATTTACCCATAGATGTAAAATGGATGAAGCAAAGGGGCTTATTAATAGCTTACATGTATCCGATAATTTGTTGTTTCATATTGTTGAGTGTAAAACACCTAAGAATGTTTGGGACAAACTTGAAGAATTGTATGGTCAAGTCAACCAGTTCATAATCTTGCATCTTCAAGAAAATCTACAATCACTCTCTCTAGATGCATTTCCCTTTATTCAATATTTTCTTGCACAATTCAAATTGATTTTATCACAATTAAAGGGATGTGGGCATGATAGATTTGATGATGAATGTATCTTCTTGATTCAGTCTAAGCTAAGAGGCCCTTATCAAGTGTTCTCTTCTACTTTCTATTCTACTATAGATGCCATAGGGAAAGATTATAAATGCCTTATTTTGATTTTTTTGTGACTGTCTTACTAGGGAGCAAGCCAAGTTGATTCAGATGGATGAACTTCCTAGTTCTAAGAACCAAGCTCTAATGGATCAATCTTCTAAGGGTAAAGGAAATAATAAGAAGAAGCCCTAGGAAAAATCATCATCAGGTAGTGAGTATACCTCCAACCAAAGCATAAGAACAATCAAAAGTCCACTCCACCTCCTTCTTCTTCTACCTCTTGAGATTCTTCTTCCAAGTCCAAACAAAAGAAAGGAGAATCTTGTTCATTTTGTGGAAAAACTGGGCATGATGAGTCTCATTGTCTCAAGAGACTAGAGGCCTTGGAGGAAGCTATGAGGAGACATAATATTTCAATGCCTAAGTCTTCTTCCATGGGGAAAGGGCAAGCTCTTTCGACATGTGCATTGCATTCATCTACTAATAGTTGGATTCTTGATTTAGGTGCTTCACATCACATGACCAATTCATGTGATCTTGATTCCATTGCTGATACTTCTACTTCTTAGATTGTAGTTGGGAACTCTTCATAGATTCTAGTTTTGGGGAAAATCTCCCTTTAGATGCTAGATGGTTGCATTGAGGATGTTCTTCTTGTTCCTGATATTTGAGTGAATCGACTTTCCATATATCATATTTGTCATTCTGGAGATGGAAATATTGTTGAGTTTACTCCACAAAATGTGACTATTAGAAATTTGTAAGATCCTGAGAAGGTTCTTTCTATAGGGATAGTTGATCACCATAACTATTTATATCGATTTGATGGCTTTGAGTCTTCAACAGGTTCATGTTTTATTGCTCATGCTGATTCAATGAGCAAAATTTGGTATGAAAGATTTGGGCACTTGAACTATAGATATCTTTAGCAAATACATGCACATAACTTAGTGGTTGGTCTTCCTGTAGAGGAGGGGGACCAACTACTCAAGACCCTAGGACACAGGAGGGTATATAACAATTAGCTGCATTGATCTACCTCACACTAAGGGATTGTTTAAGGAAAGTTTAATGTTTCAAGAGGGGTGAAAAGGAAGGATAATTGATCTATCACTTTTCTTTTATCAACCTGAGAGTTTGAGAAACCAAGTGAGAAAATTCTCGAATCTAGACCGCAACCTAGGCAGCTCTCTACCAAAGGACTCTAGCACATAAGATGAATGACAGTGCGACATGGTGGCATCCTAGTTAGGCGTTGGAAGCCATGGATGGGACTGTCACAATGCATCACTAATAGCACACTACACTATGGAAGATGCAAAAGAAGAAATCACATAAGTAACAACATATTCATCATTGCCTGATTGGCTGATGGTCGATGCTGAAATGGTGCACCTTTTGTCTTCTCCAAGCTCCGTTGACCTGTAGAAAGGAAAAGAGGGATGTCAGAGGATCTGATTATGAAGATACCTATATGAATCACCAACAATAATGCAGTCTACTGTTAATCATACACTGAAACAATCAAGGAAAGTATAAAAGAATGAGCTGAAGGAGAAACATCAACATGATCGTCATATCTTGTTTTTATGCTAATATTGTTTGTTTCCTTGTGCAGGTATAGGGAAAATCACGAAGTTGATTATCAATTGAAGACCAAGCATGTGGAGAAAAATGGGCTCCCACAAGGGTAGAGCTCGGCATGCTGCCCTTTTTCATTACAAGTGGGCTAATAAAGAGATAGTAATTACATCATCATATTTATCAAGAAAAGAAATGATATACAACTGAAAGAGTTAAACAGAGCTATCTATTAAGCTATTAAACCAATTGTGCATTCATAACAATCAGGTAAATGCTTTCTGAAAGCTACAGGTGAACAGTGAGTTTAATCCACTCAATCACTTAACTGAGTACATTCATCTTGAACATTGTTTTATGGTTCATTTTCTTTTGCTACAGTGATATTTATTCATCATGTTCATAATGTCATGCAAATATTAATAGTTTTCTTTCTCACAATCAAGGATAGTGAACAGGCATACATAGTGCCTCAATGAAAAGATTTGTTTCAATTTTCATCTCAAAGGAGAGCAGATTCATGGAACAATTTATTAAATGGAGCATAAAAATGCATGAAGAGTGCCAGGTTGAAGCCCAAGAGTATGAAAGAACAGACGATGCATTCAAATGATAAATGAAACAGTCAGTTCCAGTTTGGCTGAGAATGCAAATGCAACATTAGGAATTACAACGTGAAATGATTGTTCCAGAATGACAAGAAAATGACAAGCATAACAAAAGGTGTCTCTGAAGTGTTAGTCATGCATTGGAACAATCAAGTAGATGCAGTCCATAGAATTACAATGTTTCAATTAAATTTTTTGCATAAGTCCAAGAACATAATCAAGAAGTCAATCATCTTGAGTTATTCAAGGAAGAATCAATAAGGAGGTAGTATCAAAGTGGCTTGAAGAATATAGATGCCACTGTTCTATCAGGGTACATGTGGTCACTAAGCAAAAACGGGATCATAACTGTTCTCATTATCAAATATGAAGTACAAGGACAAAAAGCAAGAGTTTGATGTAGATTAAATATGTGAGCTTTCATCGAATACAGTGTGCAAGTGGGCAGACACATTTTTTTGACGGATGATGGAGTAAAGTAATCCAAAAATTTTGTGTGCAAAGGAAACAGTATGTTCTATGGACATGCTATAACACAACAAAAGATGCACCAAGAAGGAGACATGCTTCAGAATTTCAAATGATCATATAGAGAAGACTAAGAAAACATAATGCCTTGGTGAGTTCTTTTCGAGTATATCCACATTGGGGTTCCAATTTAAGCATACAGATTTTCATCATTTCCAGATTACCTGTATGGGTATTTTATCAGAACAACAAGATAAATGTTTTACCATATCTACAAGATACCCATTTGAGGATTTTATATGAAATAACAAGAATACAAGATGTGAATTTCCTTTGGTGGGTCAAGCTTTAGAATGAGAGAATATTAGTTTTCATTCGATTTTCATGACACCCATGAAGGTGTTTGTCCTCAAGTGTGAAAAAGAAAGAGATTCATGTTTTGGTTCGAGCCCAGAAGCTCTAAAAAATGCTTTTCTAAGATACACATGGTGCGGCCTGTGTATGGCTGTGATTTCATAAATAAGAGAAAATTTCTTTAGGTTTTGAAGAATGAAATATATACTTTGAGCAAAGTTTACCAGTTCAAGCCTGTAGGATAATGCTCATAGCCGCGGCCAAAGCTATACTAAAGTTTCAAAACCCCAAGTAAAATGCCAAGGCGAGCTTGTGTATGAAGCCCAAGAAAGTCCAGAGTGCAGGATAAGCACAAAAAATATAAACAAATGCATAAGAAGTTGAGTTAAAGCCACGACCACAAGATCAGAAGGAACTCAAAAAGAAAGGCCATAAAATCTATAAACAATAGTTTACCTTGTATGCCATAAAAAAAAAACCCTCGAGCAAGTTCTCTCATGGAAGCTTCCAGACAAAGCCCAAGTTCGTGCATAGCGGCCAAGAGGAATAGTCACAAGAAATGTAAAAGAAAGTTAGAAGCAAGTATGTAAAGGTCGCGGCCTTAATGGCCTTTCTTGCTCTTTGAACGAAGTGAAGAGCCACAATAGTATACAAATTGAGCTTACCCAATGAAGAACTTGACTATCTAAAGACAAGAGTGAAGATTCTCGAGCATGTGAGCTACAGTCTGAGCTCAATCATGGTGGTGGCGCTATCCTTTCAGCCAGAGACCAGTTTTTTCCAAAATGATGATTGAGAAAATGAAATCATTTTTAGGGTTTGACTTCTTTTGTCTCATGCCCTAATTCGAGCCAACATTATGATTATCTAGAATATTCATATTTGATAATAGCATATGAATTAATTCAAATTTAGGTCTATATTGGATTCATTTAAAATATGAAGCTTAATGTTTTGGTGGCCGAAATTTCATGTGCCTAGGTCGCCTATGTTTGAAGTCTTTAGGGCTTGAGTTTCATTTTTGTCACTCACACTTGTGCCTAAGTAAAAATTTTAGATTTGAATACCCTATTTTTATTGATTTTGTGAGAAGTCAATGAGAGTTGCAAGGAGATAAATAAACTTAGGGATTTTTATTTTTTAATTGATTTTTGAGAAATCAATTAGAGTATTGAGAGAACAATATTTCCATTGATATTTTTATGATTTTTTAAAAAGAAAAATCAAGCATTTTATTGATTAATTAAGCATGTAATTATTTTTGCAAAATATTTTACAATCTTTAATTGCAAAAAAATAGGCAAAATGTAAAATCTGCAATCATGTAAAGCAGAATCATAAGGCAATCTTTTATAAATTGTTTTATGATTTCTTGCTCTTTTTAGCAGATTGATATTGACTTTTTCCTCTGGGTCGATTTTGAGTGTTATCGTGGAGAGATAAGGTGTTTTTCTGGCTTTTAAAGTAGATTCAGCCTATTTTTAGAGGCTTTACAGTTTGATCATAAAAGAAGTGTGCTTTTTTTCTGCTTTTATGCAGTCTTTTCAGACAGTTTGAAGTTTTTTTCCTTGAGCTTCTTTGTGAGCTCGAATTAGGGTTTCTTGAGAGATATATTTTTAAAAAGACATAGTCTTTTGGGTTTTTAGGAAGTTCAGAATACAGTTTCTTGCTCTTAGCATTCTTGAGCTTGTAAACTCAGTTGTACTCAGTTCAAACAAATACTCTTTCAGTTTTAATAGAGCAACAGATTTCTCCTTCTTATTTTCTATCTCAATTTTTGTAATGGCAATTTGATGTATTTGTGTTTTCAAACTTGAATCCTTATATGTCTTGCTGTTGTAAACCTTTGTTCAGAATTACATGTTTCAGGTTGCATGTTGTGTTTAGTTTTCCAAGTCTTCATGCAAATCACTAATGAAGTATGTGCTAATGAGATTGTGAGGATTACTGTGATAGAGAAATTGTTGAGTGGTTAGGTCTGAATTTTCATAAGTTTGGTGAATCATCTATTAGTCATAGGCTTTATTTTTAGTTCATCCTTTTATCCTTTTTCCCAGAAAATACTTAGAATAATATTCATCATTCGGAGAACCAACTCACTCTGGAGATTCCTTCTTCGCTCAGATCACCCACATCTGAAGAAGGTTTCCATGTTTTAGTAGATTGCTGAATCTTGTATTCAGTAGGGTGCAAATCTATTTGACAACACATATACTTAGTCATTAATTTAGTCATTGATTGTTGTTAACTGGTCATTTATTTAGTCATGGTAGTCATTTATTTAGTCATATCTTTAGTCATTAATTTAGTCATATATTTAGTCATTAATTTAGTCATATATTTAGTTATTAATTTAGTCATATATTTACTCATATATTTAGTCATTAATTTAGTCATTACTTTGGTCATTACAAATCAAATCTAACTTAATTAATCCTCACAAATTTATGCATATAAACTTCAAGTATCATAGATATTCAAATGTTGAAGAATCACCATGAAATGAAGACTAAAATGATTGAAAAAATATGATTGATCACACAAACACTAACAAATTACAAATCAAGAGGAGCCACAACATAGTATTTATGAGTGGAAAAAAAACCACTTTGAAAATTTACTTCATTAAGCCTCATTAGCAAATCAAAATCTCATTGGTTACATTCAATGTCTCAGTGACACTGTACAACTTACAGACACTATATAAACATAATACTCTTATTTTCGTATACTTATATTATTTTCCCCTTCCTTAACTGCAGTCCTTTTGGAAGGGAAACAACCTCCTATAGGGGCTCGACCCATTTAATCCCCTTGCAAATACACAACTTTCCTACCGCTATTGGTTTCAACTCCTCCAATCTCTTCCTCAATGGTATTCACCTTTCACTTCTCCAATTTGGAGCTGCAGCCTGAAAATAAGGTTTCAAAATTTGCACATCAAAAACTTAGAAAAGTCAAATAATATAGAGGATAAAATTCAAAAAATTTCTTTTCCTTTTCCAACTATGGCACCCTAAACTTAGGCGCTAGATATAGTGAATTTATTAGAATTAGATATAACTGTTATACTTCTAAAGTTTCAGATTTCCTCTTCACTATATAGACAACGAAAAGGAAAAAGTACCGATATAATACTTGCTAACATAGTTGCAAATGAAACATAATATTGTAACTTTAGAGTGCATCTTCATGGATGCATTCTATCAATTTGTAAGCAAAATGCTACTCATTGTGGGTACATTTTATGCAGACATATTTCACACAATAAAGGTAAATGAAATATAAAACTAATAAATTTCATTCATAGCACAGATATAAGAAAATTGTATACTTGAGCATCTTCTGTCATTGAATCTGCCTCATCTAGTATGATTATTTTAAAGGGTGGAGAAAGATAACTACTAAAAGTAGCCATTTATAAAGGAATAAGCAAAATCAATGAAGCTGAAATTTGAAATACTTTATCATACTTTTTCAAGCTCTAACAAAATATCATGGCTTTAGTTATATTATTTGCAGTGCATATATCGCTCGATTCAGAGTAGCCTTGCCCTCCCATTTGATGAGCTCACTATCCAGTTTGACGAGCTGCAACCTGAAAATAATATTTCGACGAGGGTTTTAGAGTATTGCATAGCCAATTAGAGTAGCTATGAGGAATGCCCACAATACCTGCACAACAAAAATGCATAGAACCACAAAAATTGCAAGCAAATAGATAATAAGTTGAGAGTCTTCCAAACATTTTTATAAGGAAAAAAATTATTTATCAGGAAAACTTTATTTACATTAGCACAATTCTTAAAAGACCAAATATACCGTGCTTAGAAAAACTCCATGTTTGGTTGTACGTAAATTACAGTTTGCAAGATCTATGATTTAAGGAAATTGGATCTTGAGGTGGTGGATTAATGAGAGGAGGGAAGTATTTAACATTAAATAATACAAGAAACAAGTGTATAGGCTATCCACACAAACAACAAAGGGCCAAATATTTGGAAAGAATGAATGATGCATGATCAAAGTTAGTGTCAACAATTAATATCAAGATGTAAAACACATGTGGATCACAGTTCAATGCAACTGAAAGAATGTTGAAGTTTTGGGTGGCAGTGGGGTTGGTGCGTTCAACATTAATGGCTGAGTGTGGAGATTTAATGTGGTTTAAACCCTCTAAGTCCTCAGTTTTTGATGCTTTTTCAGAGTTTTGTGGTGGAGAGGAGTTACTGAAACGGTCTGGTTTTGGGTGTTGGCTTTGGAGTTACATAATTACAATGGAGGAAAATTTCACGCTCATGAAAAAGCAACAACTTTGTCCATTTCATGGTGTAGTCTTGGAGGGGAGACTGAAAGGGATGTTTTTATTAAGTGATGAGAGGCTGGTGTAGTGTGTGCAGCTGATTTTGGGAACGAGGTTTGAAATTCTCAGGAATAGGTTTCACACAAACATGGATGTGTACTCTTTGATCATGGCATGGGGGTTGGATTTAGGAGAGACGGTGAAAACAATCAAGAAGGTGATGGTAGCGATTGTTCACAATGATTACTTGAAGGGAATGGAATCGATTTTGGAATGGGTTGTTCCGGGTGTTGGGTTGGATGTGCATGAAGCATTGGTGACTGCAAAAGGCAATGGATTTGAAGGTTGCATTCCTTTTGTGTGATGGGTGGAAGGGAGCCTTAAATCCCAATGGAGAGAGGAAGCCAGGTGCGGGTTGGAGGCCTTGAAGTTGTTTGTGGAGTTGATGGAAGTCACAGCGGTGATTGTCCCAAGCAGAAGCTGCCAGAATGGAAAGAAAAGAGTTGCATCCTTAGAAGAGGAAGGTGGCAAGTGCGTCAGGGAGTGGTGCGGACCCAGGTAGTTCAACATGAGCATAACCATTCTTTTGTGTCTTCTGTGAATAAATTTTGTTTCTTCATTGTACATGTTGCTAAATTTGGGGTTTAGCCCTATGAGCGATGTAATGGGTTAGCAGTTAAATACTAGGTGTTCGGGGTAGGTATAATTTTTTTTTGCAGTGAAACTGTTAATGCAAAATTTTCTGAATTCGAAGTAGTAGATTTGGGTGCTAGTAGGTTTTTTGATAAATTTCTAAAACAATGGTGTTATCTGTAGGTGATTTTTTGGTGGTAGAAGGATGCATGAAAAACATTTAGCTGATGTCTCTAATCTATTTATGAATATTTGAATCAAATCATTATCATATTATCAAAGAGCTTGCACAACAGTTGAGCATCCACAAATCCGTCAAAAAACATTAATCAACGAACCTAGCTGACCAATTAACTAACTTGATTATTATATTGCTATCATGGTTAAGCATGTTATCGCCCCATCAGTGGGACATTGTGTTATCTTTCGTTGATATGTTCTAGTGCTACTAATATGCTTTCATCAGTCTATCAGTGGAGCTATGAGGGGAGTTCCCCCGATGTAGTAATGTTAGGGCGATAGTGAATATAGGTTGAGTATTTCTAGCAACACTACTTTTTTAGTTGGATCCTAAAAATGCTACAACTTATGTTCTTGTCTAAAAAATTTGTATGAGGTTCAAATAGTAAAGAGATTGATGAAAGATAGAGGAACTAAAAAGATACTTTGATGTTATAGTTGGATATGCTCTGGTAGACATATATGCAAGATGTGGAATCGTAGGAAAAACACCTGAATTGTTTGGCATAATTCCTCAAAGAGATGTCATCTCATGGAATGAAATGATTGATTGCAAAATGTGCACAAAATGAATTTTGCAAGGAACCTCTCAAAATATTTGAATTAATGAAGCACTCTAGAACACATCCTAACATTGAAAGCTTTGCTTGGTTTCTAGGTGCATGCAGTCATGTAGGTTTAGTGGATGAGGGATGCACATACTTCACACGTTAGTAACTGTTATTGTATTACAATTTACATATATAGTTGATCATTAGGTGTGCATGGTTGATCAACCATTCATATTTTCACCTCCACATCTATAAATCCATCATTCTTTGCAAAAATTCAGGGAGCATTTTGAAAAATTATTTGATCCATTTATGAATATTTGAATCAAATCATTGTCATGTTATCAAAGAGCTTGCACAACAATTGAGCATCCACAAATCTGTCAAAAAACATTAATCAATGAACCTAGCTGACCAATTAACTAACTTGATTATTATATTGCTATCATGGTAAAGCATGCCATCGCCCCATCAGTGGGACGTTGTGTTATCTTTCACCAATATGTTCTAGTGTTTTCGATATGCTTTCATCGGTCTATCGGTGGAGCTATGAGGGGAGTTCCCCTGATGTAGTAATGTTAGGCCGATAATGAATATAGGCTAAGTATTTCCAGCAACAATAATTTTTTAGTTGGATCCTAAAAATGCTGCAACTTATGTTCTTCTCTAAAACATTTGTACGAGGTTCAAATAGTAAAGAGATTGATGAAAGATAGAGGAATTAAAAATATACTTGGATGTAGTTGGATTGAGGCCATAAACTGGTACATGTTTTTTGTGTAGGAGACAAATCACATCCACAAACATGGCATAGCTATGAAAAGTAGGAGAAATTGGCTTGGAAAATGAAGGCAGCAAGGTATAAAGAATCATTTATCTGCCACCATAGTGAAAAGTTAGCAATTGCATTTGGTTTGTTAAACATGGCCCCTGGTACAACTATTAGAGTTGTTAAGAACCTTCAAGTATGTTCTGATTGCCACACTGCATCTAAATTCATCTCCAAGATTGTTGCAAGAGAAATTGTTCTGAGAGATGTGAGCCATTTGCATCATTTTAAACATGGACATTATCTGCCTAACATTACTACATCAAGGGAACTCCCCTCATAGCTCCACCGATAGACCGATAAGGCGGGGGAGGTCAGTTCCATTTTCTGTAATATGGTAAGAGTCATACAGGTAACTCTATGTCAGGCTGGGAAACTCTTCTTGGAGGTTCTAAATGATTTGCCTCTTTTTTATAAGACTGTGTTGGCAATACAACCTGGATCACGGTTGTTTGGTGGGATTCCAAACCCAGACAATGAGGTGCAGTTGTGCAAATCTCATAGAGAGAAGCTACAAACTACCATGATGATTTTTCCAAGCGAATTTATATCAGAGCCTTGCTTAGCATGGCTTAAGACATGTGCAGATGATATTATCTTTGCAGACAGGCTTGGGGGAAAGTATTTTCTTGATCTTGTGAAAAGTAGCAAGGAACTTGCAGAGAATGAGACATTGATTAGAGAAACATTGGACAGTCTGGATACATTTGAAGGGAGCTTGGAGTGGCTAAAAATGGTTTTTGGTTCAAATGTTGAGTTTCCATGACAATGTGTGTGTGAGATTGTTTTGAAGCACTCAAAGAGTTTGTGAGATGAATTTTTTGAAAGCTTGTTTGTTAGTAGGATGAAACAAATTATAGTTGATGGATTTGTAGATCTATGTGAGAGAGTTAAGGTTGGTAAATGCCTTGAAGCCATAGTTACATCTCTGGCAAGTTAAAAAGATGTTGAAACCCATTTGCACAAATTAACTACTAGTGAGGGTTGGCTTGTCAAGAGAGGGGACCTAAAAAGTGTCAATTTACCTAGGTTGAGTTTTAGATTTATGATGATAAATGATGAAGACTGGTTTGGTTGCCTTAATGCTTATTTTGGAATAGAGGTTAGTCAAATAAAAGATACCATAGATGAGGGGTCCAAGAATATTTTGGAAGACCTCCTAAGTTTTCTTCATGCACACAAATCTCCTTCATGGATAAATGATTTAGCACCTTATTTGCAAGAGCAATGCTTCCATTTTATCTCAACATTGATTGTTGAGATTGAAGAACATCTTGCACATCTTTTAGAAGCTCTCTATCAAGAAATGAAAAATGAGGAAGGCTTTTAGTTGCTCTTAGTTTTCATTCAACTTCCCTTCCACTAGTTCTTGGCTCGTCTCAGCTCTGGTTTGTTGAGAAAAAAGTTTCAGTTTTAGGGAAAGGATCTTCGACTTTCAGATATTCCAGTACTAATTTTGATTACCCTCTTCTAGACAGTTTTGGAAGATAAATACTAACGAGAGGGGTCGATTTGAACCCTGAATCACAAGATAAAAATAATAGGACCAAATTGAATAAACTGAGAAGAACTATGCACAATATTTGTATCAAAGCTCATAGCATGTGGATATTGTGGATAACTGAAGAGCTTTCAGGCATTCTCACAAGAGATCTAAGGGAGAATGATTCTTTATCCATGTTTTGTATTCTCATTTTCATTGCATATTCTATTTGTTGTGGCTTATGAGTTGGTGTCATTTCCATGATTCATCTAATCACTGATCTCTTCTTGTAGTTTTCATGAGATTTCTTCTAGTTCTGATTTAAGTCATCATGGTTTATATATGGATATATTAATAACTGAATGAAAATAAAAAATTTAGAGTAACAAGCTACATTTGATTCTTTCATTCACTTTAGACTCTTTATTTCCCAATAAATGGAAAAGACTAACATGTGCCATTTCAACCCTTCCAGTCCATATTAATCATGGAGATGTAGTTTGTAAGTATGCAAAAAATTATCAAATGGGAGCCAAAAAGTTAGAGATTTTCATAGGGCCTATGAATCAGCTCTTGTTGTTTTTATATAAAAATATTGTTGTTTGTTTTCTATTTATAATATCTATTGGCGTCATTTCAGAACTCCTATTTTTGGGAATTCAGTAAGAGTTCTCAAACAAAGTAGGATGACATCTATTGTACAAATGAACATTTAAGTCTCTCTTTTGCATTTCAATGTCATACATACAAACCTATGCAATCCATGTTAAGATAGTGCAGGTGATATATGGATGAACAGGTTGTCAGTGAGGTAAGGAGACCCAAATATTCCAATGTTTAGGATCAATTATGACTACCCAGTTTGCTTTGACATATAGGTGAGAAAGATAAAACTCTTTGATCTATGGCAAGCTAGTAGTTTGTACTTATTTCTATCATTGGATTCTTTTCTTTTTACTTCCACTCATGCCAATCTATTCCATGCACTTATTTTCTCACCTCAAATAAAGCACATCCAAGTGTTACTATCCACTCAAAAATATCACTTAATGCATCATGTGGGAAGTGCCTATTGGCATGAGGAATATAAATATGAGCAATACTCATCATCTACCTCTTTCCTATAGCTCTAATCTCGAGTAAACCTACAACATAAAACTTGCAAACTCACTGAAAATCATTTAATTTACTTAAGTATACAAGAAATTATAAGTTAAACACAATAATTGCATTCTAAGCTATAATCACCAACTTTACACCTGAAATACAAAGCTTTCAATAAATGTTGAGCAATATTCAACTCAAAATCATAATAATAAAAAATATCTCAACAAAAATTTAGAAGATAGGCATTACTGAATTATATTGAATGATATTGAATCATCAAAGTAAGTGTCCAAAGCACTTATTTAAAATATTTTACAATGTGTTGCATGAAAATAATTAAAAAACTAACACTTTCTACCCTAAGAATAGATTTCTTTTGTGCAAAGAAAGCTTATGACAAAATTTTGTCCACAAATAATCAATCCTAACTCACAAAATCTTCAAATAGATTCCTGATGATAACTACAAATAACAATAAATATTCTAGAAGACCATCTAAAAATAGTCAATCTATAAATAGCCACTAAAAATAGACATTTGAAAATATGTAAATCTCCTTAAAAACAATGACAACTAAAAAGAGTGCTAGCTACATATATAGCTCGGGCTAAAAATAGATTTTCCAACAATTGGCTCTTTGATCATGGAAATCCCTCTAGAAAACCATGAATCTCTAACAATTCACCAATCTTGATGCTTTGAATCTAAAAAATTATTCTTTTTGTGTTGACCTTTACACCAAATCCTAGCTCAAATCTACAACCTTGAATGCTCTAAAGCCCTAGGGTGTATGAAAATTTTCAACAAGATGATGTTGTTATCTATTTGAAATCAGGTATGATGTTTATCCACTACTCATTGGGTATGATGTTTATCCACTATTCATAGGAGATTTCCCACATGAGAAATATTTGGCTTCACACTTTAGGAGACTATGCATATTTTGATTACAAAGCATTGCCAAATATTTTAAAAGAGGTGGCTCTTAAAGCTATTGAAATGCATAGTAAAAGCAGATAGATAAATGAGAAGATCAACATGACAATTTTCAATCATGGTTGACAGTGACTCAAACAAAAGACAACACAGTGGCAGACTAGATAGGGAGTAGTTCAATAATGGACAGTCAGACTCCACATGGCATGAATAGTAGGATGGAGGTACACAACAAAGAAGAAGGGACTGATCATTGGAAAACATTCCCATGAATATAGGACAAAATTTGCATGATGGGGCAGAGGTGTTAGGTTTGTAAAAAAAAATCCATGAGAGTCATAACAATTATGAAACAATCTCTTTTACATAAATCTAGGATAATTAAGCAAATGCAAACAATTGCAAAAGAAATTTTTCTAAGAAATGTGAACCATTTTCATCATTTTAAATAGGGTCAATGTTCTTGTGGAGAATATTGGTGGTGCTAAAAGAAACAATATGAAAATAAGGCTTGCACTATAATAATATGCACTACATCAGATATCTAGTAATAACGAAGGGATATCCATCAAAGCATAACAACAAGGACTTTTTTATGTGGTTGAGAATCTTATGAGCCAGAGACCAAATGCATTCTTGTAGGTGTTAGACTGAAATGTAAGAACCATAGAAAAGAATGTTCACTAAGGCTCTCAAAAATGCAATCTTGTAACTTACATGTTACAACTATGATATGAAGTGAATTATTATAGAATGCCAAGCCCCACTAGCATACAACCTTTTCCATTCTTTTGTTGTAATAAAAAGATACCCAAATGATTCAGAAATCATGTCATTTCATTGAATTCAATCCAACCATAAAGAGAAACACATAATGCAAATAGAGATTCATAATATAGATAGAATATTTATAGAGACCAATAGTGCAAATATTCACATGTTTCCATAGCCTTAGTTTCATTTGATTTTCATTGCTTTGCAATGTTCTCAGAAATTGGATCATCGGGATTTGGTGCACTCAACAATGCTTGTATGATAACCAAATTGACATAAGGAATATATAGAAATCATGAAAGCATCCACCTCAACCACTTTAGAAGAAAGACATACACAATTTTTTTAATGAAACTGACTATCAACAACCACCGAATCCTAAAGAAATGAAAAAACTTTATGGAAAAGGTTATGAACTTATGAAACAACTTGGTTATAGTGGAAAAGGGTGTGGTGCTTGAGAACAAGGTATCTGTGTGCCTATAGATCCTAACATGCAAGAAATGACTTGTGGTCTTGGTTATTGTCCTTTGATAGAAATAAGAAAGCCTTCACTTAACACCAACACTATTACAAAACATCCTCCTAAGCTGACTTTAAAAATAGTGCATCCTAAATTGGTAGACACTAGTGGTCTTGATTGTTATCCTTTGAAAGAAATAGAGAAGTTTTCACTTAACATCAATGTCATCATGCAAAACACTGATGATTGTAATTCGTTAAAGTTTACACTCTCTTGTATAGGAGAGAACAAAATATTGAAATCTAAAGAGTCTTGTGTAAGTATGACATCTTGTACTAAGCAAGAGATAGATTTGTTACAAAAAAAAGAAACATCTACTTCTAATCAAGAAAGTATCTTGTTGAGACTCCTCCAAGATCATTTGATATCCCTCCCTCCAAAAATTTGAAAGAAATTCTACTACAAACATTCATTTTTTGCATATCATAGAGTTCATGGTCATACTAATAATGAATGTAAGGATTTGAGTAATCGAATTCAACATCTCAAGGAGTGTGGTGCTCTTCCTTGTGTTGAAGCACCTAGTTACTCTAATTGAAACTTATTTTCATCCTATCCAACTCACCCTTGTCCTGCACTAAGTGGGGGCTAGGGGTTAGGTAGCCTTTTCCTCGTATGTCACTTGTCATTGTCTCTTCTTGCTATTTGACTACCTTTCATGTACATATAAGAGCAAGCTTGGGATGTGGATGACATGCCTTAAGTTGGCTCGCATGTGACATACTTATTCATGATGTAGTTCAATTTGGAAACATATGAATTGGCATAGGGCTTTCCGAATAAGCTCTCATTTCTTCTTCTACTTTAAAGAAATTTTTGACAACAATGGTGTTAGCAACCACTTTAAAGTGGTGGCATACATTGACACTCATGTTTCATTGTGCGATTTTCTTTCTTCTTGCGATGCGTTCTTTTCTTGGTGGTGTCATTGGGCTTGATTTCCTCCAAGAGTGCGCTATTTATTTGACTTGTCCTCTTGTGGAGACATTAGGCACAATGTTCCCTAAGAAGAGACCTCACACAAACTAACTAAAATCCCTTCGAACATCCCTCTTTCTTGTTGCATTGCATTTTTGTTTCTTATTAAAGTCATGGAGGTATGGCTTTGATATGGTCCCCTAGGGCTCACCTAGTGAAAAACTAGCTTCACTAGCCCTTGTGAGCATGAATTTTTGTACCTTATCAAAGTCATGGAGGTATGGATTTGATATGGTCCCTTGGGGCTCACCTAGTGAACAACTAGCTTCACTAGCCCTTGTGAACATGCATTTTCTTTGCATAGTGGACAACGTGTTCCACTTGTAAACCTTTTTCGACAAACAACCTAGACCCAGTCCACAACGCATTGGATGGATAGTCAAAGCTTGATCTGTAGCATTTTTCTTTTTTCCTTTTTTGTTTTCCTTTTTCCATCTTTGATGGTGTATGCTTGTGATCTGGTTATGGCTTCATATATCATAGACAAGCATGTTCCTTTGTGATTATGTTGGTTTGTCCTAAGATCTTGATCTTGGGGGATCTGATCATCCCTTTTGGTTATTGTCATCCTATCTTACTACCATTTTTACATTTGAACCCCTCTTGATTGTGTGGTTGACTACTTTAGTGTGAGTTTGAAGCAAGTTCATCCTCTCACTAAAGTGGGGGCTAAATGTAGTGTAGGAAAATGCATACCCTTGCATTTTCACACTTGTTTGAGCCTGCCTTGCTTTGTTTATCCTTATTTATGTCTTAATTGGTCCTATTTTGCATCCACAAGCCTAATAAACTATATCTTTTTTTGGCTAATCCCGACAAACATCAATGGATAAATGATAATTTAATGATTCTGGCTATGTGTCCCTGATTTTTGGGTTGGGACTAAGACACCACCTAGGGCATCTTTGTCCTCCAAAGGTCTTGGGACCCTAATTTCAAGTGTGCCTTAAAAGGGCCCCTTTTTGGAGTATGTGCCTCGAGTTTCATGCCTCAAGACTAAGATGCCACCTAGGGAATCTTAGTCCCCCTTGAGGTATTTTCCAGATTTAATTTCAAATTCTGGCGAGATTTAGCCTCCTTTAATTAATGAATTCATATGTTAGCTTGTTGTGGTGTAATTTTGGGATATTAAGTATGGATAAGTATAAATACAAGGTTATTTCACTCATTTTATCATTCTAAGCATCCAAAATTCAAAGATTCCTGCATTCAAGAGCGATTCATCAAGCATTTGTAGCCATCATCAAGATTCAAGCATCATATCAAGGATATTCTTGCATCATGTGTGTTTTTGTGCTAATGTTTGTGATGTAGGGTTTTGATTGAAGCAAGCATTTCAAGATCTACATTCGAGCTAGCCATTTCACACAAGTTTGCAGATTTCACAACAAGGGTTTGGTGAGTTGTAACATTGCATGTTGTTCATTCATCATTTCCCTTCATTATTCTATTTCATTTCAAGGTTTAATTAGCAACAAGGGGTTTGACCATGGAAAACCCCCATTCACTAACAATCAACAAGTTTTTCCTCTCTTGTATGTTTGTGATTACAGATTTAATTTGAAGACTTGAAGATCATTTGAAGTGAAAAATTTCAAAGTTGTAAAGTTGCATTGCAAAGGTGTCATCTTCACAGAAACTCACCTACAAGATAGATTCAAAAGTTTTAGAACCTGAGATCAAAGAAGAAGGAAGTGCATACATCAAGCCTCAAGATCACTTTTAGAGATTCTAGAAATTCAAATCGAGACTAAGATGGTAGCAAGGGTGTCTTAGTCCTCCAAGTGGAATTTCACAAAGATTCTTTTTGATCCTGTTCCAACATCTGAAGATTTTGCATTTCCCCTGAAAGATAGCAACAAGACTAATAAGACAGTAAGGGTGTCTTAGTCCTCCATAGCACATTTTGATAGATTCTTTGCATTTCCAAAATCCTTGTCACATTTTTGGACTTCCTAGGTACACACATCATAACTTCATGTTGCATTATTTCATCATTTGCATCCTTCATTTAGCTTGCATTATTAGGTTTTGTAAGTTGAATGTTAAAGTGTATTTTCCAAGCTTTTGCTTGGTGGTGAACCCCTCAAATATTAAAGAACCCCCTCCTAGGTCTTCCTTGTTGAGAATTGACTCACCCTTTGGGGTTGATATTCAATCCAATTAGGGTTCCTAGGACATTATTGAATGACCTAAAGAGAATAGTGGTGTTAAAGCATTCACTCATTTTCTTTCCAGTTCAATCAGGAAATATTGACCTTGGATGAAAAATTGAGGATAATTACACTCAAAATTTTAAGATGCAACAAAAATAATGTTCGTAGTGCTCTGAGTCTACTTTCTAAACTACTAATTCTTTTTGAAAATGGTAGAGATTAAGGGGTTCAAAAAAGGGAGCCATAGAAATTAGTGTTGTTTTTGTCAAAAAATAAAACATAGCGTCTTTTGTGGCTCCCTCAAAAGGTTAACATTTTTTTGGTATTTTTAAAATTGCTTCAGTGATAAATTAGCTAACATGTAGTTTATGCCTAATTTTTCTAATAATTTTTTATTGAATATTTTATTTTTTACTAATTTTCAAATTGGATGCATCCTGAAAAACATAATTTTGGCCTGCTACCCCTATAATTTTTTAAAACAAATAGAAAATAATTATTTTTGAATGTGTAGAATGGAGTCTAGTTTATAAAAGTATAATTTATTTGAAATTTCAATGAACGGTTAAATAATAAAGTAAAAAATACCAAACAATGGTTTTTGACAAAAACATACACACAAACAAAATAAATTAAACATGAAAGCCTAACATTGTCAAAATGTGAAAAAAAAAACATCGTTAAATAGCTAAGAGAGAGCCTAACATTACCCAGGTGTTTGATTTACTCGACCTTGAAACATGTGCAAACTTGACGGTTAGAACAAACGAGATTATGTGAAATCTTCTAGAATATGCAAAAAAACATCTTTGGAAGTTGGGAAGGCACTCCAAGCCTAAGGCTTGGGGATTCAAAATTCAAGATATAATGCAAGTGCATTATAATGTGCTTGCATTATGTTTTGTTTTGTATTTTGATCCTTGTTTTGAAAAATGTTGTTGTAGGTTTCTAAATCTTGACAAAATGTGAACACGCTATAACATGCTCGCATTATGTCTCACTTGGAATTGTTTTTGTGCAAGTTTGTTAAGTATGTTTGATGTATGTATGTTTTTATATATATTCGTATGTATGTATGTCTTTATGTATGTATGTATGCTTGTATGTATGTATGTATGCACATGTATGTATGTATGTATGTATGTATGCATGCATGCTTGTATATATGTATGCATGTATGTATGTATGCATGCCTATATTCCTATATGTATGTATGTATGTATGTATGCTTATATGTATGTATGTATGTATTTAAGTATACTTGTATGTATGTATGTAAGGGTTTTGGGTTTAGGGTATATAAGGGTGAGAGTATAGGTTATAAGGATGAGGGTTGAGGTTTTTGGGTTTAGGGTTTAAGGTATAGGGTTGAGGGTCGAGGGATTAGGGCTTAAGTAATAGGTTGAGTGTACAGGGTAGAGGGTCGAGGTTTATAGTTGAGGTATAATATTCAGCTTGTTGAGTGTACAAGATTAATTGTGTAAGGTATAGGGATTAGGGTTTAGGATATTGGGTTTAGGGTTTATGTTATGGATTCAGGGTATAAGGAATAGGGTGACTTGGGTTGAGATTACATATTTTTTAGGTTTTAATTATAGGGGTGAGGGAAAATATTCAAGGTTTAGGGTATAGGGATGATGGTTTGTGGGTGTAGGGTTTAGGGTATAGGGTTGAGAGTTTATAGTTGAGGGATAATGTGCAAGGTTGAGTGTTTAAATATATAGGGTTTAGGGTTTAAGGTTGAAAGTATAAGGAATATGGAGGAGGGTTGAGGGTTTAGGGCATAAGTATAGGGTTGAGGGTATAGGGTAGGGGTTTGAGGGTTGAGGGATAATGTTCAAGGTTGAGTGCCCAAGGTTAAGTTTATAGGGTATAGATCCATTAGTGTTTAAGATATTGGGTTGATGGATTAGGGATTAAGTATAGGGTTGAGGTTTGTGGTTGTAGGTTGTAGGGTTTAGGGTTTAAGGGTTGAGGGCTTAGCCATTAGGGTTGATGGTTTAAGGGATAAGGCTTTAAGGGTTGAGTGTTTAAGGGTTGAGGGTTGAGGGTTTAAGGTTTTGTTATGCCTTGCATAACCACCCCATTTTATTCTGGAACAAAATGGGTCCCCCTTTTTCTTTTGTTTTCTTCGCATTTGGTTGTCTGGTTTGGTGTTAGGAGCTCTCTTGTTTCTGTCCTAAGTCTGTCTTTCGTTCTGTCTGATTTTGGTTCTGCTTCAGCTAGAGTTGGGTTTCTTTTTGTTAAAAATGGAGGCATGAGGAACAATAGTGTATTTTATATGCTTTAAGAACTAATGGAGGCATTTGTGTTGCAGGATTAAATCATTCACCTAGTGATATTTCTCAAGGAACTCAGTTGGAAAGCATGCCTCAGTCAGATTTGGTATAAAACTCCTAAAGAAGAAAGTCGTTGAGACCTTCCAGATGTCTTGCCAACTAGCAGTGGTTCTATTCATTTGAAATATACCGGTCGGCCAGACATTTCATTCACCGTGAGTTTTTATGTATCACTCTGCTTGGGAAGAGGTCTCACTGACTGTTGCACACAAGGTGAGCGTCGCCGAAATAATTTGCGTTCAGAGAGAGGTCCTGCCGACCGATGAAGGTCTTGTTGAAAGGTTATTCCTTTAGCATAAGGTCTCGGTGAAAGGGCATGACTTTGGGATAAGGTCTCATCGACGAGATGAGGTCTCGCCGAAGTGAGATGGTTTCGGGGAGATGTCCTGCCGAAAGGTTTGCGCTCGGAGAGAGGTTTTGCCAACCGATGAAGGGTCTCAGCGAAAGGTTTGAGTTTGTTGTAACGTCTGGCCGACAGGGTAGAGTCTCCGCGAAATGAAATGAGCTCTCGCTGAAATAAAGTGGCTTCGATGAAAGGTATTGCCAACCCGATAGGGTCTCGCCGATGGTTGTTAGTCATGCCAAGGGATTCTCCCTTCGGCGTAGTGTTTTGAGCTCGGAAAAAGGTCTCACCAACCAAGCAGGGTCTTGCCGAAATAGAATGAGCTCGGGGAGAATGGAAGAGCTCGACATGATATCTCGCCGATTGGTGGTATTCTCACCAACATCTTTTGTGCCTTCAGTCTAACGTGTTGAGCTTGATATGATGTCTTGCCGAGTGAGATTGTCTTGGCGATGAAAGGGAATATCACTATAACTTTGGCTGCTCGCTGTGATGTCTAGCCGACCCAATGGTGTCTCGCCGAAGGATGAAGGGCTCGATATGAGGTCCTGCCAAGAGAATAGAGTCTTGCCGATAGATATGTGGCTGTGGTAGGACTCATCGCCGAGTGTTTTCATTCGACAAGAAGTCTTGCCAAAAATGGGGAGCCTTGCCGATAGCGATGGATTTGCCAATTTTTTTTGTGACATCGATATGACTCTGGCCGCTCGCTATGAATTCTTTCTGACCATCGTATGTTATGCCGATAGCTGCTATGAGGTATAATCGCTCTCACCGACATGCGATTCTGTGTGAATGACCTTTGACCCCCCGAGAATGTTACGTGGAATGTGTTCACCCAATCAGAGGGAACTAAAAGCGAACCATGGGCCGTTTGACTGATTGACTACCCCTGTGAAGAAGATCAACAGAGTGTGCACGACATGGATCACTCTGTGAACAAAGTGAAGGATTAGTTCGGTATTTAGGGGTGTCGTCTGTGAAGATCTAGGAGGAGGCCAAAGACTGTTTCCAGAAGAGGTCAACTTGCAGAAAGATCTTGAGCAGGAAGAAGGCCAAAAGGAAGAAGAGGCCGTCGATCTCAGGGATAGCTATGAGGTCTACTAGAAAAAGGTAGATCGATATTAATGGCTATACTCCAGGGCATTCAAAGCGGTTTTGATGGAAGTTCGAAGGTGGACACAAGGGCCAGAAGTTAATGTTGTGGTTGTAAAAGATCTAAAGGCTTCTCCTGAGGGTGATCCTTCACCGACATGGACACCAGGGATGCACATTGAATGCGACATTAACTTCATTACAAAAATATTTGAGGGCTGACCCTCTTGTAACCAACTGATATTTTGTAAACCCTAAAAGCAGGGGCTGACTTTCTTTTTGGGCATGTTTTGTATATATGGCATTTTTTCCTCTTTTAGTACCAGTAGGAGTTAGTGAGGATAGAGAGAGATTTTTCAGAAACCAGTAGCAGTAGAGAAACTTAAGAGGAGCATTAGAATAGGAGTTAGATTCGACAGAAGGCAGTGATGTACCTTTCAAGTTTTCTTAGTATAGATGGAAACAGTCTGAAGACATAGGTTTTCTGTACACTGGTGATTGTACTAGATTTGTAAATGTTGCTTATCTGTTTCACTAATAGTAGAAGCAACCAGATTTAAATCTACTTCATATTGTGTTCCTGAATGGTGTTTATCTTGGGTCAATCATTTGATTTGAAAAGATTTCAAGGAATGAAATCTTATTTTATGTTTTGTCTAAATGGTGATTTAAAATCTATTGTTGAAGTTAGCACTATGAATGAATGAAACTGTGTTAATCACAAGTTAATTTTGTTCTGCGGTTTTAGTTAGCAATTCTTTGAAAGGTAACAAGTCTGGTTAAGTTGGATGAATTATTATTCTCTTCAGTTCCAAAGCTTTGATCTATCTTTTTTTCTGTTTCTTTAAAAACCCCAGTTAAAGTAGGTTTAAATTTATGTTTGATCTTAGAACAATCCACAAGCTCAACACCAGCAGGCCCCTTGAACATTATAGTTCACATCAACCATTGAGTGAAAATAGCACAGTCGAGAACTGATTACAAAGACCTTGGGAGTTAGATATCCATGTGTTATTCTTTCTCTTTTAGGAGAGCAGAATAGTAATATTTTGTTTACTGTTGTTGTGCTCATCTGAACCATCAACAAAAACTGGCACTAGAAGGAGGGCCTAGAAGAGAAAATTGGATAATACTGGGTTTTTCTCGCTAGAAAGGTCCCGTTGGGTTCTTCGATCAGCTAAAAATCCACCTCCTTTGATAGAACTTAAGACCCCAATAAGACACAAGAGTCACAAGACTAGGGCAACCATCATACCACCGTTGTCAGCTCCGCTCACTCCACCAGGATTTTCACCAATACCCTAGTGGATTCCTACCAATCCACCACCGAATCCATCTCAAGTACAATCACAGTTGGTTCAACCCATCCAACAGCTGGCTCAACCACCACCACCGCTACCCATGGCATTTTTTCAGAATAATCCCTCTCCATTGGGGACTATTCCTGGAGGCTTTCACGATATGCCTAAGAATCCAGAGAAACTATGTCCCAAATACATTCATGGTGAATCAAGGAGTGCTGAAGAGCACATACAAGCTTTTAAGGACACTTGTACCAGAGCTCAGATAGCTCAACATGATTTAGTTTGTAGGTTGTTCCCTTATTCCTTAGGGGATATGGCGTACAACTGGTACCTAAATCTTCCTCAGCGCTCTATTCTAAGCTGGACAAACCTAGAGAATGCTTTCATCAATCAGTTCAGAATTTACGTGGATCCAGCCATTTTGTTCCACCAATTTGCTACCATTAGGAAGGAGCCAGGTGAACCTTTGCCCTTGTTTAATACCAAGTTTCAACGAATGTATAGGAGACTGCAAGACCCCTATCTAGTCGCTGAGAATAGTTCCATTCAAGCATATTGTAGAGTTATAGATCCTCTAATTGGCTTATTCCTACAAAGGACATATCAACTGACAGATATTGATTCTCTGTCTAAAGTCTATCATCTAGCCATTAAGCTACAACAACAAATTAGTTCTCAACAAGGAAGTTTGAGAGGAGGTTTTCCTTCAATAGGGTATCAGGTGCCTAGCCCAACCCCTTTATTCAACATTGTCCCTGGGATGTCTCCTTCCCATTATGGGCCTATGTCTAAGTTTCCGACTCAACCTCCTGTTCCATTCTTTGCCAACAGAGCTCCTAACTTTTTTCAGCAATCACAGGCTCATCACAGCCCACATGGTCATCATAATCAAACTGGAACACCAAATCATGTCAGTTAGCCACTTGTTGCTAAGAGTGTTGAAAGTGAAAAGATAGTCCAACTCACAAACGAGGTGGAGACCTTAAAGAAAACTTTGTCTCAAGTCACAAATGACATGGCTCAACTTAGATTGAACCCCTCTCAAAACCAAGGTAATTATCCTAATCAGAGCAATAACAATCAGGGTAATTATCAGAATAACTATAATCACAGCCAAAGGGGTTATCAAGGCCAAAAATCCCCTAACCAAGGCTATCAAAACCAAAATAGAGGATATAACCAAAGGCCAAATAACAATCAACAATGGAATACAGGGCCAAATAACGATGGAGTTTCTCACAATTATCAAGCTAATAAGGAAAGGTCACATACTGCAAATGTGGCTAACCTTAATTTTATGAGTAACTGGTGCAGGCTGCATGATACTGCAACCCATTCTGAGGTAAACTGCCCTGAAAAGGAGAAAGTCATGAAGATGGCACAGGCAGATGCCCAAAATTTCCAAGGGAATTCAAATAAAGAAGGTGGCTTAGTAGATACAACAATTACTTATGACCTCTTTGAGGAAGAACCTTCATTCCCAATGCAAAGTGAAAATGAACCAGAGGAAGATTTGTATGATTCCCAAGCCTTTCAGACAAAGGCAGGATACTTCCTAAGAAATCAGAATAAGGGTCCGTTCACTACATCAACACTGCCTAATCACATGGTGCCTCTAAATCAAAGTGCTGATAACAACCCTCCTCCACCAAAAGGCCCACCTAACTTCCATAAAAAAGGTAATTCACCTGGTGTTGTTAGATGTAATGCAAGCTATAACACAAAATTTGATATTGTTGCTGAGATGCAGAGACAAAAAACCTCTTTATCATATTTTGACATCCTAAAGTGGTGCCCTGCTCAATGAGAGATAGTGCTGAAAGCTTTGGAGCAAGCTGATAAATCAAAAGGGAAAAACAAGGTGGCACCTGCTGCAGACATGAAAACAACTTTGTATAGAAGCAAGGTAGGTACCCCACCATTTATTTTAAGTTTAAGAATTTGTGGGAAGAATCTACATAATTGTCTATTAGATTCAGGGGCTTCTGGCAATGTTATGCCATTTTCTATATATAAGAAATTGGGATTGAACCCTGTCCAAACAAACAAGAAGGTCATCCAACTGGATAAAATAGAGGTTAATGTGGTTGGAGAATTGAGAAATATACATTTGCAAGTAGGGTCTGACCCTAGGATTTTAACCAATATAGATATTCAAGTAGCAGACATTCCTGAGACTTATAGTATGCTGTTGAGTAGAGATTTGATGAAAAGTATAAGGGGGATATCTCTCCCTCAAATTTTTACATATGTGGCTACCATGGAGGGGAGTGCCTACGCAGATTAGGATTGAAAGTGAACCTCACCTCAAACACATCATCACTGAATATGATTGTCCCAGTGAGGTAGCTTATTTTGAAACCGAGATAGGGGTTTACAAAAGAGAGGAAATTTTGACCTTTTTAGTCCTTGATCCTAAAGAATTATCAATACAAAATTTCCCTGACCCCATGATTAATAAAAATCAGTAGGCATTGATTAGGAAGCTGCAACAAGATCAACTGGTCTTGGGGGAAGATATCGATCTGTAGAGTCTTCTGCTCCCTAATTGGTGCAGGGTGCATTACCAAAATCATTCTGAATTGACCTGCCAACCCTACATCAACATTTTAAATCATGTCTCCTAATCTCAGAAAATTAGCCTAAGTCACATCGAGACCGTTTCAGATCACTTCTCATCTGAAGCCAAAGAAGTAGTAATGTTAACCAGGGATAAGATACCTTCACATGGAGTTCCTTCTCAAATTGAACTTACCACAGTCACAATACCAGACCAACATAGTTATGAAAAACAACCCCAAGGTTTGTTTGACACCCCTACACTCACAAGTATACCAAAACCCAAGGGATTAACCAAAGATGTAAGTGGCTGTTAGAAGGATAGCCACGAATTACATGATATATCCGAGCATAAATTGGAAATTGCACTTGAGGGAACTATTGAACACTCCTTCCCAATATTTGATGCAAAAGATCAAGTGGCCCCACCTACGACTCATTTTATACAAATGCCCACAATAACCTCCAAAGGATCAACTCCAACTCATGATCAGCTGTGGACCCTCACGTTTGATGGATCCAAGTCCAAAATAGGTTGTGGTGTTGGGATTGAATTAACCATCTCGAAAGGAAAAACCTTTTTTACTTCTTACAGGTTGCAGTTTAGATGCACTAACAACGTGGCAGAATATGAAGCTTTAGCTCAGGGGATGATGTTTGCACATAAGAAGAAATTTACTGCATTAATGGTTAAAGGGGATTCAGAAGTAGTTATCAAGCAAGTGCGCAGCCAATATACATGTCACAATAGAAGGCTGGCAGCTTATAGAAATCAGGTATGGAACCTGATTGAATACTTTGATGCTTTTGGGATTAGTTTAATCCGTAGAGAGGAAAATCAAATAGCTAATTCATTAGCTATTGCCACAAGTACCCTGGAACCCATGCAAGGCTCCAAGCTTAAGAGATTCTCAGTGGAATTGATTTCCATCCCGGCTGTTCCTGATAACATCAAGAACTTTCAGGTTTTTGAGGATGATCGACATATCCTTTCTTTTCTAGCAAGCTCAGATGTTTTTGAAGGCTAGATCATTGATGAGTCCAATAGGGATCAAGGAGATTGGAACCCTGAATATTGTGATACAGAGGGGGTCCTCAATTTAAAAAGTAATAGCATTCCCAAGGGAATGGTAGCCTTAGAAAGAATTTTTGATTAAGACCCAAGGGTTCAGGAGAAGATATCGGCTGAAGATAAAGGAGGTGAATATCAAACTGTTAACCTAGCTGATTCTACCCTGGAAAGAAATGTTTACATAGGGAAAGCTTGTCCTGAAGAAATTAGAGAAGATATACTGAGGGAAATGAAGAAGGATATTGCTATGATAGCTTGGGGGTACGAGGATCTGAAGACATTTGATGCCTTTGTTATGACTCATACTATTCCTTTAAGGCTGAAAGCTAAACCATTTCGACAGAAGTAGTGGCCTGCCAACGCCTTGATTGAACCACTGATCTTCAAGGAAGGTCAGAAATTGCTTTCTGCAAGAATAATATTCCTTGTACGACATTCAACATGGGTGGCTAACTTGGTTCCAGTCCGTAAGAAAAATGGAGAGATCAGGCTATGTGTAGATTTCAGGAATCTGAACAGAGCTTCAGAAAAAGACAACTACCCACTCCCTTCACTGGACAAAGTCTTGCAGACTGTCAACGGGTCTCAGATGATATCATTCCTGGATAGTTATTCTGGATACAATTAGGTGATGGTTAACTGTGAAGACAGAATGAAGACAACCTTCACTACTAAGTGGGGAACATTTTCTTATAGAAGGATGCCATTTGGTCTGATAAATGTTGGAGCAACCTTTCAGCATGCCATGGACGTAGCATTCAAAGATCTGATTGGAAAATGCATCATCATTTACATGGATGACTTGACAGTATTATCTAAAGATAGACTAAACCATGCTGCATACTTAGCTAAAGTTCTTGAAAGATGTATCCAGTATGGCCTCTCTTGAATCCTAAAAAGTGTGTTCGGGGTTTCTGAAGGGAAGATTTTGGGACACATAATCTCAGAAAGGGGAATATCAATCGATCCAGACCGAGTTGAGTCCATTCTGAAGATAGCTAGGCCAGGAAGCAAGAAGGAGATGAGATCCTTCTTTGGAAAGATCAACTTTGTGAGGAAGTTTATCACAGGTTTTGCAGAAATTGTAAAACCATTGAATGAAATGATGAAGAAAGATGCCAAAATAGAGTGGGGTGATGAGGCAAAGGCCACATTTTCTCAAGGAAAACAATCCATTTCAGAAGCACTAGTCCTCACCAGCCCTGACTACTTGAAGCCATTCTATATTTATTCTTTTGCTTCTAAACATTCCTATGCAGCTGTCCTAACTCAACGAAGAGAAGAGGGAGAGGAGAGACCAATTTCTTTCATGAGTTCTCCATTTAAGAATGCTGAAGTTAAGTACCCACCTCTTGAAAAATAAGTTTTTGTGCTGGTTAGGGCTGTCAAAAAGTTCAGGCACTACATCCTAGGAAGTTAAATTATTGTTGTAGTTCTTGACGCAGTTGTGAAGTCTCTACTTATGCAGGGCGAGTTAGGAGAACAAAGGGGGAAATGGATGGCCATTTTGCAGGAGTTCGATTTAGAGATATGGCCTATGAAACTTGTCCAAGGTTTGGGCATGTCTAAATCCATAGCTGATGCTGGTGAGAACATTATTTTCTAGCAATACACAACACATTCCTTTTCCAACGACCCTTGGTATGCTGATATCATCTATTTCATGCTCAACAATCGGTGCCCAGAGGGAATGAATACAACTCAAAGGAGAGTGCTGCGAATGAAAAGCTCTCATTATATGCTCAAAGGAGGATTTCTATATAGGAAGAATTTAGAGGGAGTGTACCTACGATGCCATGATCAGCAAGAGGCTAAACATGTGATTACTAAATTTCATGGGAAACATGGCACAGGTCATGGGTCAGCAGATTCGTTAGCACATCAGATCCTCAGATCGGGTTACTACTAGCCGTATGTGTTCAAAGATGCCCATCAAGATGTAAGAACATGTCACATATGCCAAATTTTTGCATCAAAAGAACGCCATCCAACCATGCCATTGCAGCCTGTTTACGAGGTAAGACCATTTTCCCAATGGGCGCTAGACTTTATTGGGCTAATTAACCCAAATTCTTCTGCAGGACACAAATTTATTTTGACTGCCATTGATTACTGCACAAGATGGACATAGGCTATACCTTGCAAGAACAACACGACAAAATTAGTGATCAAGTTCCTCACCGAATGCATCACAACTAGGTTTGGAGTACCCTTCGCATTGGTATGTGACAATGGCTCTTCCTTTTCTTCTGCAGAGTTCATTTAATGGGCTTATGATCACAAAATTGTCTTAAAATATTCTTGAAACTATTACCCACAAGGAAATGGAGTTGCAGAATCAACCAATAAGAATCTCTTAGGGGTAATTAAAAAATTGTTAGAGAACAATCCTAGGGACTGGCATACCCAATTGAGATTCGTGTTATGGGAAGATAGAACTAGGATCAAGGCTGCTTTAAAGACTTCACCATTTAAACTAGTGTATGGACAAGAGCCTGTGTTCCCTATTCATTTGCAAATACCTATCCTTGAGTTCATGCAGAAATTCTACTCTACTGATGATAGGATAGAAGTAAGATTAGCTGCCTTGTTGAAATTAGAAGAGCAGAGGGATGCCGCCTTGCAACAATTCTTTAGACACCAGGTTGTTGTCAAACATTGGTTTGACAAAAGAGCCAAAATCAAGGCTTTCAGAATATCAGACCTTGTGCTGCTATGGGATAAAGCTAGTGAAAAGAAGGGCAGTCACCAGAAATTTGATAAGCTCTGGTTAGGTCCCTATCAAATTGCTGAGATCTTGGGAGAAAATGCTTTTCGGCTGAGTAGTTTAACTGGAGAACCTGTTCCATTGCCTGTCAATGGACAGTTTCTTAAACATTATTTTGAGTCATAAAGTTTGGTATTCTTGCTGGGCTATGCATTTATGTAAATAATTGGTTTTTCTGTTTGTAAATAGTTTGTTTGTTTTCTGTGCATGTATGTAAATAATTTGCTGTAAATAGTTTCTATAAATAGTTTGTTTCTGTAAATAGTTTTGTTGTTTGTTTGTTTGTTCTTTCTTTTTGTCCTTTCGTTTCCTTCATTGTTTGGTGTCTGTCTTGTTTTCCTCTTTGGGGTTTCTTTGTTCTTTCCATCTTGAAATGATGGGTTGTTATCTGAAGTATACTTTGGTTATTAGGAGAGAAGTGGTTTAGATATTTTTAGGTTTTCTGATTGGATGATTTTGTCCTAAATTCGTTGTTTTATGCCCATTATCAATAAAAGTTGTGGAAAGTCTTGAAAATAAGGTGCAAAGTAAACAATCTTCATTAACTACCTTTGAATCTATCACAAATCATCAAGATCATCTCCCTTTGTAATGGTATATTTGTCCTAGGGCGATAGTGTTGTAAGATTTGAGTGAAAAATCTAATTCCTGGATGCTGTTATGACGTCTATGGTAGTTTTCAACCCAAAACAGATGCCTGACATCTGACATATTGAGAAAAATTGAATGAAATATCTGAAACTCCAAGAGAAAAAGAAAAAAAGAAGAGAGAACTAGAGAAGACTCAATATGAATGGGTGATTCTAGTATCTCTACCGAGGCTATGGACGCCTGACTGGCAGTAGAGCAATGCTATGAGAAAACTAGAGGTATCTCTGTCAGGGCTATGGAAGCCTTACTGGCAGCGGAGCAATGCCCAGGATATCATTGCACAACAGCTGAAGGGAATCAATCCATGTAGTTCAAATCTTGCACACTGTTGTTCAAAAGATGAGGAAAACTTTATAAAAGGATGATGCACCATTAAGCACACACTTAGATTCAGGGGTAGCCAGTGCTGGCTTACATTTGAGATTCTAGCTCAACCTTTCTTGTTAAAACTAACCCAACTGGAGTTGTGATGTTCATAAAACAATTTTTCTGGGTAGTTGAATCCTTTAGTTTCTTGAAAATGGTTGAACCATTTTCCCAACTGAGTCACCATTTGTTATGCCTTGCATAACCACCCCATTTTATTCTAGAAAAAAATGGGTCCACCTTTTTCTTTTGTTTTCTTCGCCTTTGGTTTTCTGGTTTGGTCTTAGGAGTTCTCTTGTTTCCCTCCTAAGTTTGTCTTTCGTTCTATCTGATTTTGGTTCTGCTTCAGCCAGAGTTGGGTTTCTTTTTGTTAAAAGTGGAGGCATGATGAACAATAGTGTATTTTATATGCTTTAAGGACTAAAGGAGGCATTTGTGTTGTAGGATTAAATCATTCACCTGGTGATATTTCTCAAGGAACTCATTTGGAAAGCTTGCCTCAGTCAGATTTGGTATAAAACTCCTGAAGAAGAAAGTCACTAAGACCTTCCAGATGTCTTACCGACTAGTAGTGGTTCTATTCATTTGAAATATATCGGTCGGCTAGACATTTCAGTTGCCATGAGTTTTTATGTATCACTCCACTTGGGAAGAGGTCTCACCTACCATTGCACACAAGGTTAGCGTCATCAAAAGAATTTTCACTTGGAGAGAGGTCCTACCGACCGATGAAGGTCTCGTCGAAAGGTTATGCCTTCAGCATAAGGTCTCATCGATGCTTGCTGGTCTCGGTGAAAGGGTGCGGCTTCGGGATAAGGTCTCACCAACGAGGTGAGGTCTCGGCGAAGCAGGATGGTTTCGGGGAGATGTCCTGCCGACACAGGGGAGTCTCACCGAAAGGTTTGCACTCAGAGAGAGGTCCTGCCAACCTATGAAGGGTCTCGGTGAAAGGTTTGAGTTCGCCATAACGTCTGACCGACAGGGTAGAGTCTCCCCGAAATGAAATGAGCTCTCATCGAAACAAAGTGGCTTCGATGAAAGGTCTTGCCGACCTGATAGCATCTCTCTGATGGTTGTTAGTCACACCAAGGGATTCTCCCTTCGGCGTAGTGTTTTGAGCTCGGCGAAAGGTCTCGCCGACCAAGCAGGGTCTTGCTGAAACAAAATGAGCTTGGGGAGAATGGAAGAGTTCGACATGATATCTCGCCGACTGGTGGTATTCTTGCCAACATGTTTTGTGCCTTCGGTCTAACGTGTTGAGCTCGATATGATGTCTTGCCGAGTGTGACTGTCTCGGCAATGAAAAGGAATATCGCTATAACTTTGGCTGCCCACCATGATGTCTAGCCGACCCGATGGTGTCTCGCCAAAGGATGAAGGGCTCACTATGAGGTCCTGCCAAGAGAATAGAGTCGAGAACCGATTAAAAATACCTTGGGAGTTAGATATCCATGTGTTATTCTTTCTCTTTCAGGAGAGCAGAATAGTGATATTTTGTTTACTGTTGTTGTGCTCATCTGAACCATCAACAGGTTTGAGGGATTAAGGGTTGATGGTTTAGGTTTTAAGGGTTTAAGGGTTGAGGGATTAGGGTTTAAAGGTCGATGGATTAGGGTTTAAGGGTTGAGGGCTGAGGGATTAAGGTTTAAGGTATAGTTTCAAGGGTTGAGGGTTTAGGGATAGGGTTTAAGGTTAAGGTTTAAGGGTTGAGGGTTGAGGGTTTAAGGGTTTTGGATTTAAGGGTTGAGGGTTAAGAGATTATGGTTTAAGGTATAGGGTTGATGTATTAGGGTTAAGGGTTTAATATATAGGGTAGAGGGGTGAGGGTTGAGGGTTTAAGGGTTGAGGGTTGAGGGTTGAGGGTTGAGGGATTAGGGTTGAGGGTTGATGGTTGAGGGTTAAAGGTTGAGGGTTTAATGTATAGGGTTGAGGGATTAGGGTTAAGGATTTAAGGTATAGGGTTGAGGGATTAGGGTTGAGTGTCTAATGTCTAGGGTATAGGTTTTAAGGGTTTAGGGTTTAGGGTTTAAGGGTTGAGGTTCCAATGTATAGGGTAGAGGGTTGAGAATTGAGGGTTGAGGGTTTAAGGTATAGGGTAGAGGGTTGAGGGATTAAGGGTTTAAGGGTTGATGGATTAATGCATTAAGGGTTTAAGGTATAGAGACGAGGGATTAGGGTTGAGGGTATAGGGTTGAGGGATTTGGGTTGAGGGTTGAGAATTGAGGATTTAATGTATAGGGTAGAGGGTTAAGGGTTGATGGATTTAGGGTTTAAGGGTTAAGGGGTTAAGGGTTGAGGGTTTAAGGGTTTAAGGGTTGAGGAATTAGGGTTGAAGGTTTAAGGGTTTAGGGTTGAGCTCGATTAGGGTTGAGGGTTGAGGGTATAGGGTTGAGTGTATAGGTTTTAGGGTATAGGGTTGAGGATCCAATGTATAGGTTAGAGGGTTGAGAATTGAGGGTTGAGGGATTACGGTTTAAGGGTAGAGGGCTGAGGGATTAGGGTTGAGGGATTAAGGGTTGAGGTTTGAGGGATTAGGGTTGATGGTATAGGGTTTAGGGTATATGGTTGATGGATTAGGGTTGCGGGTATAGGGTTGAGGGATTAGGTTTGTGGGTTTAGTGTATTGGGTTGAGGGTAGAGGGTAGAGGGTTTAATGGTTTAGGGTTTTAGGGTTGAGGGTTTAGGGTTGATTTTTTATGGGTTTAAGAGTTGAGGGTTTAGGGTATTTGGTTGAGGGTAGAGGGTTTAAGGGTTGAGTACTCAGAGTTTTAGGGTTTAAGGGTATAGGGTATAGGGTTGAGGAATTAGGGTTTTATGGATTAGGGTTCGTTGAAAATTGAGGTGTTTTCTTAGCTTAATACTTTGTAAAACTTTAAGATTTCTAATCTAAATATGCTTTTCTTTTGTTACATATTCTTTGTGGGTGATTATTTGATTAATCCATTTTACCATTTGTAGAATGAAGAAAAAAATTGTAGAAGAATTAGACAGGATATTAGAAAGATATACAAGCATATACCATGGTGAAACCCTTTTTGGGAAAAAACTCCACCAAGAATCAATGTATTATTTAATCTCTGAAGTAGATTACAATAACTCCATTTCTTGCTTGAGAATGCTTCTTTTTCCTTCACCAAATCTTCTTCACAACCTGTAATAAAATTGATAATCACTCTCTTCAAGTTGCTTGATATAAATAGGCTTTAATTAACTTTGTAAACTCCAAAAGAGTTACAATTACAATGCTCAAACCCTATCCTTAAAAGGTATGCCTATCTCTTGCAAGTAAAGTTATGCCGTGAAGAACAATGTCAAATCAACATCTTCATCCATTGGGGCATCCCAAACTGAAGTAGTAACTCAACCTTTATTCTACAAATATCTTCAAGGCTTTATCCTCAAAGTAGGTGCCCAAGAGAGGGCCCACTTAGCTCAGCCTTCTGAAATATCTTAACATGCAAAGGAGTTAATTCCAAGAAGCCAAGTTGGGCGCCCAAGTTGGGTCCAAGTCATTTCCTGTTAACTGAAACATTTCTCTCCACCATTCATGCACGAATGGTCATCCCCTGTTAATTGAAGGTAGTCCCCGTTATCTGTCATGCAACTCAAGTCATTGGTCATGCATTCCAAGTTAATTGAAGTCAACTAGAATTCAACTAAAACTAATTGAAGATAACTGAACTAAACTGAATTAAATTGATTCTGAACTGAATTGAACTAAACTGAACTAAACTAAACTTCATGCATGTAAACATCAAACCCTAAGTCCTAGGATCTTTACATGCATTCAAAAGTGTTATCTCTTACTCCAAATAGTTAACTGAACTCAAGTTGAGTGTCACCTACCATGTAGGTACCCCATGTACCCCTATTATTTAGGAACTCATATTGGAAACCCTCACATGCTCCTAACATTTAGAATTAATTACAAATTTCAATCAACATGATTATTTCATCAAATATTAATCTCTTTCTAATCCTAGTGTTGGGGAACACTTTCCAAGGACTTAGGAGATACATGAAATAAATAATGTTTAGGATTGCAATTAAATGGCATCCTATTTCCAACATTCTCCCATTTGACATTATGCATTGCAATTATTCTAAACAAGGAATAATAATTTTAAATCAAGTACAAGACTCAAGGCCAATGACCTTCCTACACCATGAGAACTTATTTGTAGGAACTGGTTTTGTAAGACAATTTGCAACATTAATCAAAGTGTCAACTTTCTCAATTAATACCTTTCCACTTTCAACCATTTCTCGTACAAAGTGATACTAAACATCAACATGCTTAGTACGAGCATGATACATAGGATTTTTGGCTAAAAAATTAGCACTCTGACTATCACATTCAAGTCTAACTTTCTTGCAATTAAAACCAATACCTTTCCCAAGTATCTGTAACCAAACTACCTCTTTAGAGGCATGTGTGGCAGCCATGTACTCTTCTTCTATGGTGGAAAAATCAACTATGGCCTGCCTCTTACTCATCCAACTAACCTTAGCTCCAAACAAAGTGTACAAATAGCCGCTTGTCGACCTTTGATTGCCCAGATCTCCTTCCCAATCTGAATCAACAAAACCTTGTATGTCCAATGATCTATGCATAATATCAATATCATTAGAACCATGATAAACTAAACAGTAATTAGAAGTCCCTCATAAATATCTAAACACCTTCTTAACATAAGTCCAATGTTCTTTACCAGGGTTAGACATAAACCTACTAAGAACTCGCACTGCTTGGGCTATATCTAGTCTCGTATAGACCATTGCATACATTAAACTACCAATTGCACTAGCAAATGGAATTTCAGAAATTTCCTCATAATCAAATTTATATTTAGGACTCATGTCTAAACTTAACTTTGTGCCAACTGGTAAAGGAATATTAACTGGTTTACTATCCTGCATGTTAAACCGTTTCAAAATAGTATCAACATAATTACTCTAACTTAAGGAAATATTTCTTTTACCTATATCTCTACTGATCTCCATACCAAGGATATATTTTGTAGCCCCTAGATCTTTCATCTCAAATGTGCTCGAGAGTTGTGCTTTTAATTCTTTGATCATTACCTTGTTGTTACCAATAAACAACATGTCATCAACATACAAGATAATAATTAAAATCTGATAATCAATAAATTTTATGTAAACACAATGATCTTCCTCACTCCTAACATAACCAATTTTCAATGCAAAAGCATCAAACTTCTGGTACCACATTTTGGATGACTGTTTCAATCCATATAAATATCTCTTTAACCTGCAAACCAATTCTTCTTTTCCTTTTACAACAAAACGATCAGGTTGCTTCATATAAATCTCCTCATCAAGATTCCCATGCAAAAATACAATTTTCACATCCATTTTCTCTATTTAAAAATCATAAGTAGCAGCAATAGACAAAAAGAATCTAATATAAGTTAGTTTAGCAATGAGAGAGAAGATTTCACTAAAGTCAACTCCCCCTCTCTGGGAGTAGCCCTTGGCTACTAATATATCCTTGTACCTTTCGAGATTACCATCTGCTCCAATCTTCTTTTTAAAGATCCATTTGCAACCAATGGCTTTTCTTCCTTTGGGAAAAATCTCTTGATCCCATGTGTCACAAGTATCCAAGGATTCCATCTTCTCATGCATAGCTTGTGACCAAAGCTTGTTCTCATCTGAGGACAAAGCTTCCCTGTAAGAACTAGGTTCATCATTAGTACTCATTAAAGAAAAAATACAATGGAAATTAGGTGGGATATACCTATCAACAAGATTCCGTTGTCTTGTGGATCCTCTCAAAGGGGTTTCTACTTGTTCCTCAATATGCTCATCTTGAGCATCTATTTTAGAAGAAATCTCTAAACTCTCCTCTTCCAATCCATCCAATTTTTCTTCAACATGTGCATCTTGTTGCTTCTCATTATTTATCTCAAAATTCACTATTCGAGAAGTATCCTTCTCCTCTAGTTGTTCTTCTCCTGAACAAGCTCTAAATTCCCTAAAAATCACATCTCTAGATAAAGAAACTTTTTGAATTAGTGGATTCCAAAGCTTGTATCCTTTTACATTTTCACCATAACCTATGAATATGAATTTATGTGCTTTAGGATCAAATTTAGATCGCTTTTCTTGAGGCACATGAACAAAAGCCTACAACCAAAGATCCTTAAATGTGCAACACTAGGCTTCTTACCTAACCACATTTCATAAGGAGTTATATCTTCAATAGATGAACTAGGGGATCTATTGATTAAATAACAAGAAGTACAAACAGCCTCAACCCAAAGGGACCGATCTAGCTTAGCACTACTTAACATACTCCTAGCTCTTTCCATTAAGGTTCGTTTCATCCTTTCTGCTACTCCATTTTTTTGAGGTGTATATGGAGTAGTTTTTTGTCTCACTATTCATGCATGCTTACAATAATCATCAAATTCCCTAGAACAATACTCACCACCATTATCTGATCTCAATATTTTTATCTTATGATCTAATTGTTTCTCAACCAGAGCCTTAAATTCCTTAAACTTATTAAACACATCAGATTTGTTATGCATAAAATATATCCAAGTGTATCTTGAAACATCATCAATAAATATGACATAGTATCTAGATTTTCCAATATAGTCAATATCCATAGGGCCCATTACATTTGAATGAATAATCTCTAATAATCTTTTAGCTTTATTTGTACCACTAGGAAATTTAGATCTAGATTGCTTTCCAAACACATAGTGCTCACAAAATTCTTTTTTTCCAATATTATAATTAGGAATACCATCAACCAAATTTTTATTAAGAATGGTCCTAAGACCTTTTTCACCTATATGGCCCAATCTATGGTGCCATAGCATACATGTATTTTCAGCTTCAATTATATTGGATAAAATATTTACATTGGAGGTATTCAACTTAAACAAAGTCCCAATCCGAGATCCTTTAGCAACTACCATATTCGCTTTCACCAATCTGCAACCACCTTTGTCAAATGTCACATGCATTCCAAAATCATTGAACTTAGAGACAAAAAGTAGATTTCTAGCAAGTCCTAGAATATGTAAAACATCATTAAGGGTCTTAACCCTACCATCATTGAAACACAAATTTACCTCTCCTATGCCAACAACCTTTGTTGTCTTGTTGTCTCCAAAGAAGAAATCCCCTCCATCATATGTAGTATACTTAGTGAACCACTCCTTGTTGGGAGTCATATGATAGGAGCAACCTAAATCAATAAGAAAAGAGTTATCAACAACAGTATTAGAAGAAATGACTAATGCATCATTATTCTCATCGGTGGATTTCTTTGTAGAAGCATCAAAACTCTTTTTCTTGCTCTTACAATCCTTTTTAATATTTATAGGTTTTCCACAATTCCAACACTTTACCTTACTCTTACCATGGGTTTTAGATGATCCTTTGGACTTACCCTTTCCTTTCTTGTCTTCCTTAGATTCCTTCTCTTTAGGCCCACCTCTTATAAACAAGGCATCTTGAGAGCCAGTTTTAGACTTCCTCCTCATCTCCTCTTATAGGAGAGTAGGAATGATATTGTCCATCTTTGGATTTGCACCACTACCACTGACAACAACAATTATATTTTCCCAAGAATATGGTAAAGAACAAAGTAATAAAATGCATTTATCCTCATCTTCTAGCTTTACATCTACAAATGTTAACTAACCGAGAATCAAATTAAAAGCATTTAAATGTTGTGCAATAGAATCACGTTCTTTCATTTTTAAAGAATACAACTTCCTTTTTCAGATACAACTTATTGGTGAGACTTTTAGTTTGATAAATATCACCTATTCTCTTCCACAATTAGATGTAGTATTTTCATCTAAAACATTCAAGAGAACAACATCAACAAGAAATAATCTAATGGTTCCTCTTTGCTTCTTATCTAACTTATCCCAATCCTCATCTGAAATAATTGTAGGTGTCTTTGTCTCATTATTAACAGCTAACCACTAATCTCTTTCTTCAATAAGATCTTCCATTTCTAGTTTCCACATTTCATAGTTAGATCCATTGAACCTTTCAATATCTAAATGAGAATTCATTGGAACAAAACTTATTTTCCAAAATAAACAATAACAAAAATAATAAAAGCTCCCACTAAGCCAATAAATCCTTCAATCTTTAAGAGGAAGGCATCCCAATACTCTACCCAACATTAGCTCTGATACCAAATGTTGAAAATTGAGGTGTTTCCTTAGCTTAATAATTTGTAAAAAATTAAGATTGTTGATCTAAATATGCTTTTCCTTTGTTACAGATTCTTTGTGGGTGATTATCTGATTAATCCATTTGACCATTTGTAAAATGAAGATAGAATTTGTAGAAGAATTAGATAGGATATTAGAAAGATACACAAGCATATATCATGGAGAAACACTTTTGGGAAAAAACTCCACCAAGAATCAATGTATTATTTAATCTCTGAATTAGATTACAATAACTCCAATTCTTGCTTGAGAATGCTTCTTTTTCCTTCACCAAATCTTCTTCACAACCTGCAATAAAACTGATAATCACTCTCTTCAACTTGCTTGAGATAACTAGGCTTTAATCAACTTTGTAAACTCCAAAAGAGTTACAATTACAATGCTCAAACCCTATCCCTAAAAGGTACACCTATCTCTTGTAAGTAAAGTTATTCCATGAAGACCAATGTAAAATCATCATATTCATCCATTAGGGTGTCCCAAACTGAAGTAGTAACTCAACATTTATTCTGTAAATATCTTCAAGGCTTTGTCCTCAAAGTAGGCGCCCAAGAGAGGTCCCACTTAACTCAACCTTTGGAAATATCTTAACATGCAAATGAGTTAATTCCAAGAAGCTAACTTGGGCCCCCAAGTTGGGTCCAAGTCATTTCCTATTAATTGAAACATTTCTCTCCACCATCCATGCAAGAATGGTCATCCCTTGTTAGCTGAAGGTAGTCCTTGTTATTTGTCATGCAACTCAAGTCATTAGTCATGCATGCCAAGTTAATTGAAGTCAACTAGCATTCAACTAAAACTAACTGAAGATAACTGAACCATAACTGAACTGAACTGAACTGAACTAAACTTAAGTGAAACAATATGAATTGAACTGAATTGAATTTCATGCATGTAAACATCAAACCCTAACTCCTAGGATCTTTACATGCATTCAAAAGTGTTATCTCTTACTCCAAATAGTTAACTGAACTCAAGGTGAGTGTCACCTACCATGTGGGCGCCCCATGTGCCCCTATTATTTAGGAACTCATATTGGACAACCTCACATGCTCCTAACATTTAGAATTAATTACAAATGTCAATTAACATGACTATTTCATCAAATATTAATCTCTTTCTAATCTTAGTGTTGGGGAACACTTTCCAAGGACTTAGGGGATACATGAAATAAATAATGTTTAGGATTGCAATTAAATAGAATCCTATCTCCAACAGGTTTGAGGGTTGAGGGTTTAAGGGTTTAAGGAGAGAGAGAGAGAGGTACGTAGAAAGAGGTAGAGGGGAGATAAAGACAATTATAGAAGGTAGGAGAGAGGGAGGGAGAGATAGTGAGGTGAGAGAGAGAGAGATTGGGGTAGAGGGTTGAGGGTTTAATGTATAGGGTAGATGGTTGAGGGATTAATGGTTTAAGGTTTTAAGGGTTGAGAGATGAGGTTGAGGGTTTAAGGGTTTAGGGTTGAGGTATTAGGGTTGAGAATTGAGGGATGAGGGCTTAATGTATAGGGTATAGGGTTGAGGGTTGAGGGTTTAATGGCTTAAGGGTCGAGAGTTGAGAGATTAGGGTTTAAGGGTTCAGGATTGAGGGATTAAGTGTTGAGGTTTGAGGGTTTAGGGATTGAGGGTCGAGGGATTAAGGGTTGAGGGTTTAAGGGTTGAGGATTTAGGGATTAGGGTTGAGGATTAAGGGTTGAGTTGAGGTTGAGGGTTGAGAGGTTGAGGGTTGAGGTTGAGGTTGAGGGTTGAGGTTGAGGGGAGGTAGAGGTTTAAGGGTTGGGGAGGGTTGAGGATTAGGTTAAGGGTAGAGGTTGAGGGTTTAAGGGTTTAGGGTTGAAGGGTTGAGGTTTAGGGTATTGGGTTGAGGGTAGAGAGTTGAGGGTATAGGGTTGAGGATTAGGGTTGAGGTCCAATGTGGTAGAGGTTAAGGGTTTAATGTATAGGGTAGAGGATAGAGGGATTAAGGGTTTTAGGGTTGAGGGTTTAAGGGTTGAGGATGAGGGGTTGAGGGATGAGGGATGAGGGATGAGGGATGAGGGATGAGGTTGAGGTTGAGGGTTGAGGAGGGTTGAGGGTTGAGGGAGGGTTGAGGGTTGAGGGTTGAGGGTTGAGGGTTGATGAGGGTTGAGGGATGAGGGTTGAGGGATGAGGGATGAGGGATGAGGGTTGAGGGTTGAGAGTTGAGGGGTTGAGGGTTTAGGGTTTAAGGGTTGAAGGTTGAGGATTAGGGTTGAGGTTTGAGGTAGAGAGAGAGAGAGAGAGAGAGAGAGAGAGAGAGAGAGAGAGAGAGAGAGAGAGAGAGAGAGAGATTAGATTAGATTTTAAGGGCTGAGGGTTTAAGGGTTTAGGGTTGATGGTTGAGGTTTTAGGGTATAGGGTAAAGTGTTTAGGGTTTAAGATTTAAGATACAGGGTTGAGGGTTATGTACATGCTTGAGCATATAGGGAATTATGGTGAGACTTCATATTGCACAAAAAATGAGACATACATAGAACTTAGAAGATGTCATAATTGGTCAAAGATAGGTCTTATTGATGTACCTTAACCCACACCTCTATTGACACATGATAATAGTTAAGAAACCTTTACAAAATCAACCTTTTTAAAACATGAGTGTGTTTTGAAAAAGTTGAAATATGACCTTTTTTAGAGCAAGCTAAAATGCACTCGTGTTATATTTTGAGCACGTTATAACGTGAGCATGTTATAATACACACATGTTTTTTCTTGCTCTACAAACAGTAAAATAGCTAGGACACCTATGATCCAAGCCCACATGATTTGTTATTCTCCTACTTTTGTGTATGATCTGGCAAAAAATTGCTTCTTGATGTTGTTGGGAAGAGCATATGCAAATTTTACACATTTCACCACCTTTGCATCAATTTTCCACCACCTTTTTTCTGGTTTTCCAACTTAAGGAGGAGGAAATAATAGAGTTTTTACATCAAATTTGATTATATCAACTCAAGTTTCAATATTTATAGTGTTGCAATGTTAATTATGATTGAATTATTATAATTTAACATTATACATTGGTTAATTGTATAGTTTTTATTAATTCTATTAGAGTTATATACAATTGAACGTTGAAAAGGAAGCAAGTTTGTGAAAAGCTCAAATTGTTGAGGAGTTTGATGTAAGAAGAAAAAATACTACACATAATTAGGTAGTTTCTCCATTCGAATCTTTGTTTTTAAGGTATGTTAGGTCTTTATACATGTTCTTTACATTTTCCTTCATTCTATTATGTTTCTTTATCATCCCTTATCATACATGCTTAATACAATGCTTTGAATTTTTTATCATGTTGATTTTGCGATTATATTTTGCTAAGTATTCCAAATTATGAGTGTTCAACATACATAGCCTTAATCTAATGCATTAGATTTTGCTAAGGGATTAGATTAGATTTTGTTAAAATGCATATTCCATGTTCATCATTGTTTTTTCTTACTTTTTGACATCTATGAGCATTCAAGGGGGGTTCCTTTGAAAATTCTCATTATAACCTTAGCCCCTCTTGGCACATTTTAACCTATACAATTCTTCACTCTTTGTAGTGGTTTGAATGCTCTTATAGTATCATGCAACTCTTGGGAAACCAAATAAATGACGGTTTTCATTGTTGCAATATCCACATAGTTTCTTCCTGTCTTCTCTTCTCCAACCTTAATCTCTTCGTCTATAATGTCCTTCGCTAAACTCATTACAGTAGGATCTACTATCATTATATTCTTCTCTATACTTAGTAGAAGGTATGCCTTTAGGGAGTTTTGATACCACCGTTTGAATTGAGTATATATCCACAAAGACCACAAAAACACTTTTTAACCTCCTTGAAGGCTCCCTTTATTACAACATTTCCCTCATCTTCCTCACACTCTCTAAAGTAATCGCTGCAAACTTCTTGTTAAACCCTCTATGGTTGGGAAACAACTTCAACTTTACCCCAAACTAGCAAAATTCACTTATATATGACAAAGATTCCAAATGAAAATGTTGGTTAACGTTTGATATGGTGAATATCTAGCAATTTTGGTAGCTAGAGATGAAATAAAATATGCCATGAAGGTTGCACAATGTGCGTAGTGTTCTTATACATTAGGATTGATGATTTTAACTATGTGTAATTGATTATAAGGATTTTATGTCAATAATCAAATACCATGCATTATATTTAGTCTTATGGTGTGTCCTAGTGCACTTATGCATTAGGAATAATGAAATTACTTATATGGCTAATATACATGAAACTATTATGTCATGCCTAGTGTTCTTGCACATTCATCATGGTTGAGTGACATAAAATCTAGTGTGTAATGGATAAAATGTGTTATGTCATATATGGTGTGCATTAAGGTTGAATGATATAGTATCCATTGATTTCCATGCCTTTTGAGTGAAGCTTCCATCATGAATATAGTGCATCAAACTCCTAAATTATGTGGCTAGTGTGCTTAACCATGCATCATGGTTAGCAATATTTATGATAGTGTGTTTTGATTGTATTAGTTTTATTTTATTTTTTAATAATGTATATGTCATTGAGTTGTATAGGTTTTATTTGAGTTTCTAATGATATTGTATAATATTTCATAGATATTGTATGGGTTTTGTTTGAAGGTTGCATGAAACTCCTACCATGTGTTCTTAGTGCACTTGTTTATTCATCATGTTTGAGAAACATTTACTCTTCTACATGATGATTGTATGGATTTTGTATGAAGGGATGAATGACATAAATTTTAGTTATTTGTATAGATTTTTTTGAATTTTATAATGACACATGTGTCATTGAGTTGAATGGATTTTGTTGCACTTTTTGCTACCCTCTTCATGCCCTTTTCTTCCCCTCCTAATGCCTCTTTTGGACTATCATATATTGTGTGTATTATAATTTCATGATAAATTTTAGATTTGTGTAAGTTATTTATTTACTCTATAGTACTATGGTGGAACTAATATTAATCTCTTTTTCATGCTACAAATAAAATTCTTCGTCATGTCAAGGAAACAATCAAGGATTAAACCAACACAAGAAGAGCAAGAAGCTAAGAATGCAAAGAAAGCAGAAAATATGAGGAAACTTCGTGAGAAGAGGAAATTGGACACGATAGTTGAAGACATGCCAATTGAAGAGGAACCTAAACCAACAATAAGAGATATGGTATTGGTGACATAAAGGGAATGAATGTAAAACCTTTGTGCTATGAGAGATTTGAATACCATAGTTGGAGACACGTCCTCTACCACAAGTCAAGATGGAGGGACACCATCTACTGCATCTTGAGTTGAAAGTACATCATCACTCACATGTGAAGAAGGAGCTATGTTCCATAATTCCCATCTCAACTTCAAGGTACATCATATATTCCTTCTTCCATCAAAGGTATGCCATCTATCGAATCTCATTTAAATATTGATGAAATTCGTAATGTTGAGAAAAATTTACCTTTGAGAACACCTAGAATTTTGTGTAGAAAGCCCAAGTATTTGATTGATATTGATGAGAATATTTTGTAGCCAATGGAAGATAAGATTCCAAAGCGCACTTGTAGAAGATATGCTCATAAGATTTGGAGAGTGTTCTTTGAGAAATTAAATGAGACAGAAAGATGTCAACTATTTGTCGAAATGATGTGAAGTATAAAGTTTAGGTCTATCATGAAGATTCTTGGGTTGAGAATATCGTAGGCTTCAAGTGAAAAATCTATTGTGAAGAATCTAATGAGTGTATATGAGAGTGTGGGTAATGTTGGAAGAATGAGTAGGTTATCTATATGTTGTCATTGATGTCACCATGTTGGTAGCTTGGTCTGGTACTCTAAAATTGGTGCGTATAATTGACTTATCTTCTCTGGTGGTTGATCCGGTATTTTTGGTACCTCTCAAGTATTCTAGTCCGCATTTCTCCACAGTTGAAAATTTTTTATTGTAGTTTTGGGAAATTACTTATGGAAGTTAAAGGCATGCATGATCAGGTTATTTCATGTTCTGGTGCTTGTATGACAAAGTGAAATTATTTGGTTGCATTGAAGACTATTCTTGGCTAACTTGTTAAGTTAATTTTGATATGATATGAAAACTTATGTGTGATCTATTTCTTGGTACGAGTCAACACAATGTAATGTGCTAACAGTTAAATTTATTTTTGAAAATAGTTTGTGATCTATTGGAGCCGACAGGTGATATCTTTTTAAATGAATTGCATCTAATTAGGTTGGCCTAATTGATGCTTGCAATGGAGATCGGATATATATATATATATATATGTGTGTGTGTGTGTGTGTGTGTGTGTGTGTGTGTGTGTGTGTGTGTGTGTGTGTGTGTATGTATGACAAACAGTTTTTGGGAGAGTGAATGTGTGAATGGTAGACAATAGAGAAGAGATAGAAGAAATAGTGAGCAAGAAATGAATGTAAAGGTGTGATCAGAAATGAAACAGTTGATGTAAAAATGAGCGAAGAATGAAGGGTGTAAAGTCTAAATACTAAGCATCTCTGGAACTGTATTAGCACATGATAGGTGCATCTTTCTAGTTCATTTTGGGTTGTAAAGCCTTATTATATTTTGTATAATCTTGTGTAGGCAGTGAGGCTCCTTGTTGGATAGTGAGTCCCTTTTGTAGTTAGCGAGCATTTGTACTTGGACAGTGAGTCCTTCTTTTTGGCAGTGAGCCTCTTTTGAAAATACTATATATTGTGAGTTAACCCTCACTGTGGTTTTTCCCTCATTGGGTTTTCCATATAAAAATATGGTGTTCATAGTGTTGATTTACTTTCTATAATTTATGTTTCATGCTCATATTTAATAATAGAATAGTGTGGTTGAAGAATTGATAAGTGATACAGTTTAAGTTTGAACTTGTGTGAAAACTAATTCACCCCCCTCTCAGTTTTCCTATGCCTGTTTAACAATTGGTATCAGAGCTTAACCTCTTGAGGAGGATCCTAAAGATTGGTTGAATGGATGATAAAGGAGAGCTTCAGACTACTCTTGAAGATCTTGATAAAGTGGAAAGAGAAAACAGAGATCTGAAAGAGAATCTTGATGAAGAAAATGAATGTGTTCGAAAACTGAAGGAACAATTGAAGAAATTTAAGGAAAGACACAAAGAGGTAAGTGAACAGCTAAAAAAAGAGATAATTGGATTGAAAGTGACAATAGAAGAGAAGAAAAGGATTGAAGAATGTCTGAATACAATGGTGCAGAACAAGTCTGATGAATGCTCTAGACTTGAGCAGGAGATAGTAAACTTAAGAGTGGAACTAGAGAAGGCTAAAATCTATGAAAATAATTTCAGATCTAGCTCCAGTAAACTTGAAGAACTAATTGTAGGAAAAAAACCATGTAAAGACAAAGGTGGCTTTGGAGTTGATACTGGTGAAAGTTCTAAAGATGTGAAGAAGAATCAAGGCAAAAGGAAGCAAAGAAGGAATTTTGCAAGAATATCACCTGTGAGACAACCTAATGCACAGAGGTACCCCTATTTTGATGGTGTTTATTTTTATTGTAACAAATATGGTCATAGAGCAACTGAATGCAAGAGCAGGATGAACCAATTTTTTGGTTCTCTTCCTGGAAAATGTTTTGAATGTGGGAAGATTGGACATAAGGCTATAGAATACAGATCTCAAGTAAGAATGATCAGTTAGATAATGAGGAACAGGTTTAATGAATGCAGAATGAATCAATTCTTTAATGGCTACTACTATACCTATAATAAATTTGGACACTTAGAAAATTAGTGTAGATCGAGGAATAATGGAGGAAATATTAATCAAAAAAGTGTGATATGTTATAACTGCAACAAACCTGGACATGCATCTAAAGTTTGTAAGAATAAGAAAGGAATGAAGTCTGCTCTAGAAGAGAAGAGTGAACAGGTAAAGAAGATTGATAAAGAAGAGATGGATAAGGTATGGAAGAAGAAAGAAGAAGAAGAAAAATCTGAGACTCTTGATGTGTTTGTGCCCTCATCTGGTACATATGACTTATTCAAAATTTAGATCTAGCATGGTCTTAGGGGGAGTATTATCAAAAGATTATAAAAACCCACTAGAAGAATGGTGTGTCAGAGGTTGGCAAGTGGTTGGAATGTGAAGAATGTTTATTCAGAGGTTGTGGAAAAAGAACCAAAGGAAAATATGTTGGTATGAGGATTTGTAGACCGAATAAGGGCTTTCTATGATAAGAAGTCTATTTTTAACAACTTTTTGGTGTCTACCTCATTTAATTTTTTTTAGGGTAAGTTCGATGGTGTATAAGATGAATTTTTCAAGTATTTTTGGCTAAATCGTGCTTTTCAAGAGCTTGAATAGAAGCCTAGAATGATTTTGGAGTGAGCCTGAAGCATTTCTGAAAGGAATTCAAAGAGTTTATATCAGGTAATCTGGAAACCTTTTCTTTGATTGCAAAAGGAAAGAAGAAAATCGAAGAAGTTTCGTTGAATTTCAAGAAATCACAGAAATGGACAGTGTATCGTGTGGTGTTACCCCTTTGAAGTTGAAAAGCATCGATCATAGGAAAATGAAAGGAATTGAACTAGGGTTGAGTGAAGTTGAATTACATAACATAAAAACCCTAGGGATGGATTTATGGAGTGAATTCTCATGGATTACAAATAAAGAGGTTATCTTGTTCTTGTTGAATCATTTCAAGGATGGAAGCATTGTTTTGGAAAAACCCTATTTGATCTCAAAGGGAGCAATCGAAGCGATTACTGGAATATGCAGCATTGGAGAACTCCCTGGAAAGAAAACTGTGAAGTATAAAGATGTGGAGGAGCTGACTAGCATCAGTAGATATCTTAAGGCATTGTTGATTGATACACTTGCTGACTCAGTCATTAGGTATGTTGTGTATGGTATTTCATACAAAATTTATTTTAGAAACTGTGAAAGTTCAACTTCAACGATTGTCGCACATATTGCCCACATGATGATTAAGGAGAACAAAAAATTTGATTTATGTAGCTTGTTACTTGAGAATTTGCTTGAAAATGTTCGAATGTCATTGGTTGAGAATTATCCCTTTCGTTCTGGATACTTGTTGGTGTGTCTAGTGTTTTACTTTCTGAATTTTCTATCGGGAAAAGATAATGTGATGTGGGAATCTGGTATCCCTATTGGAAAGAAAATTTACAGATATCTAGATTCCTTGGAAGATAATGTAAACATGTGCAGATCATATTTCTCATCTTTGAGAGAAAACCCTTACTCTGGTATATCTGCATCAAGTCAATTTTAAGTAGGCTCTTCCTCTAGAAAAAGAGAATTGGAGGGTGTTATCAGTGATTCCCCTCCGGAACCGAAAACGAGAAAAGAGATAACTGAAGACATCATTGAAATTTCAGATGAGAAGGAGAAAGAATCTTTGACTTGCACTGAATCCCTTGATCCTAATGATATCCAGTCTATGATAGTTGAAGGAAAAATGAATAAGATTGGTGAAATATGGAATGTTGCCTCGCTTATTGACAAACTAAAAATTGATGATGCTCTGGTAGATTATCTACTTCAGAAAGGTATTGAAGTATCTACTATTTCTAATTTCTTGCCAAAAAATCTAATTGAGATTGTTGAAGAAAGGATGTTGCTTGAAGGTTCGAAAGGATGTAAGATGGGAATCTTGGTTGAAAGAGGATGTGAAAAGGCTATGTAGAGATTGCCTGGATTGATTGTGGAAACAAAGAAGTGTATTAAAGAAATTTTAGATGTTTACAAGTATTTTCTTTGATGGCCTATAGTTGTAGATAATTTCATAAGTAGAATTGAACTGATTGAAGTTGAAGTGAACAACATTGGAAATAATTTTGATACATTTGAAGATAAAGAAGGGAAGCAAAGAATAAGAGTTGGTGAACTATAGGCTGAACTAATCATTACACAAAGAAAAAGAGATGATGTGACAAATACCTTATGGCTTCTTAATGAAATTGTTGAAGTCCGATTAGAGCATCTTTCTAGAATTCTTATTGATGCAGAAGATGTTGAGAATCAACGTTCTGTTACAGCTTGGTCACCCTCTTTTACTCTATTGGGATTATTGGAAAGTACATGCACAAGATTGGAGTTTTTTGTATTCAGCTGGAAGAAGTTGTATCTAGTTCTCAAGGAAAAGTATAAGAAGGTATTCCAAGTGAAGAATGTCATCTTCACTTAATTTCTGTTTGCTTAAAAGTTCTAGATTGTTGAAAGTTTTTGAAGTTTTTAGAAATATTTTGAAATTTTGATGTCACCATGTTTACACTTGTTTTTGGCACCCTTTTCCATTGATGTCAAAGGGGGAGAGTGTTGGAGATAGTGGAGAAATTTAAAAGTTTTTGAGGAAAGAAGGAGAATTTTGTTTACATGTTTCCATCAATGACAAAGGGGGAGATTGTTGGAAGAATGAGTAGGTTATCTATATGTTTTCATTGATGTCACCATGGCTTGGTCTGGTACTCTAAAACCGGTGCGTATAACTGGCTTATCTTCTCTGGTGGTTGATTCGGTATTTTTGGTGCATCTCCGGTATTCTAGTTCGCATTTCTCTGTAGTTGACAATTTCTAATGCAGTTTTGGTAAATTACTTATGGATGTTAAAGGCATGCATGATCAGGTTATTTTGTGTTCTGGTGCTCGTACAATGAAGTGAAATTATTCTAGTTGCATTGAAGACTATTCTTGGCCAACTTGTTAAGGTAATTTTGATATGATATGAAAACTTATGTGTGATCTATTTCTTGGTCTGAGCTGACATAATGTAACGTGCTAATGGTTAAATTGATTTTTGAAAAAAAATTGTGATCTATTGGAGCCGACAGTTGATATCTTTTTAAATGAATTGCATCTAATTAGGCTGACCTGATTGATGCTTGCGATGGAGATCAGATATATATATGTATGGCAAACAGTTTTTGGGAGAGTGAATGTGTGAATGGTAGATAGCAGAGAAGAGATAGAAGAAATAGTGAGCAAGTAATAAGTGAAAAGGTGTGATAAAAAAGGCAGTAGTTGATGTAAAAATAAGCGAAGAATGAAGGGTGTAAAGTCTGAATACTGAGCATCTCCAGAACTGTATCAACACATGATAGGTGCATCTTTCAAGTTCATTTTGGGTTGTAAAGCCTTATTCTGTTTTGTATAATCTTGTGTAGGCAGTGAGCCTCCTTGTTGGATAGTGAGTCCCTTTTGTAGGAAATGAGCCTTTGTACTTGGACAGTGAGTCCTTCTTTTTGGCAGTGAGCCTCTTTTGAAAATACTATATGTTGTGAGTGAACCTTCACTGTGGTTTTTCCCTCATTAGGTTTTCCACATAGAAATATGGTGTTCGTAGTATTGATTTACTTTCTGTTATTTATGCTCCATGCTCATATTTAATAATAGAATAGTGTGGTTGAAGAATTGATAAGTGATAAAGTTTTAAGTTTGAACTTGTGTGACAACTAATTCACCCCCCCTCTCAGTTGTCTTGCAGTTGTTTAATAGGTGACACCTCATGCACAAAACATAGTAAAGTCACACATGTCATTACATCAACAATAGTAAGTAATCAAAGAAAGAAAGCTTGTCTCATTAGAAAAAAAAGTCAAGCATTGAGAATAAATAGAAAAAAATTATCAAGAGTCATTGGAAGGCGCCGAAGAATCGAGGACATCAATGAAAATGAATTATAGGCATTCTCGAGGAGACTACCACGAAAAGATAAACCAATTGTTGAAGCATTGAGATCACTAATTGAAGAATTTTGGAAGAATTACACAAGGGTATATTCGAATCAAAGGGATGTGGTAAGGAGAGTGGGTAGTCGAAACTGTGAATCACATCCAAAGCATATTTTGGATATGACTCAAACAATTTTTTTTAGTAAATTTCTAGAGACGTATCCTCAAGTTAAAATTTGTCAAAGATATTTTGAAATGCTAAAAAATTTCTATGTCAAAATAAATCACACACACACTACTTGTTGTTGTAGAGTACATATTGAATTTTCCAACCATTTTGATGGTTATTGGTCTATATGTTTAGATTTGCATACTAGCAATGTTTTTTAGGATTGTGGCATACATGCCCCACCTACATCTTCAAGAGACTTCATATCAAAAAAATTATGTGAAAGAGAGGAAGGAAAAATATTCTACAAGAAATTATGCTTGGATGGCACATTTCAATATTGTGCTGGCTTGCAATGTATGCCAATATGTGAACATATGGAAAGCACACATGTAGTTCGAAATGAAGTAGTAGAGTTCAGAAAGTATAAAAAAGTGTCCTATAATAAAAAAGATGATAAAGAAGAAAAAATGTGTGATTTGGTTACTCAAAATATTCCAGTGTATTAGTTTATGTCTATATTTCATGATAGTATAGTGTATGAGTATGCAAGGCATACCCATAGAGCTCGATGGTTGGACATGCAATTCAAGTTATGCAAGGAGACATTTCCACTTGGTAGCATTTTTTCAGTTTTCAACTTTGTAGAGAACTATAGTCTACAACCACAACGTGAGGTGCAATCACACTATTACAATTCCACATAAGTTTCTAGATATTTGTGCACATAGAGTTCATTCATGCCAACGATAGTACAGAGGATGATAGAAAGATCATAAGGGAGTATCATTTTTATATCAGTGATGATTACACACATTCTACAGAGTTCGTGCAAGTTTTCTTTTAGGTCTTCTATAATGATTTGGCTAGAAGGGGCATATCATTCAGTTAGCATATCATATGGCTAGATAATTGTGCATCACAATTCAAGAACTCGTGGATGTTCTATTGGTTAAGAAAGATGCATAATATTACAAGTATTCAACACATGTGGAGCTTTTGTGAGGTCAGGAATGGAAAGGGGGAGCATGATGGTGTAGGAGAATGTGTCAAAAGAGTTGACAAATTTAAAATCAATCGTCAAGTGGTTTAATACTTCGATGGGTCTAGGTAATGAATGTAAGTCTTTAGTTCATAGATTTGGTTGATAGATGATACAAATATTGTACAATATGAGGATTGTTGTACATTGATAGGATCAAGTGAGCTACACTCTTTCAAAAGATCAAATGCAAGTTCATGGAGTATCCATACGCAGAAGATGGCATGATTTTTTTCTTCATGTACAATTTAAGCCTGAAATGAGTGCGAGTCAAAGGAGTGGGTTGACGAATGGTGGTTAAGTTTTCTTAGCCCACTTGACATGTATCGGCCCCTGACGACACTGGAACTGAAACAGATAGAATCATCGGTTGAATTTAACCACATATCAAATCTAGTTCAACTAGGTAATATATCTACTTGCATGGCTTTTGAAATTCCTAATGTTATCTTACTTTTTAGTGTTTTTGTAATGTTGACTAATTTCATCTAATTTGCTGCACATATCAATGCAAGGAATGTTTATGTAGTTATTGCAGATGAAGAAAATGAAGAGGGAATAGATTATTACTTGAGTTGTTGTGTTAAGGCCAAAAGGAAATTGGAGGCCCTAGTTATAGATGGAGAAAACATTGAATACCCTATAGACTTGGTGATTGTTAGTGGAACATGGCTTAGAAAGTACCCACATAAGAGTGTTAATATTTGGTTGTTTTAGGACATTGACATGCATCAAAAGATTCTTCATTACTTAAATTTTGTCGTGGAATCCTTGATGTTCATTTGATACAATATCGGGGTAGACCTTTCAACAAGACCTTGTGGAAGGTGCGTGAGTTTGACCATGAGGAAATACTTGACACAATAAAGAGTAGAGAAAACCTGTATGGTTCGTTGGATTAATTTGTAAGTATGGAAATTGAATTTGTAAAGTCATGTTATTGATATTAATATATTGTAGTTGATAGTTATACCTTTCATTTCTATATTTCAACTTTACTTATGTTTTGGTTCCAAATTTCATATGGCATAGGAAGGACTTACTACCCCTCTTAAACTTAAAGTTTTTTTTTTCTATAGTATTTTTACAAATATATTGTGAATATTGGGTAAGTTATATGCATATTTATGGTTTCACCATTTGACCATCTTGATACCTCAATTTGTGAACTTGACCTTTGCAGCCCTAGATCAGACTTGGGAGACCCTTCCTCAACCATCATTTTACCTGAAACATTAACCATTTCCATCATATCCATCTAAAATATATCATCTTTCCCTCATCTTAGAATTTTCATCCATTATCATAAGCTAGTCATCACAACCATCATCAAATCCTTGTTAAATCAAAATCCCCATCAAATCCTTTCTTAGTTGATTATCCAAGCATAAGTAAGAATATTCAAGCCTTGTCTAAGTGATTATCCAAGCTTAGGTAAGAAAATCATCCTCTATCCAAGCCTTAGTCAAGTGATTATCCAAGCTTAAGTGAGAAACTCCAAGCCTTGCATAGAAGATTATAAAATTCTAGTCTAAGAAAACCCCATTATCATCAATCAATGATCTAGTTTAGCTTGAGGCAATATTGGTCTTGTATTTCCCTTTTCATCGTTATCCCCCTTTCCATCCATTTTATCATTACCCCTTTTCCATCCATTCTATAATTATCCCCTTTACATCCATCATCTCAAATCCAAGGTCTATCCAATCATCCTCATTCCATTTCATTACTCCTAGCTCTCTCTCTCTTGGATAACTATCACAAGGTACCATGCATGAAAGAAAATTATGGCTTCCCAAGATTCCCAACCATTATATCATTATGCTATATTCAACATTATATCCCTTCTCCTCATATCTCAACATCTATCCCATTTAACCCATCATATCATATCCAAACTTCTAGTCCCATCTCATATACCCATCAAAACCTCCAATATTCTAATCCCATTTCTCCCTCTTATATATACCAACACATATCATCCTCACAACCTCCCATATCCAATTATCAATCAATAACCACCCTTCAACTTCACAAGTACTTTGGCCCAATATGTTCAACAAATAAAGTTGTGGGTTAGAATAGTGTTCTTTAGGATTTTTTAGGTTTTAGCTTGAAATGTATATGCATCATCCACATTCCAACACTAGAGGCAGCAGGTACTATCTAATGTATGAAATGAAAAAGGAATCAGCTAGAAAAACACTTGAAAAGAATAAGATCAAAGTGAATGAGATAGATAATGTATTGACTGAAGAGATTCTTCTTGCTCTTGAGAATATGAGGAAGGTGGTTGTGTAGTATGTGTAATGGGAAAATGATAATGCATAACTGGAGCAACAAGTACTAGAATGCATGAAATTAAAAAATGAATATGCTCTTAAAACACTTTAAAAGAGGTAGACCAAAGTGAATGAGATTGATAACATATTGAATGAAGAGAATATTCCTACTCTTGAGAAGTTGAGGAAGGTGTGTGTGCAGTATGTGAAATGGGCAAATAGAAATGCAAAATTGGAGGTAGCAAGTACTAGAATGTATGAAATGAAAAAGGACTCTTCTCTAAAAACACTTGAAAAGAAGCAGACCAAAGTGAATGAGACATATAATGTATTGAATGAAGAAATTATTCTTTGTCTCAAGAAGTTGAGGAAGGTGCCTGTGCAATATGTGGAATGTGAAAGTGGCAATGGAGAAGTGGATAAACTCAAGAGGTTTTGTATTTCATAAGAATTTGTGAAGGAAAAGAAAGTGAGAGATGATGTTATAGGTGGATTTAAACAAATTAATTCAAATATTCTTGAACTTAAGACTTCCATGGAGTAAATACAACTAGAAATAGATGAATTCAAAGATTCTTGAAATTGAAGAAAAACAATTGAAGACTAAAATTAACCAATTAGAAAAGGAATTAAAATATAAGAAGAAGATTTTATCATCAAAGAAAAGGAGGTTAATGTTGTTGAAAGAGAGTTACAATCTAAAAGACAGGAAGTTGAGAAAATAATAAAAAATAATGGAAGGCGTACCTTATGAAGGAGGGTGCATGGAGATATTAAAAATGAGAATTTGCAAGAATCTGAGGGAATTCCCAATTTAAAGGCTAATATTGTCCCCTCTACAATAACCTCTCTTAGTTTTTGATATCTCTGAGTCATTTGCCCGTGGTGTGCAATTTTTAGTTGATGCAAAAAGTGTCAAATGCATGTAGTATAAAGTTGCAAGGTGGTGTAATTTTTGTTTTGTTCATTGTGCGACCAAACTAACAATTCCAATGTGTCCATATGGGTATTTTTACACTAGGCAAGGTCCTATTTTACACCCAAACATGTCGGTACAGTTTGAGCTACATTGCATCGATGATATCTCTTAAGAGAACAAAGTGCAAAAAGGAAACAAACTTTGATGAGGTGTTTATTAGAAACCATAGCACTTAGAAATATTCTATCTAAAGGTACATCATCATGTAGGACCCCTCTACAATAACCTCTATTGGTTTTTGATATCTCCAACCCATTTTCTCGTGGTGTGCAGTTTTAAGTTGATGGAAAAAGTGTCAAATACATGTAGTGTAAAGTTGCAAGGTGGTGTAATTTTTGTTTTGTTCATCTTGCAACCAAACTGACAGTTCCAACAAATCCAGATGGGTAGGTTTATGCTAGGAAAGGTATTTTTTTGCACCCAAACATGCCAGAACAATCTGAGCTACATTGCACCGGCGATATCTCTTAAGAGACCAAAGTGCAAAAAAGCATCAAACTTTGATGAGGTGTTGCTTAGAAACCATGGCACTTAGAAAATTTTTGTTTAAAGTTACAAGATCATATAGGGCCCCTCTACAATATCCTCTCTTAGTTTTTGAATCTCTGAGTTGTTTTCCTGTGGTGCACAATTTTCAATTGATGGAAAAAGTGTCAAATGCATGTAGTGTAAAGTTGCAAGGTGGTGTAATTTTTGTTTTGCTCATCGTGTGACCAAACCGAAAATTCCAACATATATGGATGGGTTGGTTTATGCTAGGAAAGGTCCTATTTCACACCCAAACATGTCGGAATAGTCTGAGATACATTGCATCGTCGATATCTCTTAAGAGACCAAAGTGCAAAAAGGTAACAAACTTTGACGAGGTGTTTCTCAAAAACCATGGCACTTAGAAAAAAATTGTCCGAAGTTATGGGATCATGTAGGGACCCTCTATAATAACCTCTCTCATTTTTTGATATCTCTGATCCGTTTGCCTGTGGTGTACAATTTTTAGTTGATGGAAAAAGTGTCAAATGCATGTAGTGTAAAGTTGCAAGGTGGTGTAATTTTCATTCTGTTCATCGTGTGACCAAACCGACAATTTCAACACATTCAGATGGGTAGGTTTATGCTAGGAAAGGTCTTGTTTCACACCCAAACATATCGAAACAGTCCCATCTACATTGCACTAGCGATATCTCTTAAGCACTAGTAGAATTTGGCAAATAAATGACTACGTGACTAAAACTTTTAGTCACATGACTAACACTAGTAGAATATTGCAAATAAATGACTAATTTGGTCATCTATAAGTGACTAATCTGGTCATCAGGTAAAATCACAACTAAATGACTAAATAAATGACTAATATCAGACAAATAAAAATGACTGAATAAATCAATAATATGAGACAAATAAAACTGACTAAATAAATGATTATTACTCTATTCTTTTTTCTTTCAAATTTGATCATAATCTATAGAGCTCAAGCCCCCCTCATGGGACCCCTACCTAAGTGGGCCATTTGGCCGCCTAGGTTGCTTGGTGCACCAAAAATACCTATTGTGTGAAAGGCATTGCCTCTCGGTGCAATCTTAAGGCCTTCACATACTTTATAAAAAAAATTAATATATACATTCTTTAACTTTGATTACTCATTATGTTGATGAATCATTAATGTTTTTAACTATGATTTGAAGCCAGTTTGATAAAGATGACTAAATTCTCAATTAAAGTGGATAATTAACAAAAAAAAATTAATTGAGGGAGTGGGTGGTATTATAATATAATACAATAATAATATATTATTAATATTATAATATTATATTTATATTATAATGCATTTAATATTATATAATAATATAATATTATAATATTATATAATATATTATTATTATATAATATTATATTATAATATAACATGATATTATAATATAATATAATATAATATAATATTATAATATAATTATAATATATTTAATATTATATAATATTGTATAATATATTTAATAATATCTATTTATTTAATTTCATACCCTAATGGCCAGGCATAGTGGGCAGGAAAATCTTGGCCATAATTTTCAGACTCCCCGCCATAATTTTCATTTTAATAAACACACTAAATGTCGAATGGGGGTTGGGAAAGCCATTGTTCTCAGGGATTCTAAAACCCTCGTAGAAACCTTATTTTTAGGCTGTAGCTTGCCAAATCAAAGAAGTGAAAGGTCAAAACCAACAGGGAAGAGTTTGGAGGAGCCAAAACCAATAGTGGCATGGAAAGCAAGAAAATTCGCAGGTAAAGGATGCCTTAATGTTAAAACCTAAATGTGCTCATTATTAGGATCTTGGCCGTAATTTTCAAGGATAGTCCATAACAAACACATCTCAAACCATGGCATGCTTATTCATAGCAGAGTATATCTGTTAGTTTTAATTAGAGTCAACAGAAAGAATCAGTTCAAACTAAACCAGATGATTAGATTAGATTGCATCTATTCGTGAATCAACCAATTTGTAATTCATGTTGATTAGCCGAGTACAAGAACCAATGGGTACTTGAGCTTATGTTGAAGCAACTGAGGATTTCCCTCCCCAACAAGGACTTGACAAATGATAGAGGGCCTTTAGGGATTAGGGTGGCATATCAATTTTTTTCCATACAATTCACTTGGATTTTTTATTATGCTACCAGTTAATTGATCCTCTCCCAGACATGAAACAATGATTCACATATCTTATTCATGTATGAAACAAGTTTAGTTAAAGGGTCTATTCAATATGTTGGAACACTGACTACATGCTTTTCTATTTAGGTACCCAAAGTAAAACTATTTGTCAATGCCATAGTTTGTTTTGAAAGCAAAGGCCCTCGTCTGATGCCCCCTGTAGCCTCATAAGACCTAGTCTGTTGCTCGTAGGTCTTGGAATTGTGATTTTTGTTTGAACTTGCCTTCTGTATCAAGTTTTGTGTTCCAATAAGCATTATAAACTTGTATAAGACATCTCTTCCCACCTTATAAAAATCCCATTCTTTTTTGGATGAACTTGAGCTTGTGGCTCAATTAGATGTACTGTTGTGTAGTTGATACCTTAATTACATCTATCCCCTCAATCTTCCAGCTTGTGGCTCCCTCAGATCCATCCATGAACTTTAGAACAGTGTACAGTTGGGTAATGATGTTATTGAGGGCTAATAAGCTGACTTGGATTATCAAGAACTGAAAATACAAAGGTAATTAAAATCTTACTAGAATAATAATATTGGGACAATCTTGATATGCAAATAAACATATTGAGTTCAAATCCATTACTTCTAGAATGTATCTTGAGATAATGCATAGTTTCTCTAGAGCAACAAATACACTATACATTTGGATTGATGCTTTGATGTAAAGTTGTTGAGTGGGTTTATATTTCTCCAATTTGGGATGAACTGTTGTACAAAAAAAAGATAAAATTCTTTAACCGAACATGTTAAGGAAAAATTCACTATACTATTTCTTCTATGTTATACATGGAAGTCAGCAAAATTTTGTTTAAAATGGAAATAATTTTGAAAGTATCATACATTTTTGTTTGTCTTGTGGTTAGCAACAAAGGTTGGTTGTCTTTGTATCACAATCTCTTGACCAAGAAGATCTAAAATGCATGTCATTTAGTAAAAATGCACCCTATTCACCACAAAAACAAAACTAACATCTTCATACCAATCTTTGTTGTTTTGGAGGATGTGGAGGTACAGGAGCATGTTTTCTGGGAAGGTCCATTGAGATAAGCCTCTCCAAAAGTAAAGAAGGTTTGGTTTTCAGATGTCAATCCACTTTGATTCATGTGACTCAAGTGATAGCTAGACCACCCAAACATCTTTGTATCATTGGCTTTCCTTTATGTATTGGAGTTTCCCAAACAATAATACAATCACTGGGTGTCTGCTCTTGGGAAACTTCTCAAAGTATGCAAATTTTTACTCCATTTCCTTTTCCATTTTTAATCTTTGGTCTAATATATACATGATTTTTTTATATTTCAGGGTAGATGCTAGCCAATTATTGGAAAAAATTGACTGTTGTAAAATACTAGCTGGTTTTGTGTATTTTTGGTATTTACGAATATTTTGAGCATGAGATAATTTATTTTCATTTTAGAAATTTATATCATTTTCATTTTAGAAATTTATAGTTATCCAAACATTCTAGTCCACAGTTGTTGCCTAATGTTGTCACTTATAACATTAGTAATTGGAAACAAGAAAATGGAAAATGACTTAAATGTTACATTTATTGACCATATATGGTACAAAGTGCATCATTTGAGTTTCATTGGATACTATTGAATGGCCTTTCTTTCAATAGTATGAAAATTTTGCATCCATCCATTCTACTCTTAATTGACACTGAGAACTATGCATATATTGAGGCATTGAGCCTCTTAGAGATTATCCCTATGTCAAAAAATGCTATGTTCAGGAAAACTATAAGGCTTAATGTTATCTAAAGTTCTCTAGTTGAGTATTGCCTCAAATATCTAAATTGTTTCTGACAAAATATAGAAATTGTTGTTCTCTATCTCACTCATTTTTACCCACATGCCCTTTTCCACTAGTTTATGTTATTGTTTAGAGTCTTTGTCATTGTGAGACCGTATGATAAGAACTTTACCAATTTTCTTCTTCTTTATAAGAAAAATTGCAAGGATAATGTGTTCAGTAAATTGTAAACCACCATTATGTGTGTAATGAAATATTTGAAAAAAATGTCTACTTGTCTTTTTTATTTAGTATTAATTGTATGATTCATGATTTTTTTTGTAGTAAGATTATACTTCCTTTGACATATGATTGATAAAACTTAAAAGTTTAAATTATTTTCAGTCAGTTTTTTTGGGTAGAAATATGGTTCCATTACTTAGAAAGGTTTTTTAAGTTTAATGGGAGTGCACATATCACAGGGGAATCCAAGGCCTTTGGAAATGCACCTTCACCAAGCCTTCACATCTTGCGCATGAATCTGGTTCATTTCCCCCAAAAGGTGCATTTCTCCCATGCACCAATGTTGAAGCCTAATGGGAAAAGGGATCTAATCTTTTCTTTTTACTAAAAACCAAGAAAAAACAAAAATATAGTAATAAACACAACCCTATGCCTTGAACTAATTAAGAATTTTAGATTGATCAAGGTAACAATCCTGGACATGATGCCAAGGGGTCTGAATCTAGATATAGACCTATTGTTGTGATTCCTAAGTAAACAATAGAAGATTTGGGGTTTAGTTAGCCACAAACAATAGAGTGCATATAAATGTGGTAGGGTCAGCTAAAGAAATGTGCCTATGAAATGGAGTGTCAATGATATTATATAAGGACACCAATGCTCTTGTCAACCCTATTATTAAGGGAAGATGACATATTGTGAGATCTTCAAGGGTCATTCTAGTTATGCAAATCCATGATGAAGAGGTTTGGCTTGTAGGGTATGTGCAGGATCATCATGGAAAAAATAGGCCCTTAAGTGGCAAAAAAATCAGAAAAATTAGAGTTAGGCAACTTGATGTAAAAATTTGAATAAGTTATCTATATTATTTAAAAAATATGTAAGAATAGAATCTGTAGCAAATTGAATGTAGTTTCTAAACTACTAGGTTTTTTTTAAAAAAAAAAATCTATTTGGTGAAAATTTGAAATTTCAATGCAAGAGTACTTAAATTTCGTGGAAAAAATAAGAAGTAGGTGTCCTGTCTAACCACCTCGTTCAACAAATGATAACATTTTTTTATAAGTAACATTTTTAGATATAAGAGGACTCGTGGTCTCGATGTGATGCATATTTTTTGTAATTTTTCCAAGTAAATAATTAATTATGAATTTTATTAAAAATTTAAAAAATATAAAACTCGTATGTCTAACCACCTTAACCTTGTCAAAACTTCATGAAATTCAATTTTTCTTTTTTTAATCTTATAGTATGTGAAGCATAGAATGTGGTGCATATTTTGGATTCAAAAAATGTGATACCATTTGAAAGCTATGGACGTTTTTCAATCAGTATATCAATATGACTTTTAGTCATAATTTACCAGAAAATGAATAGTAATTGCTATTAAATTCAAAGTAAAGCATAATTTATATTGGTGGAAAGCCAGAATATCCTTTTAAAAAACCCTCTTCTTCGCTTCATCAATTTGGGTGAACAAAGTCGCCGCAAAGAATATAATCTTACATCATATTGCCACTTTTTGGCCCATCATGATCCCCGCATTATACCCCTCAGAAGAATTGATTTTGTAGATGTATTGGTACACAAAAAGGGTTTACATATAGATGCCACAAAAAATGAAAGACATACCACATAAAATTCTTCATCAACACAAAATTTTAATTCAAGTTTTGGGAAAATGATATAAAATAGAGCTTGCAAAAGTTTCTTCGCTTCATATAAAATATTCTAGCAG